>CALNHX010001152.1:0-247649 GCA_940337035.1 Agriotes lineatus | reverse complement strand
GTGCCTGCACAACAAGACGAGTCAATAGACTGGATTAACACAAATTTGGTAATTATATTTAGTTGGAGCTGTTGTAATTCACATAAAGTAAAAAAAGTTCAGTATAAATGCTCTTAAAAGAGACATTAGTTGAATAGTTTGATTACTAAGTTTATTCAAAGTCCATTTTTTACTAATGGACTAGGATATATTTCTTATATTTCAATTTCCACATTACCTAGTTTGTTATTTTCAAGGTATATAATACGCATGACTAAAGATGATATTATATGGCAAATGCATATTTTGTATAATTGATATGCCGCCGAAACTGTTTGCATATGTATACTAATTATATGAAAACAAATCGTTTAAGTCAAATTTCATTTTGCATATTTTGCATATTTATAAGTTTTTGAGCATACTTTCTGGATTTTGCATATTTGGTTATATTTAGCAATAATTTGTAATGTATGAACTTTTTAGGATTATTTTGTAAAATTTACTATTTGATTAAATTTATTAATAAATTTTTGTGTGCAACTGAGATATACCGGGTGACAATGAGACTAAGGCCATGCTTATATCTTCTTTATTTATGAATCGATTTGGATAAAATTTTATACCAATATACTAGACATAATTTCTGATTGGCCGATAGATATACCCAAAATGGCTGACTTCCTATACACCCTATATATTTTATATTTTTCTGAATCTACGAATCAAATTACATATAATAGTATTGCCAAATTTCAAATTTTTTTTACAAAAAAAAATTTTTTCAAATTTTTATTTTACCATAGAAGGCCTTGACTATTCTAATTGACTCTAGCAACTCTTAATAATAGCTGTTTTATCAATAAGGTCAATAACAAAAATTAACAAACTCCTAATGTTTTTCAAAAATGTGATATTCCGGTACTTCATAATTTTTCTACAAGCGCAAAACCACTACAATAGATATACCACCAAAAAGAAAAGTGAGCTACGTTGCATACATTTGGCTGGATGGTTGTATGGCAGCCAGATGTTAATATTTGCTACTTATCATACTTATAACATGTTACTGTACTTGCTGATGGGTTGACTCCCATCACCAATATTTTGTATAGTGCTGTAAAGCAGCGGGCTTTGCCTGATTTCTTTTGTTGTTTAATCATTCTGGGTTTGCGAGCTAATTGTAAATAATTTACTTTTGCTTCTGCTACTGGTTAATCGTTATCTTGTTATGACCTTCCATGAACTTGTTCGTTTCTTTGATCTAGGTAGGTGGTGATTTGGTTGCTAGTTAGATTTGGTCATTTGGTTTACGTTTATTTAACGACTGGCTTACAAATTGTCAATGTTTGTGAAGATTACTTTATAACCATAAGGATCGTTGCCTAGTCCTTACTCACAACATAATTCTGTCAAGACTTAGAGCTAGCTTAAACTGTGCTATCTCGCGCTTAAAGGTGGTTCACCATTGTATCGTATATTTTGTCGGTGCTATCGTAGGTCAATGTGTTGTCTACAAAAATTTTGTATATTGGAGTGTTATATTTCTTGATTTGTCTAATCTCAAAGAACTGAGGATCTGTCTGTTTAAAATCTTGTTAACAGCCGCAAATTATTTAGTTGGTCTATATTTTAATTCTATAATTAAAGCACCATTGGAAGAAAGAAATACTGTTAGTATCAACAGATAAACGGACGCAGCAGACATACATATATACGAGGAAATAATAGAAGCAGTTAAAAAATAAAATTGGGAAAACAGCAGGATATGATCAAACCACTCCGAAAAGAATAAAACATAGGAGCATCCACGGTATTTATTTTATACCTTCTTTATAGCCAACCACGACAGAAAAGTGTTCTTTGTCGTATCGGTAATTATCGGAATAGAGCCATTTTGTTGCATATACGAGTTGATTTTTAGGAATTTTGTTAGAATTTAGGAATGTTTGTTTAGATTAGGTATATTTGGGGCCATATTAGTAGATATTAGTATCATTAGTACTGAAAGGATATTTCTTTCTTTTTTGATTTTATTAGTATAAGGTTTAGTATTATTAGTATAGGTATAGGATTGTTTAGTTACGACAATTAACAATGGATGTTGAAAGATTATTGACGGAACGGACGAGCTACGTATGAATTGCTAATTCGTGGATGTCCAGTGGGTTCAAACATAACTGAGAAGTAGTCGATTTTGCGAAACGTAATACATAGACAGCAGTTAGGACTGCTAGACATGGCAACATGGATTTATTTCGAGCCTGATAAAGAACTGAAGATTTTTGCTAGAAAACTTCATGAACTGCAAGAAGCATTAAAACAGTTTAATGTCGATAATAAAGATAATGATGCACAAAGCATAAGGCAAGGATATATCATGTCTTAGGTCGCTTACGTCGAATTAACGTCGAAAACAACATGCAACAACAACATCAGCAAACACTGTCTACCCAAATAGGTCAGTTATCTAAAGCTATCGAGCAAGCTTATTTAGGTTACCACGAACAAACAAAAGCAACTGAGGCGGACAGGACGCTTCTCCAGAATGCAAAATACATGACGAAATACAGTCAAACAAATGTGGGAAATAAGAACAGAAGGAAAGAGACTTAGGAAAAACCTGTAACAATAAGGATTGGGTATCCTATCCAAAGCGATATAGAAAAGAAGTACTACTAGTTCTTTTCAATATAGCTTTGGCTACCCTCCCATTGTACATCCTAACCAGGAACAGACGATTCGACTAAGTAAGTAAGTAGTTAAAATTGTTGCAGATGTAGCTTTTACAATGTGTTACGTCACTTTCAGTGACACTGACATTGACAGTAAGTAGAAAAGTAGCAAAGGCAGCCGACTTCTCAGCCGGAGCTGCTCGTGAATAAAACAAAAGACTATAATCTTAAACTGAAAATTATATGGGCGCCAAATAGCAAGTAACCTAAGCACTTCGCCAATCAAAAAAGGGCGCAAAAAGTGCGAAAGGCGCTACTAACCAATCCCTGAAAAAGAGAGAGGACGGCAAGGGCACAAATAAAATTCGGTATAAATAACGGATTAGTATATGTTACAGGTTAAATCGCCTTTCACGACAAGGTTCTAATTATAAATAGCTTGATACAGCATACAAACTACATTACGATAAGGGCGCAAGTTTGTTACCACATAAATGGGACTTTACGATATGACACTAACTAGTTAAATGATTGGCGCTTTAAATGATTTAAATCTGGAAAGAATTACATAGGACCGCTGCTCCAGCCCATAACAAAAGGAATGCCGGCGTCGCTCAGTAGAGCTGGGGGTTGTTCAATACGAGACTACACAGGGCAACAACCTAATAAAAAACAGATCTTAAATGCGAAGACGCCACCACATTACTAATAGGATAAATGCAGAGATGAGCCTACTGACCTTTAACCTTGGCAATGTTTGGTCGACGAGCAACGAACCACAGCGTTAAACTTACTTTTCGGAAAAACGCTTGTGTAGCCTTCTAGACTCCATTTACAAGAGAAAAACATTCAAACTGGCATGCAATATCGTAAACATGGGACAAGAAAAACACAGTTAAATGAAAATGAACTGTATTAACAATAATATATAAATGAACAATGGTTTCATAAATAAATGTAACGAAATGGGTTAGCAAGGGTTAGGTTATACTCCGTAACGCTTTAAACTAACCTACGGGTGTCCGTGTAAGTTCCTAAACCACTTATCTGTTTCATAAAAATAATAAAAGACAGAAAACACCAGAGCTTGAAATAACCTAATTGTTTATGTACAGTATGTACAGTATTAACTCTGCACCATACTCAAAGAAGGCAAAACAAATCTGTGATAGGCTATTTGTCTGTAATTGGAATATAAAATGTACAAGGTTTTAGTTTTTAATAAATTTGAAGTGAACAACAAAGCTATGAATTTAGCTCGCAATTCGCTCGAGTACACGTATCTCAACTATAAAGATATAGTGACTTAAAAATCAAGTACTGCGATATCGATAAACGGGAGTCTCATCAAATCGCTTCAACAATCAATTAATTTTCATAAACGTGAACAACTAACGCGAATGGTACCATGCCCCTAGGGTGTTCTACACTTACCTGTGTATTTTCAGCGTTAAAGAGGAGTTGTTTTAATGGCTAGCCTCCCGGAAACCCTCGCGTTAGAAATGCATTAAATTTTTAAAATTTTGAGTTCAGTTCACGAGCTGAACGCGACCCAAAAACTCTAACAGGGTAGCCAATATTAAATACTTATAAATTGAAAATAAACTATTTCGCACAACGAAATGCTCAAGGTGAATACATCGCATTTACACATTTCTTAATTTCTCGGCACCATCGGCCAGGAGTTTCACCGGGGAAAATCGTAGGTAGAATGCTTGATATTTCATAAAAGCAGCACTAACGATATTTTTAGTTTCGATAAATCATATGACTAAATCGATAGCTGTGCACGCAAAAGATACCTGGCGTTGCGTAGCAACTTCGTCAGAGTAGTTATGCAGGGTGGTAGACTCGGGGATGCTGACCAAACGAATGTGCAACATGAGGTACGGCAGGGTTTTCTTCAACTATTGCACTAAGGAAAAGTCGCGTGGTCCAAACTTCGGACGGCTGCTACACTGGGAAAAGGTCGTGTGGTCGAAGTTTCGGAGGCTACCATAGGAGTTGAGGGGGACCTAAAATGACACAATATCGAACTCGATGTTCAAACGGAATTATAAAAACATATCAAAGCTGGAAGGTGGCCTTAAGTGAGTGATCTTGCAGAAATAATTTATTATCCCAGTATAACAGGCTCCATTTTAGCAATGTCATACTGAATTTCGTACGGCTAATCACATGATGTGAAAGTTCCATATCACACCTACAGCCTCAGTAGGAAAAATCTCACTAAAGCAGAGCCATAAAATGGCCGCCGGAAATAGTATTCACAATCTGTTTTGAAAATTTATTATAATCCCTAAAAATTCGATTTTCAAAATATCCCAAAGATGCTAAAATGAGTATGCAACCAAATACACACCTAGAAACTGCAGGCAACCCGAAACATCTAAACTGCATCTAAATGTAAAATTACATGTAACAATATCTTACCCTGTCCCTTTTTGTTAGGCACTTCACTCTTATGTATTTTACGTTCATTGTTTGTAATTTCCTTTTGATTTTCAGTGAGAATCCACATTTCGCTTGTATTAGTCAGCGCCGATACATGTTTATTGTCTTATACACTGTTATTTTTGTTGTCTTGGAAATGACATTTTCTTATAAATGCTTTTCTAAGTGTGTGGTAAAGCTTAGTTGTGCTTTTTATTCTGGTGTTGATCGCCGGTTCAATTTTCCACGCTCTTTTCTCACTCTGTCGAAGGTGTTTGACAGATCTATAAAATATATATATACAGGGTGTAGAAATGCTTTACGCACCATAGGGATTTCAATGGTATGTATGTATGTATGTATTATCTGTAACCTCATTTACCTTGCGGTGTCGAGGCTGGTGCTTTATGCGCTGGCATCTGGCGGTACAATGATCAACTTGCCCCGGATTTGGGATACAGAGTTGGATCGCGCCTTTGGTGCTTGCGCAGCAACCATTGTGTGAGGTGCGTGTATTGGTGATGTGTTGACCTTATTACTCTATCTCTTAGGTCTGTAGTTCTGAGTAGAGCACAGTTAATTTGGTGCCTAACTGTGAATGGTCTCACCGAGCCCGATTCCAATCACCAAGGCGGAAAAATTCCGACCCCCGCGGGATTCGAACCGAGGACTTGCTTAATGCAACTCTGGCGCTTACCCAACAGCGCGGCTTCTTTTGGGATTTTAATGGTAATTTCTTCATATGAAAATATTTGCTTCCCTAATTATCTTAGAGCAAACTTGTATGGAAGTTTTTTGTAGAGAAAAAAATTCTGTGTCCATTTAAGCCAGAATTTGTCATTTTACATTTCGGAAAACCGAAAATTTACAGAAATAAAATACCCTTTTTAAACAAATCAGCGGTGCCTTGAAATTACTAAATCATCTCAAAGCATCAACAAATTAGTTTGCTGTTTATTTGGTTGCCGTTACATTTGACAGATGCAATCAAATAAACAGCAAACTAATTTGTTGATGCTTTGAGATGATTTAGTAATTTCAAGGCACCACTGATTTGTATAAGAATGGTAATTTTTTTCTTTAAATTTTCGGTCTTCCGAAATGTAAAATGACAAATGCTGGCATAAATGGATACAGAATTTTTTTCTCTACAAAAAACTTCCATATAAGTTTACTCTAAAATAATTAGGGAAGCAATATTTTCATATGAAGAAATTACCATTGAAATCCCTATGGTGCGTAAAGCATTTCTACACCCTGTATACACTTTTCTGTCGTGGTTGGCTATAAAGAAGGTATAAAATAAATACCGTGGATGCTCCTATGTTTTATTCTTTCCGGAGTGTTTTGATCATATCCTGCTGTTTTCCCAATTTTTATTTTTTAACTGCTTCTATTATTTCCTCGTATATATGTATGTCTGCTGCGTCCGTTTATCTGTTGATACTGACAGTATTTCTTTCTTCCAGTGGTGCTTTAATTATAAAATTAAAATATAGACCAACTAAATAATTTGCGGCTGTTAACAAGATTTTAAACAGAGAGATTCTCAGTTCTTTGAGATTAGACAAATCAAGAGAATATAACACTTCAATATACCAAATTTTTGTAGACAACACATTGACCTACGATAGCACCGACAAAATATACGATACAATGGTGTACCACCTTTAAACGCGAGATAGCACAGTTTAAGTTAGCTCTAAGTCTCGGCAGAATTATGTTGTGAGTAAGGACTAGGCAGCGGCTTATGGTTATAAATTAATCTTCACAAACATTAACAATTTGGAAGCCAGTCGTTAAATAAACCATAAACCAGATGACCGAATCTAACTAGCAACCAAATCACCACCTATCTTGCAAATCTTTTAACTTCTCCTAGATCAAAGAAACGAAGTTCATGAAAGGCCATAACAAGATAACAACGATTAACCAGTAGCAGAAGCAAAAGTAAATTATTTACAATTAGCTCGCAAACCCAGAATGATTAAACAACAAAAGAAATCAGGCAAAGCCTGCTGCTTTACAGCACTATAGAAAATATTGGTGATGGGAGTCAACCCCATCAGCAAGTACAGTAACACGTTATAAGTATGATAAGTAGCAAATATTAACATCTGGCTGCCATACAACCATCCAGCCAAATGTATGCAACGTAGCTAACTTCGACCGGCTTGCAAAGTGTTAAATTGAAATTACTATAAGACAAGTGCCCAAGGGCACACTACGCGTGGGGTTCGTAACAGGGCACATACACGATTTCAGCTAGCCCTGTGTGAAAACGGATAAGCGTTAATAAAACTACGTATTATAATGACACGTCCGTTTTTTGATATTCAAAGGACTTATACGATAGCAGGCAATCGTCTTTATCGACACAATCAATCCCTGAAATTCAAATTACATGTATTTACTGTTGGTTGGGCTGCTGGTTGACTCGTCCTCGAAAGCAGTCGTCCGGGCGTTGAATCCTGGTAAAAGTTTATGTTGCTGGAACTTGGCCCCAAAATTGGAGCTGCTGGCATACAGGGAAAATTTCAACGGAGTTGCAGACAGGACTTAATGCCAGATGACAAAGATTACACCGGGGGGTAACAAATAGGCCTTTAATATGGAATTAGTACAGAACAAAGATAAACTGCAAAAATATCTCACCAAAGATGGAAATCAGCCTCACGTAAGTTTTCAAACGGACGCAGCTAGAAGCGTAAACCTAAATTGTCGACAGAAACAATTACGGCCAGGAAATATAGCTTACTTGATCAAGGCATTCAAAAAGATTTAACACTGGAGAATAAGTTATAATCATGAGGTCGCAGGATTATACAAATCTCCTAATATGGTTAGGCATATAAAACTCATGGGGCTTAAATGAACTGACCACGTATAATGTAAGAGTGCTTAATTCAAAAAAGTGCATTTTGATGAAAATAGAGGATGAGCAAGGACACGGCAACGATGGCAAAAAATATAAAAAAAGATGCATTGGGAATTCTCCAGATACGAAACTGATATGCAGTAACAGGAGTCAGAGTCCTGTGGAATAGAAGAATTGAGGAGGCTCAAGCCCACTGAGAGTTGTAACGTCACGGAAGAAGAAATGTTTCTTTAATTAAATTAATGTAATTAAACATACTTAAAACTTTAGATGATTTTAGTAATAACAGTTGCAGTGATTAATGTCTGATACATCAAAACATTTTTCTTACAACTTTATAACACTTGTTAAGCAGCGAATTTCAAAGTATGAATGTAAGTGCACTTCAATTCAGTCCCCATCGTTTCAATTTTCAGCAACAAATCAGTACTCTGGTTTTTACTGGCAATTATTCTTCTTAAAAGCCCTTTAGAGACCACTCCTGGAAGTAGCTCTCCCCTTCATTTGTCCGTCCTCTCTTGTTCACCTATATTTTTGCCAATTTCTCCCCAGTTTTTCCATTACTTTATCTATCCAACGTTTTCAAAGTCGTACAACTCTGATAAATAAAAACTGCAAAAATAATTTAAGGAAATAGCAGTTCATATCAGAACGAATTATCTCAGTAGATCTGTATTTAAATACAAGTTTAAAAAGCATAATAACAATTTACGCCCCGTGCGATTCTGAGCCCGAGGAAACAGTTCGTGATTTTTACGAACAGCTGCAAGAATGTGTAGATACCGCAGATGGAGAAGTGTGGATCCTAGGGGACTTCAATGGAAGAGTCGGGAAACCAAACAGTAGATTCAAGAATATTCTAGGGCCCTATGGCGAAGACACAATCAATTCAAATGGCCGTAAACTCCTGGAATTCTGCATCAATAACGAATTGGTAATAACTAATTCATGGTTTAAAAAGAAAAACATCCACAAATTTACTAGAGTGCAGCCTTCCAGAAACGAGCACTCCATCATAGATTATTTTTTAGCAAGAAAAGAAAATTTTAGGCAAATTAAAGATGTGTCGGTGAAACGTGGCCCTGAAATAGGGTCCGACCACTATTTACTCCAACTGCAACTATTTATTCTAGAGACGACAAATACGCAAGCGACTCCAAACAATAGTCCTATTTGCAAAGTGAAGTCTTACAAGCTAAGGCACGCGGAGGTCCAGGATAAATATCAAGAATTACTAGACACAAGAATGCGAACAGTTGAATGGACAGCTTTAGACGGAAACTTAGAGGCAACATGGGGGAAATTTAAAAACATAATAATTTCAGTTGCTAGTGAGACATGCGGAATATGCAGGAATACTCAACATCCGAGAGTAAAGAATACAAGTTGGTGGTCAGAGGAGATTAAAAACGAAATAAAAAAGAAAAAGCGATTATGGGAAAACTGGCTAACTTATAAAACAGATGTGCGTTACGATCAATATAAAATGCAAAGATCCAAGGTAAAAAACATGGTTAAATCTGCTAAAATCAGGAGTTGGGAAGATTTTGGTGATAAAATGGAGGAAAATTTTAATAACAACCAAAAACTGTTCTATCGTGTACTAAATAACAAGAAAAAAGATAAGGCAAGCCCATTTCATTTTCTAACAGATAAAAACGGCAAGCTACTAACAAAGGACGAGGATATTATAGCAAGATGGCATGAATACTTTGTGGAAGCTCTCAATCCCGCAAATAACTCAAACCACAACGATGTACCCAGGACAAATAGAACACAACCGGATATTAATAATGAAATCACCTGCGAAGAACTCTCAGATGCCATTAAAAATGTAAAATTAGGGAAAGCCAGCGGACATGACGACATAACACCAGAGATAGTTAAATTTATGGGCGAAGAAGGTAAACAAGTTCTACTTCGATTACTAAACTTATGCTGGATGAAGAAACAAATCCCTAAAGAGTGGGAAATTGCAGTCATTCAACCCATTCTCAAGAAGGGCGACCCAAGAAAGTGTGAAAATTACAGGCCCATATCTTTACTAAGTGTCACAGAAAAAATCTACGAGACAATATTACAGAAAAGGCTTGCAACAACTACTGAAAATAAGTTAGCAGAACTACAAGCGGGATTTAGGCCTGGTAGAGGTACGCAGGACCACATTTTTACTTTGCGTCAAATAACCGAAAAATTCCACAATCACAACAAAAATCTCTATATTTGTTTTATTGACCTATCCCAAGCATTCGATAGTGTACGCAGGGTAAAAATATGGGAAGCCTTACGGAATCTAGAGGTTGACGAAAACTTAATCACAGCAATTCAAAGCGTCTATCGAACGTGTAGGAACTATATTCGTTACAACGGACTTGCCTCGAATGAATTTACAACAAAAAACGGGGTGCGACAGGGTGGAATCCTGAGTCCCCATCTCTTCAACATTTTATTGGACAACACTCTTGCCTGTGCTAGCGTGGAAATGAAAAAGTGCAACTGGGGCTACTACAACTTAAACCCCATAAATGTTAACATCCTCGCCTATGCCGATGATATGATAATAATGGCTGAAAATGAAGAACACCTACAACACAACGTAAACATAATCGATAAATACCTATCAGCAAGCGATCTAACAATAAACAGCTCCAAGACGAAGGTAATGGTAATATCGAAAACCCACATCAATACTAACATAACAATCAGTAATAAGCCAATCGAGCAAGTATCAAGTTTCAAATACTTAGGATGTGTTATACAAGAACAAGGTCAGTTCGAGAAAGAATTAGATGCTAGAATACAGGGTGCAAATAGACTCTATCACTCCGTACTAAGAACTGCTCTGAAAAAAAGAGAACTGAGCAAAAGAACTAAAACTCAGATCTACAAATCCCTCTTTAAACCGACCTTAATGTACGGATCGGAATCATGGTGCCTCACAACTAAACAGAAATCCCGTATACAATCGGCTGAAATGCGCTTCCTTCGGAGCATATTAAGAAAGACAAGACGTGACAGGATCCGGAACGAAACTATAAGAGAAGAACTAAACGTTAAACCCATCCTATCTGAAATAGAGACAAACCAACTAAGGTGGGCGGGTCACGTTTGGCGAATGGACAATAATAGACTACCTAAAATTGTAAGTGAACTGGGCGTGCTAGGAAAAAGATCTAGGGGAAGACCACGGAAGTCATGGAACTCTGATGTTGCCGAGTTACTCGGCAAAAAGGACACCACCTGGCGCGAAGCAAAAAGACTAGCTCAAAATAGGAGAGCTTGGAAAAAGTTTATCTCCTAAACCTCTACACTGCGATGCGGTAGAAGAGGACGGATAAGTAAGTAAGTAAGTAACATCGAAACATTTTTCTTACAACTTTATAACACTTGTTAAGCAGCGAATTTCAAAGTATGAATGTAAGTGCACTTCAATTCAGTCCCCATCGTTTCAATTTTCAGCAACAAATCAGTACTCTGGTTTTTACTGGCAATTATTCTTCTTAAAAACCCTTTAGAGACCACTTCTGGAAGTAGCTCTCCCCTTCATTTGTCCGTCCTCTCTTGTTCACCTATATTTTTGCCAATTTCTCCCCAGTTTTTCCATTACTTTATCTATCCAACGTTTTCAAAGTCGTACAACTCTTCTCGTATGTACTCTCGGTCTTCAGTTTAGAATTTGTTTGGTCCATCTATTTTCATCCTGTTTTGCAACATGGCCCACCCAACTCCACTTCACAGCCTCTATTTGTTGTATGACGTCTTTAACCCTTGTTCTAGTACTTATACGTTGATTTTATAAGTCATCTCTGATGCCGACCCCCAGCAAAATCCGCCCAATAGCCCTTTGAGTTGTTCTTAGTTATTAAGGTAGATTCGTAACACCAGTATATGTTGTGAAGGTCGCGTGTTTACAGACACTTTATATTTTTTATCCATCTTATTTTAGGAAAGAAAGTTTTTTTATTTTTAGGTTTTTTATTTCTAGGGTAATGATAATCCGTAGTTTATAGATGCATTTTATGTATAAAATAAGTGGAAATTATATCACATAACGAAAGATTTCGTTTTGTTTTGCAAGTTGTAACCCAATCCCTTCACAGCCGATGGTCGCACCTCGGCGCTATAATCGAAAATTCCTATATTAGATTTATTTCACGTCTCTATAGCAACAAAATTTAGATTTCGTTGTCATTGGCGGGACGCCCACGGCGCAGGATGGAAGGGGCCTCTGAAGTTGCATAAAACACTCGACATAGAGCGGGAGAGGGTAGAAAAAGCTAGGTCTAGTGCAGTTGGTAGCTCGATGACGAAACTCGGAGAGCTATTACAACCGATTCTAACTCATCTAATCCTTACTTCCATTGATACAGCGCAGCCGACATTTGCAAGGTTCCCTTGTTAGTACGGCTGTGTTGTGTCGTATCTTTACTCTTCTCACTTTACTAGGCACGGGGCAGCCCGACATTTGCAAGATTCCCTTGTTAGTACGGCTGTGTTGTGCCGATTCTTTACTCTTCTCACTTTACTAGGCACGGGGCAGCCCGACATTTGAAAGGTTCCCTTGTTAGTACGGTTGTGTTGTGTCGATTCTTTACTCTTCTCAATTTACTAGGCACGGCGCAGCCCGACATTTGCAAGATTCCCTTGTTAGTACGGTTGTGTTGTGTCGATTCTTTACTCTTCTCACTTTTCTAGGCACGACGCAGCCAGACATTTGCAAGGTTCCCTTGTTAGTACGGCTGTGTTGTGTCGATTCTTTACTCTTCTCACTTTACTAGGCACGGGGCAGCCCGACATTTGCAAGGTTCCCTTGTTAGTACGGTTGTGTTGTGTCGGTTCTTTACTCTTCTCACTTTTCTAGGCACGACGCAGCCCGACATTTGCAAGGTTCCCTTGTTAGTACGGCTGTGTTGTGTCGATTCTTTACTCTTCTCACTTTACTAGGCACGGGGCAGCCCGACATTTGCAAGGTTCCCTTGTTAGTACGGTTGTGTTGTGTCGATTATTTACTCTTCTCACTTTTCTAGGCACGACGCAGCCAGACATTTGCAAGGTTCCCTTGTTAGTACGGCTGTGTTGTGTCGATTCTTTACTCTTCTCACTTTACTAGGCACGGGGCTGCCCGACATTTGCAAGGTTCCCTTGTTAGTACGGTTGTGTTGTGTCGGTTCTTTACTCTTCTCACTTTTCTAGGCACGACGCAGCCAGACATTTGCAAGGTTCCCTTGTTAGTACGGCTGTGTTGTGTCGATTCTTTACTCTTCTCACTTTACTAGGCACGGGGCAGCCCGACATTTGCAAGATTCCCTAGTTAGTACGGTTGTGTTGTGTCGATTCTTTACTCTTCTCACTTTTCTAGACACGACGCAGCCCGACATTTGCAAGGTTCCCTTGTTAGTACGGCTGTGTTGTGCCGATTCTTTACTCTTCTCACTTTACTAGGCACGGGGCAGCCCGACATTTGAAAGGTTCCCTTGTTAGTACGGTTGTGTTGTGTCGATTCTTTACTCTTCTCACTTTACTAGGCACGGCGCAGCCCGACATTTGCAAGATTCCCTTGTTAGTACGGCTGTGTTGTGTCGATTCTTTACTCTTCTCACTTTTCTAGGCACGACGCAGCCAGACATTTGCAAGGTTCCCTTGTTAGTACGGCTGTGTTGTGTCGATTCTTTACTCTTCTCACTTTACTAGGCACGGGGCAGCCCGACATTTGCAAGGTTCCCTTGTTAGTACGGTTGTGTTGTGTCGATTATTTACTCTTCTCACTTTTCTAGGCACGACGCAGCCAGACATTTGCAAGGTTCCCTTGTTAGTACGGCTGTGTTGTGTCGATTCTTTACTCTTCTCACTTTACTAGGCACGGGGCTGCCCGACATTTGCAAGGTTCCCTTGTTAGTACGGTTGTGTTGTGTCGGTTCTTTACTCTTCTCACTTTTCTAGGCACGACGCAGCCAGACATTTGCAAGGTTCCCTTGTTAGTACGGCTGTGTTGTGTCGATTCTTTACTCTTCTCACTTTTCTAGGCACGACGCAGCCAGACATTTGCAAGGTTCCCTTGTTAGTACGGCTGTGTTGTGTCGATTCTTTACTCTTCTCACTTTACTAGGCACGGGGCAGCCCGACATTTGCAAGGTTCCCTTGTTAGTACGGTTGTGTTGTGTCGATTATTTACTCTTCTCACTTTTCTAGGCACGACGCAGCCAGACATTTGCAAGGTTCCCTTGTTAGTACGGCTGTGTTGTGTCGATTCTTTACTCTTCTCACTTTACTAGGCACGGGGCTGCCCGACATTTGCAAGGTTCCCTTGTTAGTACGGTTGTGTTGTGTCGGTTCTTTACTCTTCTCACTTTTCTAGGCACGACGCAGCCAGACATTTGCAAGGTTCCCTTGTTAGTACGGCTGTGTTGTGTCGATTCTTTACTCTTCTCACTTTACTAGGCACAGGGCAGCCCGACATTTGCAAGGTTCCCTTGTTAGTACGGTTGTGTTGTGTCGATTCTTTACTCTTCTCACTTTACTAGGCACGGGGCAGCCCGACATTTGCAAGATTCCCTAGTTAGTACGGTTGTGTTGTGTCGATTCTTTACTCTTCTCACTTTTCTAGACACGACGCAGCCCGACATTTGCAAGGTTCCCTTGTTAGTACGGCTGTGTTGTGCCGATTCTTTACTCTTCTCACTTTACTAGGCACGGGGCAGCCCGACATTTGAAAGGTTCCCTTGTTAGTACGGTTGTGTTGTGTCGATTCTTTACTCTTCTCACTTTACTAGGCACGGCGCAGCCCGACATTTGCAAGATTCCCTTGTTAGTACAACTGTGTTGTGTCGATTCTTTACTCTTCTCACTTTTCTAGGCACGACGCAGCCAGACATTTGCAAGGTTCCCTTGTTAGTACGGCTGTGTTGTGTCGATTCTTTACTCTTCTCACTTTACTAGGCACGGGGCAGCCCGACATTTGCAAGGTTCCCTTGTTAGTACGGTTGTGTTGTGTCGATTATTTACTCTTCTCACTTTTCTAGGCACGACGCAGCCAGACATTTGCAAGGTTCCCTTGTTAGTACGGCTGTGTTGTGTCGATTCTTTACTCTTCTCACTTTACTAGGCACAGGGCAGCCCGACATTTGCAAGGTTCCCTTGTTAGTGGGGTTGTGTTGTGTCGATTATTTACTCTTCTCACTTTTCTAGGCACGACGCAGCCCGACATTTGCAAGGTTCCCTTGTTAGTACGGTTGTGTTGTGTCGATTCTTTACTCTTCTTACTTTACTAGGCAAGGCGCAGCCCGACATTTGCAAGATTCCCTTGTTAGTACGGTTGTGTTGTGTCGATTCTTTACTCTTCTCACTTTTCTAGGCACGGCGCAGCCCGACATTTGCAAGGTTCCCTTGTTAGTACGGCTGTGTTGTGTCGATTCTTTACTCTTCTCACTTTACTAGGCACGGGGCAGCCCGACATTTGCAAGGTTCCCTTGTTAGTACGGTTGTGTTGTGTCGGTTCTTTACTCTTCTCACTTTACTAGGCACGGGGAAGCCCGACATTTGCAAGATTTCCTAGTTGGTACGGTTGTGTTGTGTTGATTCTTTACTCTTCTCACTTTTCTAGGCACGACGCAGCCCGACATTTGCAAGGTTCCCTTGTTAGTATGGTTGTGTTGTGTCGATTCTTTACTCTTCTCACTTTTCTAGGCACGACGCAGCCAGACATTTCCAAGGTTCCCTTGTTAGTACGGCTGTGTTGTGTCGATTCTTTACGCTTCACACTTTACTAGGCACGGGGCTGCCCGACATTTGCAAGGTTCCCTTGTTAGTACGGTTGTGTTGTGTCGATTCTTTATTCTTCTCACTTTTCTAGGCACGACGCAGCCAGACATTTGCAAGGTTCCCTTGTTAGTACGGCTGTGTTGTGTCGATTCTTTACTCTTCTCACTTTACTAGGCACGGGGCAGCCCGACATTTGCAAGGTTCCCTTGTTAGTAGGGTTGTGTTGTGTCGATTCTTTACTCTTCTCACTTTTCTAGGCACGACGCAGCCCGACATTTGCAAGGTTCCCTTGTTAGTACGGTTGTGTTGTGTCGATTCTTTACTCTTCTTACTTTACTAGGCACGGCGCAGCCCGACATTTGCAAGATTCCCTTGTTAGTACGGTTGTGTTGTGTCGATTCTTTACTCTTCTCACTTTTCTAGGCACGGCGCAGCCCGACATTTGCAAGGTTCCCTTGTTAGTACGGTTGTGTTGTGTCGGTTCTTTACTCTTCTCACTTTACTAGGCACGGCGCAGCCTGACATTTGCAAGATTCCCTAGTTGGTACGGTTGTGTTGTGTTGATTCTTTACTCTTCTCACTTTTCTAGGCACGGCGCAGCCCGACATTTGCAAGGTTCCCTTGTTAGTACGGCTGTGTTGTGTCGATTCTTTACTCTTCTCACTTTACTAGGCACGGGGCAGCCCGACATTTGCAAGGTTCCCTTGTTAGTACGGTTGTGTTGTGTCGGTTCTTTGCTCTTCTCACTTTTCTAGGCACGACGCAGCCCGACATTTGCAAGGTTCCCTTGTTAGTACGGTTGTGTTGTGTCGATTCTTTACTCTTCTCACTTTACTAGGCACGGCGCAGCCCGACATTTGCAAGATTCCCTTGTTAGTACGGTTGTGTTGTGTCGATTCTTTACTTTTCTCACTTTTCTAGGCACGACGCAGCCCGACATTTGCAAGGTTCCTTTGTTAGTACGGTTGTGTTAGTACCAATTCTTTACTCTTCTCACAACCGCACTTGACGCCGACAGTAACCCATAGTAACCAGGCCCAGGCAGGCTGCGAGCTTTCTTGCCACTAGGCGAACTAACAACGAACAGTTTCACCGTTCGGTTAGGGACGAAACTGCGCAATAATTAAGAGTAATGTAGTGCTTTTACTTTGGTCTTAATAAAGAACAATCGCTTGCCATGATGTTTTCTTTGGTGTAAGAGCTGGAGGTCGCCAGTCCCTATACGAACTGAGTTGGCCTAAGTACGGCCACTTAGCTGCAGCACCTGTAACGCCATCAAAGCACCCGCAGAAAACAGTAAAAAATACACAACGTAGGCGCGTACACGGGCCCACAGGTAACAAGAGTGTGCACCATTACAATGTGTACCTATATTATTTTCTCGGCGTTTAATAAGATTTGTTCTTTTTACGAAGGAAGCACGACGTTGCCAACTCAAGGTTAACTATTTTGAGTTGAGCTCTCTTTCCCCTCCGTTTATTAACTAACGAAGTTTCAAATTTGATAAATTGTATTATGCGTTTTTATTCACAATCTATATTTTCTGTCTTGCAACCCATCATTTAAAGCCTTAATAAACCTCATTTGTAAGGTACATATTTGATTTCTTTGAGTAAAAGTGCCCGTATTCAAGCAGTAAAGAAACGCGCCCTTAATTCCAAAGTGTATCACCCTTAAACCATGGGTGAACACTGTCCTGGGTAGCTCAAACCCTCAGCAGAATATTGCGTGAATAAGAACCAGGCGGCGGTTTTTAAGGTTACAAAAAACACATTTTAAGCCTTATGATTATAATAGCAATTCATAACGTTTCAAGCATATCAAATATTATTTTATAAGATGTTCCAGTAATGTGCTAGTTTAAGTTTTACAAATTGTATAAAATAGCATTGGTCTTGATAATAATTTGTAAAACGGTATTAAAAATAGTGTTAGCCTTGATTTGAACATCCAAATATAATCAGAGCCAACGAAGAAAGAGGGGTCCAGGCATCGACTTACTAGGGGCTCGAGTTAAGTCCTAGTTTCCATAGGAAAAACAAAATAAAGGCCAGAAAAGTATATCCTAAAATACTGAATTTAATGATTTGTAAGTGGCGTCGGTTTTTTGTGCATTTCCGGCAGACGAGTTAGCTGAGTGTTTTTTTCGTGACGTGTATTTACTTACTGTTATTGTTATCACCTAGGCAACGCTTTAATTACGTAATCACTGATAATTTGTGAAAAAATAGCAAACTTGATTTGCAAAGTTGTGACGTTGAATCGCCATATTTGAATTTGGTTCCCATTAGTTAAAATATCCAGTATTGTAGTGGTCCCAGTGATTAAATATACATTATTCAAAGCATTTACAAGTAAATTGTTAAAAAGATACCACATTATTTAAGTTGATAGCATATGTATTTCAAATAATTTATACTAAATCAAGATATTACCTGCTAGGATGTAGAAACCCAACCCTTTGAGATGATAGTCATTTATTTAAATATTGATATCAATATTATATACACTCAATAATAACCGCAATAATATATTTAATTGAAAAACAAGAGGGCCCAAGTCGTTAATCACAACAACAAAAGTAAGTCTAGCTAATAATTTACTTCAAGACCTACCTTGGATGTCTCTGCGTCACAATCCTAAACTAAAAAAAAACGAGCAAAATATCGTGTCATCGCCAAATAAACGGCACTACTCGAGTTTGAATTCGCGTTGACCAGATCCCAGTTAGCCACATAGTGGAAGTCCCAAGGACAACCTCGCGACTCGAGTGCCAGGCAGAAAAGAAATTCGTCTCGCAACAAAGTTGGCGACCTGCGTTGCTTATCATAAGGTGTGCGCATGTGAAATTGAAAATTTTCGTGACTGCAGTGAGCTCGGAAATGAAGATATGTGCTGCGTACTAACAAGTCAGAGATGCGAACTTCAAAAATACAACGGGGGGCAATCCATTCTAGGAACGTCAAAAATATAACGGGGCGTTACAAAAGTTTTGTGTAGTTTTTGATTGGACAATAGTTTAAGAAATTGTAAACGAAAGTTGCACTGCAGTAGCTCAAGCAATTGGGTCTTTACTCGACAAGCAGTTAAGCCTCCACGTAAGTATTTTGAATCAGACCCGTTCCTTCGGCCGTGAACGAAGTAGATACATACAGATACGGGTTGAATGTCAAGGTGGCGCCTTGGCATTTAATCACAAAATTGGACGTTAAGAGTATTGTAAACCACACTCTCCCACCAACTAGCTACAGACGATGGGGTTTTACAATCTGTGATAAGAGCGGACCCGTGTTGTCGTAAAACCCAGTTTATACCGTATAAAAGATGTTTTACTTAAATGTCATAATCAATGGTATATTCATAAAATTATTGGAGATCTGGCTGGCCATAAATGGTTCCTCGTCCAGTCAACAGTCTATTTGGGAATGCATTGCCGCGGTATTATTGAACTAACAGTGTTGTGAGAGAGAGCTATCCTGCTGAAACCACAGTTCATTAAATCTCTCTCCCGCTATACGTCGAATTCCTGGAGTGATTTGCTGCCTCAGTTGTTCAAGGTATTTAGAGCCGGTTAGGGTTTCATCAATAAAAAATGGACATATCATATTCTCATCCAGCATACCTACCTAAACATTTAATTTTTGGGCGTACTGCATCCAGAATTAAAATACCTATGCGGGTTTTCTCGCGACCAGTAATACGCATTCTGTGAGTTATGGGGACCATGCCGACCATGCACCGGAAATGTCGATTCTTCACTGAAAATGAATTCCGGAGAAAGTCTTCGTCATTATTCGCCATTTCTATTACAGATTCACAAAATTCCATACGCTAGAAATGGTTATGGAGACGAATTGTTTGTCTTTTGCAGTTCGTAAGCATCGATAAAAAAAATTTTGTGAAATAATTCTAACAGGGCAAGCACCTAAATCTACTACTACTTGAGAAATTTGTTTAAGGGGATAATCTGGATTGTCATTAGCGGCAGCACAAACCGTTGGTTCTTTTAAATCCATCTCTTTGTTGGGAATACTAAGCCGTTTATACTTTTGTGGAGAAACACACAAAACATTTTCAATATTTGAAATAATTCTGTGCAACGTTTCTTATGATGGAGGCGTATTTTCAAACGGTGTTGTCAAAGAATTTTGAATTTTTCGGAACCGTTGACCGTGATAGTACCATTTTACAATTTGTACCTTTTCCGGTATTTCGTAATTATCCATTTTAAGATCGAAAAGATGGCAGATATCATGTGTTGATAGAATTCGCAAACTGTCAACGTCAAATTTTCGACATTTGTAAATTCGTCATATTGTCCGACGTGTTAGTAAAGAAAATTTGTTATTATTAAGCAATGGAAATAACTTTTACAATTCTACGTCATGACTATCAGCTAATTAGATTAAATGCCATATTTACAATTATTATTAACAACACCTAACTAGAAGGAACATTTAGAACCTATGCATATTTAGTATCA
Organism: Agriotes lineatus; assembly: GCA_940337035.1. NCBI lineage: Eukaryota > Metazoa > Arthropoda > Insecta > Coleoptera > Elateridae > Agriotes > Agriotes lineatus. The sequence continues at coordinate 227,443 of CALNHX010001152.1, read as the reverse complement.
CTAACATAAAAATACGGAAACAGTTATAATTTTAGAATTTTCTATCCTATGTATTTTTTTCGGAATTAATTTTTCCTAGTTGCAATTCACGGCTAAAATGTTCTACCAGTTTTTCTACAATAGCTACTTCAACTGTGCATATGCTCAAGCACAGTCTGCACAGAACCATGGCATTAAGTTACTCACCGACAGCTGCTTCTAACGCCGAATTTGTGCTGGCAGCCTGCTGCACATATGCTCAAGCGCAGGGCGCAACGAACACAAGAAAAGCACGCGCTTACGCCATTTAGCGCGCTATGACTCGCTTGATGTTGGTTTCAATGACAACTCATGTCAGTATAAGATCATCCACCTGCAGCGTTGACTAACGAATGGCAGTTGCAAACCACCTAGACTTGGGTTACCACAGCTCGGCCAGCGTTGTTTTCACTATTGCGTCACTCGATGACGCGGCCACTTTCTTTGTTGGCTTCTTGGTTCTAAATTGCCAAACTTTGACTAGCTATGTGCCTCTTACATGCTGTATCAACGCTTTTTTTCGCTTGTAGTTCCCCACGAATTGTGGGGACTCCCTTTTTGCATAACGCTGTGTTTAGCTTCAAAACTGGCTCACCTGGCGTTTGCTCTTGGGTCTGCCACATCTCATATGGCGGAAACCAAGTAAGCTTCTAAGGCACACTCCCAAACCGACGCCGTAAATCGGCATTTTTATGCAGCATGCGCCCGCATTTTGGCGCGAAATCCACAAAACACATTGACGCACGTTTAAAACGTATAATCGCGGACTTAACTGATTATGAACACATAACAGCAAACATTGAACACAGATGCACAAATCGGCTGTATATTTAATTGCTATTTTAAACACTCAGGTGAGCCACGTCAAGCCTGTTACACCATATGTCCCGTTTTTGTACACAATTTGGTTGATAGGTACAACACAATAACAATTATTACAAAAAGGAACTACCAATGATTGCCAGTAATTTCAAACGCAAATATTTTATTGAATTACAAAGAAAATAATAACAACAAACATGTTATACGTTAGCTTGAATCTTCAAGTTTTCACTGCAGGTTTACAAGTTTAACGTGGGCTCCGTGTGTTGCTCGGCATACGTCCAGTTTGTAACTTAGTTCCTGCCACATGCGCTCTATCTTTCTGGAGTGACAGTTGCTATAGAATTTCGAATTTTAGTTTTCAAATCCTTCAGTGATGTTGGCTTGGAACAGTAGACTCCATCCTTGACATAGCCCCAAAGAAAGTAATCTAAGGCTGTCGAGTCTGGGGGAACGAGGGGGCCATGAAATCAGCCCACCTCTTCCAATCCATCTTTTTGTGGAAAATGTGTGCCTAGAGATTGTCGCACAATTCCCCTGATATGTGGAGGTACTTCATCCAACTGAAAAATTATATTTTGACAATAAATTGGCAAGTTGTGGAATCGTATAAGTGTTCTGTGGGTAAACTGGAACCCCAGATTCTGCAATCGCGTCGGTTTATATTTCCGGAAGGTGGCTACATCAGAAAAAATTATCCTTTTCAAAAATTTATTATCTTCCACCTTTTCACATATGAAACGAACGTGACGAACTGAAAGAGAGCTTCTTTATCAGCCTCAGTGATATGTTGAACCAGGTGCAGCATGTAAGATTTATAACATAACCATTTGCGAAGTACCTAATGGATAGTAGACCGTGGAATATTGAATTCTAAACTTGCATGTGTAGTCGCCTTCTTTGCACTTTGTATATACATTTGTCGAATACGCTCACCATCTTGTTTCGATGTGTCCGGATGTCCAGTTGATTTATGGTTATCTAGCTTCCAGTGTCTAAACTGGCCATACCAACATTTGATTGACTTGTCGTCTGGAGCATCAGCATGATATACACGCCTAAATTCTTGTTGCACACTAATTATAGACTCAAACTTAGCATATCACAAAACGTATTGCGCTTTTTGTCGAATAGTTGCAAATTGTGATTTGTGAACTGTCGAATCATAGATATTCTATTATTACATTTATAATATATTGTAGTGATAGCTCAAATGATCTTATAAATTGATTTATTTAATTGAAACTTTAAAATTCTATTTTAATAATAATGCCGGTATCGCTTTGAGACTCTTATTAGGGGTAGTTCATTGATCTATAGTTCATTCAAATTCAAGATAGAGCAAAATCTGCAACCCAAGTTACAAATATCAGCGGTCACTTGATTACTAATTTGATTTTATTAAAATTTAGATCAGAGAGATATGGCTTTGTTGTCGTCTTGATGAGTGTCAAAATCAAATTCGAGGTTAGCAGGTTAGGTTTTGTGTCAGTTTTGACACGAACTGACGCAAAACCTAACCTGCTAACCTCGAATTTGATTTTGACACTCATCAAGACAGCAACAAAGCCATATCTCTCTGATCTATATTTTAATAAAATCATATTAGTAATCAACTTACTGCTGATATTTGTAATTTGGGTTGCAGATTTTGCTCTATCTTGAATTTGAATGAACTATAGTTGCTTCTTAGTTGCTAATTTATTTTTGATTATGAATTTAAATTGATTAATGACATGCGCTGTCACCTTTTTACTTCAAACAGTGCTCTACAACACTTTCAATCAAATATGAGAAATATAAATCCTTTCAAACTCTTTGTGACTTAATATTATATGGTAGGTAAGTATTTAATTATAGTTCAATATATTTCTCTAATTGTCTTTTATTTCAGATTGCTTTAATATAACTAATTATAAACCCACCTGGATTGTTCTCACTCTTAACAACTCCAAATCACCTTCAGACGGCACTCTTCCTTACCTCTCCTACTCGGATTCCCACACAGTTCAGCCACGACGCACTGTCCATGAACAATCAGCCACCAACTTGCAAAACCTTAGGATGATTGTAGAAATGTTTCCTTTCCTACACCTACGCCTCTGTCGCTCCTACAGCTTCTCTTTTTCTAACGTCTTCACGGTAAGTATGCTTCCACATATGAATGTAAATTAATCTTTTCCTTTCTTAGCTCCTACGCCATCCATTCACGCCGTCAGCAGCCAACAGACTCTCCAACATCCAGTAGTTCCTCCGTCAATTGGTCCTTACGTCCTCAACAATCCCACCAGAACTCCAGCAAGCAGTGACCCTCCAATTAACATAACTTCTTATAAATTGTAGTATTGAAATTAACTCAATTACATCCAATTATTATTATTCTTGCTTCTTATTCTTGTTAGTATCTAAGTAGTTAAACCATATTCCAACTTCTCTTGAGTAACTATTGTATTCTTCTTTTAATATTTAATTTGCTTTCACCTAGTAGATTTAAGTATAACCCTTTTATCTAATCGCAATACATTTTAAATAAACAGGGCTACATTTCTATTTTATTTTTAGCAAAATACCAAATTACATGTTGTTTTCAAATCTGTTATTTTTTCAATAATCACAAAATTTTATATCTATGCTAAGTTACAATTATTTCTGCCATCTATAACTTTAGCTTATCTGAATGCTACCTACTTTATAATTTTCTTTCAATAGAACTTATATGTCACATCAAAGAATATAGATAGGGGAAGAAGGACAGCCTTATGGGTTATTAGCGTATTATTTAAAAGCTCCTCAGTTCTTGCCTGGCCCTCAAGCAGCCGCCGCCAGTACTAATGAACTCGTTCACGGCTACGGTCGGGGACGCATTTACAGATCCCTGTCGCATTTTTCCCAAGAACGCGTCTCAGCGTTGCCAGATTGCAAGGAAGTTACAGAGTTATGATTTTAACAGCTATTTGTATAAGAGCGAAATTGGCAATTTGATTTTGCGCTCAAAATATACACAAGATTTTATACAGAGTGGAGTAATTTTCGAGGTGCCACCATTGGCATCTCGGAAACGGTAAGAGATACAACTTCGGTCAAATGGGGAAAAAGGTGCACATTTATGAGGCCAATTTATTGACACTTCTGTTTTTCCGAAAAAAACGCATAGCCTACTTGTTATAATCGAAAAACTGAAACTGGTCGATTTTTTCAACCATGCATAACTTTTTTATTATTTCATATAATTTCAATTTTCAAAAAAGAGCTTGTAGGGAATTGTAGGCTCTACAGAATAGGCCTACTTTAGTATTTTTCTGATTCGTAATTTTCGAGGTACAGCCCAAACTTACATTTTTTTAAATGGAATGGATATCAAAATTTTTGCATCATTGGAAAGCTTATTTTTTTCCCTTTTAATTCATGTATGGTTTCACATACTTATTTTCACAAACTTTTAAAATATTTTATAAAACACTTTTTAATCTAGTGTGCCTTGACTGTGTTAGTTGTAAAAACAAATGAATAGTGTGCTCTGGTTGCTATGTAACAAAACAAAAGACAATTTGCAGTGAAAACTTTCTAAACATACTGCAATAAGAAATAATAAGCTACTAACTACTCAAAGTTTAATCATATGCTCAAAAGTTATTATTAGTGACTTTTATTTGATATTTTTTCCACAAATATTAAAGTGTGGCAAATGTTTTACGTTTTATGAAAATAGGTTTTTCGGTCAGTTCTATCGTAAATAAGTCAATAGTCATAGGTCGTTACCTACTTTCGATTAATTCTTCATTAGCATCGTTCCTTACTGATGTGCTTTCCTGATAAGACGTGTCCCATTCCTTAGGCTAATTAACAGGACAGCTTATAAGAATTTCTTCTGGAAATTCACATTCAGTTGTGCTGAAGTTTGTCTTCAGTGTTGTCGTATACTCTTTTGACGTTTCCTTTTCCGAAATTGATCACTCGAACGCTTAATCTTAATCATGGTTAATTCGTGCGTATTTTTGAATGTAAGCGAAATCGCAGAACCGACTGCGATTTAAGCTTTTTTCGTTTTCCTATAGAAAAAGAAAGACGCAATTTGTGGTTGATTAATTGTGGCAATCCACAGCTTTTCACGTTATCTGAAGAACAATTACGTGAAAGAACTGTGTGTGCCATGCATTTTTCCGAAAAGCAGTTTATGAATTCAAGAAAAAATAGGCTGAGTCATAATGCTGTTCCCTTAAATTACAAAACTGCCATGCAACCTGACCACGCAACATCGCCAGTGTCGCCCAAAGAACTCGCATTTAAAAAAGAGATCATGCCAAGGGTGTATGGTAAAGCGACGTCTAGTTCGGGCTCTTTTCATTTGGATGAAGATCATATTGCTTCGCCTATGCAATTAGATGCAGATACCATACCGGATTCGTCTATGATACAGGTTAGTTCCTTTAAAAATGCCCGTTCTGTATACAGTGTGGTGATAACGTCCCGCACAAAATTCATTATTTTCTTATTTAATGTTTTTTGGGAAAACCCCGAAACACCTCATTTTATTTTTTAAAAAGACTCAATTTTCCCCCTTATTTTGATATATCTCCTCACCAGTTAAATGATGATGTAAAAAAATTAGTGCCCCTCGTAGGTAACAATTGTTTTGAGAAAAATACACATGAAGTTCAAACAATTCAGAATTTATTTTTAATGAAAATAAGAGCTATGACAAAAACTACCTAATTTTGATTTTAAAACATTTACCACTGTTTCACAAATGTGTCAAAGTCAACAATTTAACGTTTCTAAGGAAACAGATGTGGTGCTTTATTTTAATTTAAAAAAATCTGAACTTTTTGAACTTTATGTGTATTTTTCTCAAAAAAATGTTATGTGGGGTACTAATTTTTTATATCACCATTTAACTGGCGAGATCTATCAACGTAAGGGGGGAAAATGGGATTTCCATTTGAAAAAATTAATAATGACGTCATAGCGCAGAAACAAAAGCCTCCCTCACCCTTCTATTTTTGAAAAATTTATTGTTTATTCTAATTGTCGTTACTATTTTGCTTCAAAGAATCAGAAAATAAAAAAATCGAATTTTTATGCCATACAAAATATGATTTTCAGGGACTTCGAAAATTTCACCTAACCATGTTAGGAGGCGGGGTTTTACGATAGCGCTCAAGCAGCCGTTTTGAGGAAAACAACTATACTGTTAAATGCAAAAGAAAATATGAACAATTTCCAGTATGGGAAAGTCTATGGACGGTGCCATGTCCACTTTTTAAAGAATAAAATTGACGTGTCAGGGTTTTCCCAAAAAACATTAAATAACAAAATTATTAATTTTGTGTAGAACTTGATCACCACACTGTATAATAAAATTTTTAAATTTTCCATCGATAGTAGGTTAACACGATGTCCGATTATAGGGGCTTAAATCTTATAGTTTCCCCAAATTTGTTGCTCGATCTTCGTGTAGGTACTAATTAAATAAGGTATAATTAGTTAAAATTTCTTTTAAAGTTTTATTAATTAAATCAAAACTAAATCCCAAGCAGTAAGTATACAGGGTGATCAATTTTCACTTCTTTAGGAGTTTTTATTCCATAACACAAAATGAACAAAAGTTGGCAGTTTCATAAAATACAGAAAAATTATTGACGTTTTGAATTCTCTGATAAATTGTGTAGAAATATGTAGGCAAAACAATGAGCTTGTAAAGCATTTTAATGGAGCCTACAGCATGAAAATCTTTTCTGTTATTAGTATGTTTTATTTTTAAAAACCATATTTCAACAGGCCATGTTAGAAATGCCAACACCTACCAAAACAAGAAAGCGCCGTAGTTCTGCTGTGCTACATCAAAAAATTGCAAAACTGCGAAGACAAGTGGCGGCAAAAAATTCACAAATTTACCGTATGAAGAAGCAATGTGCACGAAAGGGGGCTAATTTAGATGCACTGGGCTTGAAACCAAAAACCGTTCGCGTCTTTGTAAATATGCAACTTTCTCACAAATCTAAACAACCTTGGACAGAAGCTGAAAAAGAATTGACCTTAAATATGTACCACAAATCTCCAGCCCTCTACTTTTTTATGAGAGAAAAATTAAAATTTACTATGCCCTCCAAATCTACAATAGTTTCATGGTTACGGTTAAACCAACTTAATACAGGCACCAGTACGGAACTAATGAAAAAACTGGCTGTTAAAGTTAACAGCATGACCGATGATGAAAAACAGTGTGTCGTATTACTTGACGAAATGCATTTAAAGAAAGGTCTAGAATATAATCCACGCCAAGATATGATTGAAGGTTTCGAAGATTTAGGACATCTTGGACGGAAAAGCAAAATCGCTAGTCATGCACTAGTGTTTATGGCAAGAGGACTTATTCACAAATGGAAGATTCCTGTCAGCTTTTATGTTTCTTCAGGTACCATTAAACATGGAGAGCTATCTTCCCTCATTATTAAAAACATCGAAGAGTTACAAAGAATAGGACTTAAAGTGCGTGCTGTTACTAGTGACCAAGCTGCTACAAATAGAGCTGCATTTTTAAATCTAGGAGTTACTGCAGAACAGCCGTATTTTTTTGTCTGCGACGCAAAAATTTTTGCAATATATGACGTACCGCACTTGATAAAAAGCGTACGGAATAATCTTCCATCAAAGGATTTTTACGTGGAGGGCAAGAAAGTTTCTTGGAAAGATATCGAAGAGGCATACAAAATAGGTAAATATTCTTGTACTGTTCGAGCAGCTGTAAAAATCACGGATGCCCACATCTACCCCAATACTTTCCAGCGAATGAGGGTTAAATTTGCAACGCAAGTGTTTTCCAACACCATGAGTGCTACGATAAGAACTGCTGTTGGAACGGGCGAGTTAAAAAACACCAGCGCTCTGGATACTGCAGAATTCGTACAGAAAATTAACTATTTATTTGATTGCTTAAACAGTCGAATGCTGAAAGACCGTAACCCATATGCATGTGCTCTATCCGTCAACGTACCGCGTACTGAAAATAATTTGAAAGAGTATTTGCAGTGGGTTAAGACTTGGCAAACATATACATCTAATAACAAGGTGAACCAAGGTGTTTATTGTTTTAAGGGACTTATTTTAACCATGCAGTCAATTATGGAGCTATGGGAAGACTTAAAACAAGAAGGGTATCATTTCCTCCTGACCAGCAGACTAAACCAAGATCCTCTAGAAAATCTTTTCGCGGTCCTGAGGTATAGGGGAGGCAATTCTTCGAACCCCACAGTAAAATCTTTCCGCCAAGCACTACAGTTCAACATGCTGGTTAAATTGCAGCATCCTACAGAGAGCTCCAACTGCGAAGTTGATGAAGATGCTGTTGTCAACATGGCGAATGTTGAAGTGCCAGAAAAAGACGTCATGGGATATGTTGAGGACATACCATATACAGTTGCTGAACAAACTGAATTAGCAGAAGATGGTGACCTCAGTTTACTCAGTGAGGTAATAGAAGTTTCAACACAACCAAATCAAGAAGCCACATTAGAATCTTGTGCGACGGTATATGTAGCTGGTTATGTCATTCATAAAACGCTTTTACGTTTTAATTGTGATCAGTGTCAAAATATGTGCAGCCGTGACTCTGTAGTGCATCATAATGAACTGTTTTTACAGCAAAAAGACTATGGTGCGGGCGACTGTGTTATTTACCTAAAAAAACCTTCAAGTATTTTAATAAAAATAGTTACAATGTTACTTGAACATTTTGAATATTATTTTAAAAATAGTAAGTCGTGTGTAAGTTTTAAGAAAACATTATTAGCATATAGTGTAAATAAAGTGAAAATTTTAGTACCAGGGTGGCTTAACGAGCAAGACACATGTTACTCTCATAAACTGTTTTTAATTAATCATTTAATTACGTGCAAACTCCATAAAACGTTGAAATGGCTATCGCAAGATTTAAGGACTACAAACCAGTCTGGTACACGCAACAAAAAAATACAACATTTAAGTAATGTTTAAAGCTTAAAAAATGTACGTTTATATGCTTACAGATATATTTGCGTACTTCCTATTCTTTGTAACTTTGTATATTATATTGTTTTATTGTATGTAATATTTACACCTTGAAAATCTCATTTATTTAATAGATCATTGAAATTGGCGAGGCTAAGAAATTGTTACAGTATTAAATGCTCAGATCGACATTGATCAAGAGCACTGTCAAAAATCGGGTACAAACTATAGGGTTCGCCGGCTTTACTAAAAAGAACACAGATCTTAATGTGCTGGAGCAGATTTTGTGGCTCCGGTTACCTGCACTTAGCTCAGACGGGAAGGCGTGGTTCGAAAGCTCAAAGAAAAACCGACGGCACTTACCCTAAAGATTGCTTAAAAGAATTGCCTAAGGACGCCACTTGTTTCTAGATAGGTAATGGCAAACGTGTTAGAAACAAGAACACACACGTAGCCTATGGGGAAGTCCTCCATGTACGTTGTCCTCGCCGCGCTGTCCAAGCCTCCACCGAGTCTTCAGATAGAACACCAAGAGTGGCCAAAAACAAATGACTTACCTTAAGGCCCACCCTTGCTAAATAGTAACAAAAAAATCACTAATACTGGCCCAAATTCTGGGGGCTTGCTTGCTCATAAGACATGCTTTAGCTTTACAACCGCAGTTACACTTGGCCTTTGCCCAAAATAAATTACTTAGGAACCCAGAAGGGGTTCAGAACTCGACAAATAAACCGACTGACTTTAACAGATTTATTATAGAATGAGTTAAATTTACAAACAAGTTTACACTGAAGTAATCGCCCGGAGACGAGTTTAAATTTAATAAAAAAAGAAAAGCACACCCTACTTGAACATGAAAGGGTACCCAAGCAAAGTTACCTTAATGTCTAACGATGTTATTACAAAATACAAGACAAGATATCCAGGGTCAAGCCCCTGATGTCAACAAGCAAATCAAATTCTAAAATTCGGCGAGCGTACGCAACGTTTTGATCACTGGGGTTGCACAGTAAAAAATTACAGACGCCACTTATCTCGGCACACAAGATATATCGCACATACAATAAATACCTGGAGCTGTAAGCATGTTGGGGTAGCGATGACGTCCTCGGCGGAAGCTTGGCAAGGCTGCTGCAGGGGGATCCAACTTGGGAGAGAGAGCGGGAGTCGGCGACGGAGCTGGCGAAGATGACTTTAGTTTCCGGGGTGGCCCAGCGAACGTAATCAGAATTTGCAACTGCAATTATGCTCGAACAACACGAGTACACAAGCGGGGATAATCAAACGACGTTAGAACTATATGTGCACCAAAAGCAAACTTTGCGTCCCTCTGTACTTGAGAGCGGACAACAAAACGATAAGATAAACGACGTTTTCCCCAATAAAACGATTCGCGGGCCTTTCCCCTTAACTTCACGATCGGCCCGGAGTTCATTTTGCACCTCCGGCTATAAAAGTTATCGCCGAACTTCTCAAGCTATCACAATTCGCTGCTATTTAGGGCTGAAGCGAAACTCTCACACAATTTATTCGGCGCGAAGCGCCCACAAGGGTTCGTAAAAGATTACACACATAGTTCTAATAACAGGGACCCCGACTGCAACGAGATTTGCCGCAGTCGGGGCCCGCGAATTTTCACATGTCAACTCGCCGGTGGCTCGCTACTAATTAAAATTTCGAACGCGCGGGCTTGAAGATTTGCCCCCGCGGCAAAGAAGAGTCCATCTCACTTTTACTAATCCAAACTGAATCTTTCGTCTCCTTGTTGCAACACGAAAGAAAACACTGCATCATGAACTCGGGGATTTACATATACGGGCTCCCAGGATGATGAACGACCACAATGTGTGATTTGTTATGAAACACTATCCAACGAATGCATGAAACCAGCCAAACTTCGTCGACATTTAGAAACGAAACACAACGATTACGCTAAAAAGTCAGTCGAATGTTTTCAAAACAAACGGAGGGAATTGCTTGCAAGTAAGAAAACTATCGAGAAAACGGCACATGCCAGTAACAACGAAAATGCAGTACTTGCTTCTTACAAAGTGGCATTGCTTGTTGCTAAAAAGGGAAAACCACACACAATTGCAGAGTACCTAATATTGCCAGCCGCAAAAACAATGGTCAGTACTATATTGGGAGATAAAGCTGCGAAAGAATTAGATTTAATTTCTCTCTCCAACGACACTATCAAACGCAGAGTCGATGATATGTCCACAAATATAAAGGAAGAATTAATTTCCCGAATACGCAAAAGTCAGTACTATTCAATACAATTGGATGAAAGTACAGACATAGGCAATAACGCTCATTTACTCACGTTTATTCGGTATTAATTCGACAATAAAATTTTGCCATGCACTACCAACGCATAGTACCGCCCATGCCATTTATAACAGATTGAATAATTTTATAACAACAAATAACATTGAGTGGTCAAAATGTGTAGCCATCACTAGTGATGGAGCTCGTGCAATGCGAGGAAAAATACTGGACTAGTTGCGCGAATAAAAACTGTGATTCCTACAGTCAAGTGGACTCACTGCTGTATCCATAGGGAAGCACTGGCTGTCAAAAAAATGCCACAACATTTGAAGACAGCTCTGGAAGAAGTGGTAAAAGTTGTGAACTTTAAAGCTCGCGCTCTTAATTCGCGCATTTTTAGTACCCTCTGTGAGGAAATGGGTAGTGAGCATCAACATCTTCTTTTGCATGCGGAAGTGCGCTGGCTGTCCCGCGGGAAAGTACTTACCCAAGTTTTTGAATTGCGTGACGAAATACGAATCTTCTTCACAACAACAGAATTTCAGTTAGGCATACGTTTTAATAATTCTGCATGGTTAGCGCTGATAGCATATCTAGCAGATATTTTTACACATTTAAATGAGTTAAATTTGAGTCTCCAAGGGGCGAATGTAACTATATTTAAGGTTGAAGACAGAGTACAAGGGATGATAAAAAAAAGAGTTGTGGACGCATCGAATGCTTCAAATATACGGGTCTTTCATAACGCTCAGTGATTTTCTTGAAACATCTGATGATGAACTTTTATTGAGCATTTGGAGACTTTGAAACGCAACTTCAGGGATTATTTTCCTGTTCCCGATTCCAATAATGACTGGATTAGAAATCCATTTATTGTAAATTTAAAAGAGATTAAGGGCTTAACTATTGCTGAACAAGACACTCTTGCAGAACTGTCTTGTGATACCTCCCTGAAATTGATGTTCAACGAACATACTTTGACGGACTTTTGGTTACGACTGTGATTTGATTATGCAGAGTTATCACAAAAAGCTTTGATGCATCTAATGCCATTTTGTACGACGTATTTATGTGAACGAGAGTTCTCTACACTTGTATACATAAAATCAAAATACAGAAATCGCTTAAAAAACGTAGAACCAAAACTACGATTAAAACTTTCTACTTTTGAGCCAAAATTTTAGTTATCGTTTAGATAGTTTAGTGTACTATCTCTTTTTTAATACTTGATAACCCTATTTTTGAAAATTAAACTCTTATTCACAAAATGGTGGACTATTATTTTTGTAATATTTTCAACAAACGCTTAAATTGTAATTAGAAATAAGTGCGGACTTCCAGGCCGCACGCCCCTTAGTGTTATCATTCTAACGCGCCCACTGAAAGGTTAAGAAAAACTAAACCAGACATACCAGTGTCTTCATCTACGTTTGTGTTTGATCAAAATTCTACCATGGTTTCATTTGTGCCAAAAAAAGAACAAGACTGTCGTTCTTTTATCGACTATGCACGAGCAAGCAGATATTGATGATGAAACCAGATATGATTTTATTTTATAATTTCACTAAAGGAGAGGTTGACACTTTTGACCAACTTTGTCATTCAAAAACTCTATCAAGGAAAACTCGTAGGTGGCCTCTTAGAATTTATTTGGCATGTTCAATTTTGCAGGATATAACTTCTACGTTCTTTATATAGCTAACTTATCGTCTAATAAGGTATCTAAACGTTCGGACTTTTTAAAGCAACTTTCCTCTACTCTAGTAGAAAACCACTTGAGAGAAAGAACGAACAGTGCCCGACTTCCAAGGGAAATGAGAGCCAACATTCGCACTCCTAGGTTGCGAAGAAACAGTAGAAGTTGTTCAACAAGTAAAAGGGCCTTTGGGCCGTTGTAACTTCTGTCCAAGAAAAAAAATCGAAAAGCTCGTGACAAATGTGAGCATTGATTTAAAAGTATATGCGCAGAACACCGATTTAACATTTGTCCTGACTGTAAATAAGAAACACTGTACTACTTTCTTCTTACCTAGTAAAAAGTGTTTCCTATATCTCATATGTAGTTTTGTTTAGTTACTTTTAGAGGGTGAACGTTTTTTTTTACTTTTATATGTATTTCTATGCCGGAATATTTTATATGAAGTATTCATCATTAAAAAAACTTCTTACTAACCATATGAAGAAAAATGTAACATGCTATTAATTTAATATAGTATAAAAAGGCTGTTATTCTGTTGCAGTCGTATAGGACGTATATGAACGATGTCGTCATACGGTAAACCGCTCTGTGTTGCAACGACCCATGTGGACAGAGTAAAATCTGGAGCCATGGATAGTAACACGAGCGGCACGGGGGTCTGGGCTTAATCACCTGAACCGCGTGGATGAGGCCACTATGAAAACCTCCTAACTCCCAGCAGTATGGTGCGCGCTGAAGGGATGCAAGGTCGAGGGTAAGCTCGATCACTAGCGACCAACCTCGGGGCATCGGGCGCACCCCGTTGTACAAATGCCCTCCTCGTCAGCAGGGGGCTCCTGGCGAGGTGACCCACTCTTCCCTCATACTCGTGGGACCAACATGGAAAACACAACAGAAAACGAAAATTTTTATTCTGAATATGATATTGATTATCCTTTTCAGGTCACCCTCACCTATGGAGACTGAGGTAGACCCAGGTCAAACCTCAGAAACCACAATGGAGGAACTAATAGGGGCTATCCCTTCAGGCAGTAAAGAACCTGAAGGAAAACCACAACCCCAGGACCTCCCGGGAAAAAACTCTCAGGAACTCAACGCCGTAGAATGGCAACTGAGGTGGCGAAAACTAGATGCGAACCCATTAGGCCAAAAAAAAAACCGAGGGCAAACCGACAGCCGAAACAGTCGAAACAACTGGGGACAAACAAAGACCCAGAAAACGAGAGCGGAAGCGAAAGCAAGCTGCCATCGAAAAAAAGACCAAGGACCGAGGGGGGCACTCCATCCCCCGCTACACAAAGGGCCCCTAAAAAGATCAGGGAGGATGACTTGCAGGCACAACCCGGTACTTCGGCATCTGGGCAATCCTACAGTCAGTCCCTGTCAGCCACACAAATGGCAATCGCTCTGTCTTGAGGGAAAGCTAACCCCAGAACAGGCGAAGCAGACGCAACAGGCTCTCACTATAGAAATTTTCAAATGTGAGCCTGGAACTGGTCCTCAGTTTACCAACAGCTATGAACATGCTGGAGTGCTGTTTGTGTTCTGTGCGAACGAGGATTCACAAAAATGGCCGAAGGAAAAAACCCCTCAACTTCAGCTGTGGGAAGGGTCTAATCTTCAAGTAGGATTAGCAAAGGATGTGGTGAAAACCTCCAGAGTGGTAGTGTGGATACCCACTGATTTACTGGAGGTTAAGCAACCCGTCAAGATTTTGTCACTCCTAAAAACCCAGAACAAAAATCTGGGGATTGATGAATGGAGAATTATTTCCAGTAGGTTGGAGTCGCAAGGCACCACTTTAGTCCTGGCGATAAACGAGAGGTCCCTGAAGGAGATGAGCAAGGCGGGATATAAAGCCTACCTTGGACTAACTCGGATAACCTTCAGGACTTCAAAGAGGCCGGAAAAATCTGCACATGCTGAGGGTACTTCAAGTGAACCTCCAGCACAGTAAGGCGGCAACTGCTGCCTTCTGTAAATACTTTGTTTTAAAGGGCATCGACGTGGCCATGATTCAAGAACCCTGGCTATTCAGGGGTAGGATATTGGGCCTCGGAACTATCAAGGGTAAGTTAATATACAACATAAACCTTGACGACTCTAGATCCTGCATCTTAGTTAGCGAGCGTATGGACGCCCTAAAACTAATAAATTTCTGTTGCAGGGACCAAGTAGTTATTAGGCTACAAACACAAATGGAAGTAAATCTGAAGGAATTATTAATCCCCTCAGTATACCTCCCATTTGATTCTCCTAACCCTCCCCCGTCAGAGGAACTACAGCAGTTAGTCGATTACTGCAGGCTATCAAACCTGCAGCTACTCTCTGGGATCGACACCAATGCTCATCATGCAGCATGGAGAAGTAGCGACACCAACAGAAGGGGTGAGTATCTTTTTGAGTTTATTGTTTCCAATGATTTGGAGGTACTGAACCGGGGAAACAAACCAACCTTTGTAACGCGCACTCGCAAAGAGATTATTGATATTACACTCGCTACATCTCGCGTAAGCTCCCATATAACTCGTTGGCATGTGTCCGAGGAACCGTCGCTCTCGGATCATAGATACGTTCGGATGGAAATCAAAGTCTTTGATAAGCCGATCGTGATGTATCGAAATCCGAGAAACACGAAGAAATACAAGTGGGACTTACAAGCTAACTTAAGTAATATCAAAAACGAAATAAAAAACAGCACAGATATTGAGCTAACCTCTATTGATCTACAAGAGGATATTATAAACTCGTATCACAACAACTGCAAGATCAACCGTAAATCCACCAATAGGAATGTCAATTGGTGGAATACAGAACTTGCAGAACTCAGGAAAAGTACTCGTAAGTTGTTTAACAAAGCGAAAAGAACAGGAATGTGGGATGAATACTATCATTCCCTTACTGAATACAATAAAGCAGTACGTGAGGCCAAAAGAGACTCTTGGAGGAATTTCTGCCAAGAAGTTGAAAACATTTCGGAAGCAGCACGACTCCAGAGGATATTGGCTAAAGATCCAGTGGAACCTGTTGGCACAATATTAAAGCCAGATGGGAAATACACGGAAAAGGAAACCTTGGAGATACTTCTTCAAGTGCACCTTCCAGACTCATTTGCAGCTCCTCCAGCAAATGATTACCAGTTAAATCTCGAACACCCTACTATAAGGGCCACAAAAAGAGATTGGGAAACTGCAAACAAAATAATTACCCACAATAGTATTGAGTGGGCTATTGATTCCTTTAAACCATACAAAGCGCCTGGTCCTCATGGAATACTACCTGTGCTATTGCAACAAGGGAAAACCATCCTTATTCCAAAGCTTTGTAGACTACTAAGAGCAAGCCTTGCAACAGGATATATTCCTCCTGCTTGGAAGCAATCTGGAATCGTCTTTATTCCAAAACCTGGAAGAGATGTCTCCCAGGCAAAGACATATAGACCTATCAACTTATCGTCTTTTATGATAAGGGAAACCTTACATTCGGAGGGCCTATTTCATCCCTATCAACATGCATATCAGGAAAATCATGCGAGATTGCTCCTCACCAATTGGTGAAGAGAATTGAAAAAATTATAAACCATCAGGAAATCGCACTGGCAGCTTTTCTTGACATACAGTGTTACGCTCATTTTGTCATTTTCCCGATCTATTAATTGAAATAATTAGTCAGATTTGGCAATTTACCTTTATTCTCTAAATTTACAGTATTTCATCTATGGTTAGGCAACCCAAATACCTTCAGCCTCAATTCTGAATTAAAAGGAACAGTTTTTGTTATCAGTTTTGCACATACAATCTACACCTATAGTTTTTCTTCCTTTTTTCGAATTTGACTTTGACATTGATAACCTGGGATTGTGAACTGCTCTGGCCAATTTGCATTCCATTCTTTTCCATCGATTCGTTCGTTGAAGTTTGTGCCCTAGGGGCCTTTGGCTTCGCTGGCTTTGGTAATAGCCGACCTCGTAGTCTTGAGGGATTTTGAGGCAAGGCGCCCTTTGGAACGTTCTGGAAGCCTTTGTGAGTTGCTGCCAACGTTCGCTTCGCTTTAGTTGTGGTTTTGATGGGCTTTTCTCCGATCGAACGAGGCGTGAGCTGTTCGTCACCATTCGCAGGTTTGTTACGATTTCTTTTCGTGAGCGTGGTTGTTTATCTGGAAATTTGTAATTTTTAGCCAATTAATTATACGCCAAGGAAATGCGTTATCGAATTCTACGCCATGAAAATGGGCTTTAATTGTAAGCCATGGAAATTTAATTTTACCTCTGCGCCCTGCGAACTGGGTGTTATCGCTTGGAGTTTTGGTGTGGTTTATTTCACCTGGGACTGGTGGAGCCTCGACGAGCCGGCATGCCCCTCATATATTCCCCTGCGGTCGCCTCATTGCAACTAACGAAGCTCGTCTGCTGCCCGTTAAGAGGCCTGTCTGGTTGCTACGTCCACCAGCTCTGCACCACGTGCCGTGGGTACCTGAGAGGTTTTTAAAGCAATGTAGATATGCCTTTTTAGAATTTAGATTATGGTATTTTGTGTATTATGCTCTGTGTGCTTTATTTGCGTAATTTGTTACTTGATTAGATTGATTTACTTACCCGGTAGTATGTTCTAGACGTGTTAGCCGGCCGGGGCTGCGGTAAACTCACCCTTTATTACGTAGTTCATTATCCGCCATTTGCTTTTGTTCGATTTCTAGCTGCCGTAGGGTAAGGTGGGGCAGGTTCTTACAGGGGCAAGTTGTTACATTGCAAATAATTCCTTTATTTCTACTTGTAGCGCCCTCCATTCGGCAGAGGTACAACAATTAGTCAAGTTTAACACTCCTATGAAGTTTGGAATCTGTATCTATGGCACTAACAAAATTATTTCATGTCATTGTTTTAACACGTGTGAAGTGAATTAGTTACTTTTGCCAAATCGAGTTTAACCTGCTAAACGGTGAGTAATCATTTCATCTATTTGTATTGGTTGATGACTATCGCTATTTGTCTCACATTTCGTCCATTTATTTTTTGGTTCTAACTCAACGATTCACAGAAAAATTAACATAACCATACTTATCACCTACGGGGCTGGTTGTTACAATCTTCGTGGGGCACGTTGTTACATGTAACAACTTGCCCCCATCAATCAGAGCTTATTGAAACACGAGTTTTAAAGAGCTGTATTTCATTTCAGTCAAAATGGTGAGAAACTATAAAAAGAAGACTGATAGGGGAAACATACCTCTCGCGGTTTTTGAACAGGCTGCTCATGAAATTGCGGAAAAACGAATATCTATTCGAGATGCGGCGAATAGATTTGAAATAAATTTTATGACGTTGCATCGATACCTCAAAAAGAAAAGTGCATATCCTGATGGCAGTAATATATCTGTGGGCTACGTAGCACATTCCAGAATTTTTTCTGATCGACAAGAGATCGAACTATCAAACTACGCTGAACAAGCGGCGAAGGTTTATTATGGCCTCACCACAAAAGACTTAAGAAAACTAGCATTCGATTTAGCTATTGCTAATAACATCATTGTTAAGGATGTATGGAAAAGAAGTGAAATGGCATCGAAAGATTGGCTATATGGATTTCTCAAAAGGCATACAAATTTGTCCATCCGCATACCAGAAGCTACTAGCCTTTCTAGAGCCACTGCGTTCAATCGCCATAACGTGGGTTTGTTTTTCGACAACCTTGGTTCCGTTTATGACAGATACAAGTTTAAAATCAATGATGTTTACAACGTGGATGAAACTGGGCTCACCACAGTTCAAAAGCCTTCAAAAATCATTGCCAAGAAAGGAACAAAGCAAGTTGGGGCAATAACTTCAGGAGAACGGGGACAACTAGTAACCATGTGCTTGGCAGTAAATGCAAGTGGGAACACTGTCCCACCAATGCTAATATTCCCGAGGAAAAAATTCAAGCAGTTTATGATTGCAAATGCACCTCCTGGCTGTGTAGGAGCGGCTTCACCCTCTGGCTGGATGACATGCGAAATATTCTTGGAATTCATAAAACATTTTACTGCATTCACTCGATGTTCTAAAGATAAGCCTGTTTTACTTCTGCTGGACAACCATGAGTCGCATTTGTCTATCGAAGTACTGAATCACTGTAAGGAAAATGGTATAGTGCTTCTGAGTTTCCCACCACATACTTCTCATCGGCTACAACCCCTGGATAGGACTGTATACGGTCCCCTCAAGAGATATTATAGTGCTTATGCTGATGGATGGCTCAAATCGCATCCAGGAATCCCCATGACGATTTACGATATTCCAACAGTATTGAAAGAAGCACTACCTCATGCCACTACACCAGCGAATAATCAAAATGGATTTGTAGTTACAGGGATTTGGCCATTCAATAGGGAAATTTTTCAAAATGATGAATTTTTACCATCGGAAGTTACAAACAGAGAAGTAGATAATGTTGAGAATATTGGGAATGATGAAAATAGAAACAATCACTCATCAGTGCACCCATCAACTGAAAATCAGATGAGCGAAGAAACATCAGAAATTCGTCATTCTACACCATCACCTCAGCCTTGCTGTTCTAGTTCCAAAGATGACGTTCCAACACAAACATTCGATGTGACACCTCAACAGTTGAAACCATTTCCGAAAGCTGGTCAGAGAAAAACAAAAATAAATCGCCGGAAACGTAAATCGGCTGTATTAACCGATACACCAATAAAGGCTGAACTCGAAGCAGAAGCTGCTGCACGGCAAGAAAGAAAGAAAAAGGGAAAAACAGTCGTGAGGAATATTACTAGTATTAACAAAAGATTGGAAAATAAAAAAAAAGGTAAGAAGAAAGAAATTACTAGTGCTCATAAGTCGTCCGACTCTGAAGAAGATGGTGATGATCTTGATGATCTGTGCCTGGTCTGTTTGATGCCTTACTCCGAATCAGTAAATGAAGATTGGATTCAATGTACGATGTGCAAAAGATGGGCACACGCGTCCTGTGGTAATAAGGCAGTTTATTATGTTTGCTTAAACTGTATATCCGATAGTGACTAGTTGTAAGGTGGATATATTCCTTTTTCCCTTGTTTCATTATTATTAATGTTTTTATTGTTTTTTGAGATATCTAATTAATAATTATTATTTTGTACCTACTTTAAATATGTTTTTAGTTACAAATAAAGTTTATTTTCTGTCTAACATACACTGTAACAACTAACCCCTCGTGGTGTAACAACTTTCCCCACTGTGGGGCATATTGATACATTTTGCAATATTGTCTTGGAATATAAATAACTTTTCTATGTTTGTAACAAAAGGCGGATTAAAATTTGTAGTTCAAGTAGAAGTGTTACTGATCACTTGGGTTGATTTATTTTTTTAATTCGATGCTTGAGTTTGGTAAAAAAAATTAAAACGTTGAAATTGTAACAACCTGCCCCACCTTCCCTAATTAAATTCAATGTTGGAGTTGTTAATGAGGTACAAATATTTTATAATTCAAAATATTTTATTACGTTTAGATTTGGTAAAGTTGGTTTGGCCATCTTGGTTCTTTGTGGCGTTTTCGCTGCAGACATTTTTATGATTTATTTCCTTTTTCTTTTGTGGGATCTCCAGGGAGAGTTCTTAAATTGATGGGTTTGGAGATTTATTATAATTTGTTGCAAGGCGTTTTTAAGCTAGCAGCGATCAAACTAGCCATTATGCCATTGTAACATTCCAAATGAAATTATTATAGATGGTACTAGGTATGGGAATGCAAAAGATGTTCAATATTTTATTGGTTAAAGCTTCTGACTTCCGACTATTTGAAAATGGCAAAATGTATTTGTTTGTTTTTTAAAGCCAAGTTTTCGAAATGATCTAAATCATTAATTTTCCCCAATTTTCAATATTTCTTAAATTCTGAAATAAGCATTTTCGAAACTATTTTTCATCACTATTCCCTTTTTAAAGCTTAAAGCAAAGCACGAGTAATTTTTTATTTTATGAATATAAACTTATTGGGCCTATCGAAGTGGACCATTGCTCGAGATAAACTAAACTCTTAAACAGTGAAGAAGCAATTTTTTGCCAAATTATTCAGTTAAACTAAAAATGAAAGATAGATATTCGATTCAGTATATGTATAATCTTTTATTAGCCTATAAAATTTGGTAATTTTTTCCAGTGATGCTAACCTTTGCCAGTCCATATGCGAATACGTATTTAGATCTCGGGATGTCGGAATCTATCTTTGTATATGAGGGGGTGGAAAATGCATTTTACATTCGATTGGCCCTACTATCAAAATTATCCACCAGCCGCCATTGATATAAATACAATAATAGTTTTCCGCTTACACTCATTAGCGCTAATTTTAAAGATTGATTATTTATAGTAAATTCAAAAAGAATTTTAATGATACCCATTGTTCAAGTATCGCCAAATTATCCAGTGCTAATCAAATTACCTCCATTTTCCATAGTACCTGAATCATCTTAAGCAAATAAATATAAATCCATTCGTTATAGTTACGTAGATGACTTCAATTAAGATTCTGTTATGTTGATAAGATACATAACACTATAAAGTATTATATAATATATTTTTCCGCCAATCGCACTAGAACTGTCACATTATTGACAAAATTTTGTTGAGCAAAGTCAAACATTCCATTACATCAGCCGTTGCTACGTAATTTACAATATAACTGTACAGGAGTAATATTCCCGGCCTGGGCAGGGCATATTCGAGTACTATTTCCTAATTTTTTCAATTACTCTTATCGATTGGCGGAAAAATAGTATGTGTATCTTGGACAAAAAGCAACATTCCCAGACTTCTGTGTTGTTGGGCATTCGCCTCGCCCAACATTATTCACAGTGGTCTGGGAATGTTACGCTTTTCGTCCTAGACACACAATGTACTATTTTCTACTCCTGTAACTAAATAGCTATTTAAGTAACAAGAAATGTAAGGACCTATTAACATTTGAGGTAGGCAACTACAAGCCAAGACGAAGTCGCGGCTTGTTGCCTGCCGAAAATGTTAATAGACGATACATTTCGAGTTATCTTATTATATTTTTTCCGCTGCTTATCGAAATTTTCCTAAAATTTTGAAAAAAGCGTTTGGTTTGTAACCTGTCACCAGGATTAGTTTTCGTGAGTCGTGTTACCTGTGAGTGTCACATGTCACATAAACACATGCAATTATAAACAAAACGTCTAAATCTGCATCTTGATTTGCTAATTTTATTATCCTAGGAACTTAATAATAATATTAAGTTCCGTTGTCAAGAAAAAGCAGCAAACAAATATAATCACCGACTTACACGTTTTGTTACTAAGGGTGAATCACTGACTTACATGATCAGCAGCGAGAAAATGGTATTTAACATACTAACATACACGTCGCTAAGTGACCTTTTAATCATGCCTTCATAACCTGTGACTAAAGAGTCTCTTAGTCACGAGCTGAAGTTGGCAACGACGTTTTAGTCATGGGGTGAAGTTAGGTTCAAACAGTATTTGCTTTATTAGCCACAGCCAAAACTAAAATCAAATTAGTTTTCAACTTTCAACAGTCAACTTTGACGTTTGTCAAGTATACTTTAACCTAACATAATATTCAAAATCTTAATGAAATGATGTTATATGGTCTAAATTTGTGTTCGTAGAAAAAGTATAGTAATGTGACACATTATATATAAATTCGTCTAGACACTCGTTTATTAAACACTCGCTGCGCTACGCTCCGCTCGTGCCTAAAAGAACTCGTGACTAAGTGACGTTTATAAAATTTGTTACATAATATACTATAGTGCAGAATGGAAATGTTGACAAACAAAAGTGACAACCTGAAACCTTTTTGTGGCGTAATATATAAAAATAACTTGTGCTTGTGCCACATCGAAAATTCGAAACGGGACAGCATAGTGCACTCACTACATCAAGTTTACACTTTTATGTGGCTTGGAATAAATCAAATTCCTGCTTGGTCTTAACTTGGTTTGGTATATATCATAAATACTTCGCTCTTTATTTATAGTTATTGCACGATTAAATGTAGGTTAAGTGAGCGTTTAGCACACTTGAATAAACTCTGCAAAATTATTGCAGTTATGTACAGCGTAACGTATTGCGACTTTAAAGTGAAGTTATCCCTTTTTAATGTTCACATTTAATAACAGCAATTGCTTCAAATAGAACAAAAATTCAATTACAGACCTATTAGATCGGGGCAGTTCGCGCAGGCCGCTTATCATATGAAACGCATAAATTAGAAATTGCTGATTTTACCGTAACAAGTAAACACTATAACGTGAGTAATACTAATAACATGTTGAATTTAAAAGTACAAAATTCAATTAATTCTAAATTACACACCGCCGCCTTGCGGCACATGTAAGCATTTAAAAACATATGCATCTTAATATTTTTAATGTGAGTAGGTGAGTTGGAAATTCTAGTGTACGGTAGTTCGGCGAGAAAAGGCATAAATGCAAGTGGGTCATGATATTGCACAACGCCAGTGATTGTCCATTGTGCGACTTCGGACTTCCAGCAGAACAACTTTTGATCTCGCCGCAGCATGCTAGATTTACCTTTTACAATGCAGTATTGAACTTCTAAATGCTGCCGAGGCACTCAAGAAGCGCCGATGCCCTAGAAAGTTTCACGACTTTTTGCAGTTCGTTATTAAATTCCGTTGCTATATCTTCTTTCGTTTTGTATTGCAATCAGACTTGATCCTGATTTAACCAGCATCTTGCGTAGATTGGTATTATTAATTAATTAGTAACCGAATATAGATATTTTCCATTCCAAACCAGAACAGACTTATGTATATAAGCCGTTTTTATTTTCTTTTAGTATTGTTTAATATTTCTGTACTATTGATTTGGCGGAGAGGGTGAACAAAATTCATCCAATTTACAATGTGACTTATATGTATGTTTTTCCGTGTGAAGCGCAAGGTCGAATGGTTGCACGATTCGCTGACTGTATGCAGTACAAAATAAAACAAAAACCAATTAAAACTGTAAATAGCGTACCAAGAATATCAGGATATCTCAAAGTAAAGTGAAAAATTAGAAACAAAACCATAATTATGAGAAAAACCGAAAAGTTGTTATTTATTATAAATCAGTAAGTAATATAGAATTATTTTTAAACGAGTAGGTACGTACTCCCCAACAATAACGCTAGAAGCACTTTCCAAGTTATTTAATGACTGTTTAAAGGGAGGTAACGTCCCTGAGGAATGGAAAGTAGCATATATAAGTTCTATTCACAAGAAAGGAAGTAAAAGGATTTGTGAAAATTATAGGGGAATAGCGTAACGTCGTCTATTAGCAGACGGTATGAACAAATATTGAAATCAAGAATGGAAGAACAGCTAAAAGACTGAAGAACAGAGTGGCTTTAGACCGGGTAGGTCTTGTATTGATAATGCATTTTGCCTTAAGCAACTGGGAAAAAAGAGCATTGCACATGGGAGAGAACTGCACTTAGTATTTATAGATTTTAAAAAAAGCTTATGACAGCGTCCCAGTAAATCAGCTATGGCAGGCAATGAAGGATAGCGGGATAGAAATAAATTACATAAACGCCGTTAAACAACTGTACAAAAACACTGTCAGCCGAGCGAAAATATGAAATAATTATTCTGAAGAATTTATCGTAGATAAAGGACTACGACAGGGATGTTGCGTGTCACCAACTTTATTTAAATTCTATATAAATCGTGTACTAAGGGACTGGAGAAGGAAGTGCGGTTCAATGGGTGTGCAAATTGGAGAAGAATATATCTATAGTTTATTATTCGCTGACGACCAGGTCATATTAGCTGAAGACGAAGACGATATCAACTACATGTTTAGGAAAATGAAAGAGGAATATGAGGGGTGGGGTTTGGAAATTAATATGGACAAGACGCGGTACATGGTGATTGGAGGACAAAAACAAGATCTACTGATAGACAATGAAGTAGTAAAATCAACAAATGAATACATATATTTAGGGGTCAAGTTAACATCTGACGGAAGAGATGAGCTAGACATTCAAAATAAAATTAGAAAAGGAAAAAATATAACTAGACAACTACATTCAATGCTGTGGAATGACACAATCTCAAATAAAACAAAAAGACGAATGTTCAGTTCATTTGTGGAAAGTTGCCTTACCTATGGAGGAGAAGTGTGGACAATGACCAAAAAGATGAAAGGCAGAATATCAGCAGCAGAGATGATGTACTGGAGCCGGTGTTGTAAAAAAACATTATTGGAATGTGCGGAACGAAAACATTAAATAAATAATGGAAATTCAAAATTCAGTAGTACATGCAATTGAAAGAAAACAGCTGCTGTGGTATGGGCATATGAGACGCATGAACGCACAGAGACTACCACAAAAAGTTTGGAAATGGAAACCAGCAAATAGAAGGAAAAGGGGAAGACCAAGAAAGAGCTGGAATACTGGAATTCAAGAAGCCATGCAAGAAAGAGGACTAGAAGAAGACGGGTTCGGAAATAGAACTGCATGGAGATTGGGATGCGGCAGATAGCTAAACTCTTCTTCTTCTTCTATGGCGCAGCAATCCTGTTGGATTATAGCCCATTCAGGTAGGGATGTGTAAAGATTCCATTAACCAGGTGAATCACTCCTTATTGTTAAAGTTTACGCACTGCACCTTGGCCACGTTTGTTCTTGTAATTCTTAATATGATCAGTTTGTCTATAACTGCGGGTGTGTTTTAGCACTAATCACATTTTTTTCCAATCCGTTCGACTATGCACTGTTTTAAACCAACTATTAACACCAATTATTTTAAGGTCTCTGCACATTTTCGAACCATTTCTTACGTGAGCGCCCTTTTCTTCTGGGGAGGTCCGGCATCCATTGAGTCAGTTTCTTCAGCAGTCTGTCTTCATTTAGCCTCATAATGTGCCCGAACCATTTTATGCGTTGCGCCTTTATGAAGTTTACTATGTCTTCTCCCGCTAACTCTTTCTTGATTTCATGATTCATTCGAGTTCTATATTGGTCTCCATTGAGTTTAACGGACCCTAGTATTTGCCTGATGATCTTCCGTTCAAATTTTCTCAATGCTTCTTCTTCTCCGTCGGTAAGGGCAAGAGTTTCCGTGGCGTAGGTCACCACTGGTCTGATATGGGTTTTATAAATCTTCATCTTTGTTCTGCGGCTTAGCTTCTTGTTCAACAGCATATTTTTGTTGCTATAATATGCCTTGTTCTCTTTCTGTATTCTATACTTGGTTTTTCGATTAGGTTCATCTTGGTTCCTTATTACGCAACCTAAATAGTTAAAGCTTTCTACACATTCAAATTCAAATTGTCCTACACTTATTGTTCCGCTATTATTAACGCCTACTAATTGGGTCGTATTCTGCTAAACATTCTGTGACTTGCTGCAGCTTATTATTTTCTTCATACAGTAGTTCCTGAAATTATTCCTTCCAGACTCATTTTACCTTCTCTTCTTCACATTCAATAATTCCATCCTTGTTTTTGAACCCTCTTGCTTTACATGTATGTTTACAGTGCATGTCCTTAACCTTCTTGAAAAAAGCTAGTGTGATACACTCACACAAGTTCCTTTTATAGTGATCTTATAATTAGTGAAAAATTTCATTTGTAATTTTCAAGCATTTGTCAAAAATTTTCAGAAATTAAAAATTCTATAAAAACGGTACAAAATAGAGCGTTAGTTGAAGAGACAAATTTTCTCTAAAATTTTAAGCTAAATTCAAAAATGTAATAATATACCGGGTGTTCTATTTAAAATAGGAATTAATAAAAAAATTTAAAAAAAAACAAGAGAAGCCCACTTTAGAAGTATTCAACAGGAAAATCACCTAGCTCACATCAATATACATTAAAAATGTAATAAAAATGTAAAGTTTGAAAAAAATCGGTAGAGCCGTTTTTGAAAAAATCGAAAAAAACTAAAAAATCACAAGAATAAACGCCTACTTCCGGTTATGCGATTTTCTTCAAAAGCTTGCTGTCTCATCTACATAGTACACAAAACTTCCAGTTTCAACGCCATACCTCTTTTCATTTTTGAGATATTCTGTTCACAGACAGACAGACAGACAGACACATAGACAAACACATAGACAGACCAATGAAAAAAAATATGTTTTCGGGATCAGGGGACTCTAAAACGTGAAGATCTGTTGAAAACTCAATTTCGAATTTTTGGGGTGAATCCAATACTTCCTTTATCGTAAAAGGAAGTAAAAAAGTCTGTTGTTATTGCTTATGCATTCGCTCTCTAATTCGTCAAGATATTGATTGATTTATTCATTTCTTTTTTTTCGTAACTAAGTTGTTCGCGCTGTACCTCGCCTGGGTGTAGATTTCTTTGTCCTCATCTGAATTAGAATTTATCCATTTCAATCTGTATTTGTTTTTAGTTTCCTTTGCACGCTTGCATTCTGTATCATGCCATTCATTACGGTCTTCTTTTTGTCAAAACCTATTTCTTGGCTAATTTTAGTTTATTATCTGAAAGAGAATAAAAAACACAAAAATAATGTATTCTTAGTTCTTAAACCTAAAAACAACCGTTTACCTTAAAATGACCATCAAAGGTTTTTGGTTGTTATTAAGACGTGCAATGATCAAGTAGCCATGATCACAAAAACAATGGTTATCTAGTAAAAAACAATGATAATGACATTAGTGACATAAGAATTTGTTCTTTTATGTTTAAGAAAATTTCGCTACGTAACGAATTCTCAAATACTGGCAGGTTCGTTATGTCACAGCATTTTCGTAAGCACAAAAGACAAAAAACTGATGTCACCAGCGTCATTAATTGATTTCTTGTTGTTGTTTACTAGATTACAGTCATTACCCATTGTTTTTGTGATCATGGCTACTTGATAATTACACGTCTTAAAGACAACAAAAACCTTTGATATGCATTTTAAGGTAAACGGTCGCTCTTACGCTTATGAATTAAGAGTACATTATTTTTGTGTATTTTAATTCTCTTTCAGATAATAACCTCAAATTTTAAATTAATGTTACAGATAACGAAGTTCAAATCGATATCTCTACATTTGTGGGAATTAACAAACAAATTAAAAATTGAACTTCAAGGCCCTATAACTTCTTACTGGAGGGACTTTGTACTAAGGTATATTAGGTTTAATGGATTTATTATGACGTAAGAAATCTATGACTAATCGGTGTCCCATTCTTTTTGGGACACCCTGTATAGATACGTTTTTTACCGTTCTCACACACTGAGCGAAACCGTGGAATTTAACGTCCAATGTCCATAAGAATCTTCCTGTAGTACTATCTTACGACTCTTAACTAAATATACAAATTGTAAAAATAGAGCTAATGTCCCAACAGAGCCATGGGCAGTACGGCGTTGCCGCAGCAGGAAACATACAGGTACGGGAACCAAGCGCGTAAGAACTCTGAAAGTGACCAATTTAGCATGTAGACCTAACGAATGCAGCGAAACGTGCTTAGCGATGCCCATCGCTTCCTAACGGGCCTATACGCGAATCGCCTAATTGACAACACTAAATCAAATTGGTTAAAAGCTTACCTGAGGTGAAGGGCGGCCACGATCACATGCGGTGAAAAATTAAATGTGCACGGTCCGCATCTCAGTGGATATAATTGCGCCACAGCTTCAGAAATCTGGTAAAATTTCTCCGCGTTCAATGACTTTTGAAACATACATGGGAAACAAAAGCCTACAGCCGAGCGTAAGTCCCGGTCCGAAAACTTCGCTATACTCTGTAAGTCCATGGAGCCAGCAATAAAAAGGGGGAGTAGGCATGAACTTAACGGAAGATTTAAGACCGCAAACGTCAAAATCAAAATGAGCCACTATTAACAGATGGAATGAAGTGACTGATTGATTGGAGAGCAATAGTGCACAAAAGGGAAAGACAAATACCGGTAACTAGTGGATAGCGTGCGGATGTTGCAAGGATAAACCGGACCGCTAGAACAACGGATAAAACAGAATGGGAAACGTTGAAGACTTACATTCACTATATTATAGGAAAGTGCTGTCGACGATGATGATGATGATGTGTTTTGCCCAAATGCAAAGTTACGATTGTATAAATGATTGAGTATGAATGCATGTATGTATATAAAATAGTGATTTCATGTGTTGATTTCTACTCGTAAATAGTGATAACCTACATCGTTAAAAAGATAAAATAAGATTGTTCGCACTTTGACTGTTATTTGGCTTACAAATTGCTATAAAATTTATTTTGTAGTAAAAATTTGGCCATTATAACAATATACATATTTTTTTTAAATTGTGTGCTTTGTTATCTCAATTGGTTAGAAATGTTTCATAATTAATTTATCGTCCAATTCGTTAAGTCATTGTTATACATATTGAACAATGGAGCGTATTTATATTTAAGAATTATCGTATAAGCTTTATTGTGTTTGCACATGACATTGTGTGTATATTATGTTTTAAATTAGTTTTTAAGTTTATGTGTTATTACTTATTACATATTATTAATAAATTCAAACGACCGCGACCTTTCAATTATAAAGAAACATTTTACATAATGCTGTGCAGTGTTGAAATTGATTTTGTGAACGTATAGAAATTTAGTTGACTTACAGGCTGTCTCAATTGTATATTGATATTATTCGTTAAAATATAATTATGAAGATAATTTCTGGGTTTCTTTATATGTGTATCTCCAATTTTCTATATCAGAAATATATTTGAATTAATTTTGGAATGTACAGTATATTCCACTTCTAATGGACCGTTTACAAAAATGTTGATTAAAGAGTCGTTTAAACCTATGTAAATAGAATCGCATATTGTGGACTCGCTTTTAGACTTTGGCTTGTTATGGACTAAAACGATTCCCGCGACTGTCTTCTATGATTCAGGTTATTAGTTGGTTTTCCTGAGTCAACAGATGTACTTTCTGCGAGGCAAATGCTGGGGCAGTATTTCTCCACCTTTCTTTCATTCTCCACCTGTCCTTTCTTGCACCCATCCCGTAACTCCCCTTCTTGGCTGAAGATGGACGCAAAGTCCTTATAGCAGCCCGTCCCCAGTTGGGGGGATTGAAATTACCTTTTGGACTAAAATTCGCTGAAAATCTGTTATATCCGAACCGAATTCCGCTGGCGGAACAGTTGAAGTGACCTTTTCAGATGCCTTAAAATCTTTTCAAACCTTGCATCAATATGTACGATGCAAATGAAATTCTTCATCAAGTAAACAAAATACAAATTGTTTTAAATTACTTACGTTTTTAAGAAAAAGTCGTTTTCATTAGTTTACAAAAATTTAATTTTGTTTTCAACAAACAAATCAAATTCGGATTAGATGAACATTCGGTTATAATGGACTAATATTGACTATCCTGTGAAGTACATTATAAACCAGGCCTACTGTATATCATTACTTGTCATAAAATATGAACAGAAGTTTTGAAATTGTAACCCACATTTATTCGATTGGTACGTCGGCATCTACATCTAGATCGTTTTTTTTATGGCATGATTGTTGAGTAACTCCTCTGAAGAGCCAAGTGCAGAGTAACAGGTTTTTCGTAATAATAAGAATAAACGTTTCCTCAAGGCCCCCAAAAATTATTTGACTATAAATCAGCATGGTTAACTTCGTATATTGACACTAGAAATCGCGTGTTGTGTTTGCACACTTTTTTCAGACATCGGCTTGCAGTATATAATTAAGTAATCAATTGCCGAGTAAATGTATAGGATAAAAATCAATTTAATAACATCCCCACTGGCTAATTAAGTTTAATTGAATCTTTAGCAAAGTCCCCGCCTATTTGAAGTTTTTCAACGTTTCCCGGTGGTTATGTATATGAGTTACCACGAACGACTCGTGAATGAAAATAAAAACGTGCTTAATATACGCGACATACATCCCATCTGAGCGAAAATGTTGAGCCATCTGTGATCTAATGTAAGAAAGGCATGGGCAATTGCGATAGAGACTTTGCCCTTGCAAACCCTGCTGCACCAGCGCACGTGGAGATTCACTTTTCCAATGTTATTTTTATCGGGAGCATCAGCCTCTTTCTGTTAAAAATACCCCGGCAATAAAATTCGGAATTGCAGCGCATCAGGAAATACACAGTCGTATTGCTTCAACAGAAGCCCGATTGTTGCTATAATTATTTGACACTGCACGTTACCACCGGCTACATTAAACGGTGGCACTGTTCAAGCAATTGAATGATGATAATTTCGGATACAATCTAGAATTGTTTACAGAAGGATTTTTAGTAAATATAAAAGTATGAGAAAGTTTTCCTTTAACAATGATAGAAAACTAGCTAATAAATAGGAGTTTTAACAGTAGAACTGATAAAATTAATCTGAAAATTTAAGAACAAAATTAAATTATTTTTTTTAACAGTAAACATGAATTAGTTATAATTCAACAATCCCAGCACTGAAATCACTACAATCTTTTCGAATTACATAAGTCAGGTATCCCGTGAAGTAACCTGTGGGTAATAAAATAATACTAAACGATATTGTCAAAACAGTATAATGGATTCCTATTATTATCCACGATCGTAAATGGTTAGGACTCTAATGCAAGCTTTTTCCGATCTTTGTTCAAAATTAATGACCCATACCGTCTCTTAATTCAGATTTATATTGTATTAAACTGATTAGAGGTGGAGGACGGGGGGCAAATCATGCCGTACGCACAATGTAAGGAGTTGTTTTCGACTCCTGTTCTATGTGAAGTTATACAAGATGACTCATCCCAGAAGATTACAGACGATTTTTTTAATTTTATCGTTGTAGTTATTTCCATTTTATTTTTAACGTATACTAACATAGTTTACTGAATGGTAATAGTACTGCAATGGTTTTCGTGACTGAAGTTGGCTGTTGCTGTGCGATGACATGTGATTCGTAACTCATACTAAACACCTTTTGTTTGATTGTCTTTCTTGAATTACATTTTGAAACAAAGCCATACGTGCTCAGTATAAAATATGAATATGCCAGACAAAGGAGATGTTTTCTTTTGGCATAATAACACCGTTGAGGCGATTACCCAGAAAGAAATAGTACAATCAGAAGTGTAAAAATAGTAACAGTCTAGTTAGGACCGTGTTATTATTGTAACGATTTGTACCTTGACTTTTTAGTTGCGTAACGTTACAAATTAGCTTTTTATTATGGTAGTCTGGAAGTAATTTTCGTGTCCTTAGACTCTTATTGTAGTGCAGTAATAATTACTATTTATTCAGATCCTAATATGAGAAATACCAACTATTTTTACCTGCTAACACTTCGACAGCTAAACGTTTCTAAATATGTCATTGGTCATTGTTGAAGGTGAATTATGATCGGAATAGTTTTGAGGAGGATTTTAGGCGACAGTTTCAGGGAATGTTCATTTTAAAGGTGCTTTGTCTCACAAATATGGCATAGAGAGATAGAGATGGCGATAAACGTATTTTATATTTTAAACGTTTTAAAAGATTTTCCTTAAGGTTCAAAATTCTACATTTTCAAAAAGTTTTGTGCCAAAAAATTGCTGTGTATTTATCTTAGTCAACTGAGTTGAGAATGTAGTGGTGATATATATCAGCATACTCCACATAACGAAAACTGACTTTTAACGTACGTATTTAATTATTACGTACTTGCAAAATTAGTCCTGGTCGAATACCTAGTATATTTGTTCTTTTAAAATGTACTTCTTTTACTACATACTTTTTATACAACGTATAAAAAATACGTCTCATACGCTGCATATTTTCATTTATAACGTACCTAAGTCACTGTTAATACATGCAAAATCAGCAAGTCCTATACATTTTGGTTCGCAGAGTACATAACGCAGCTTGTTTCAGAAATGCACCTCGAAACAATAAAAACTCAAATCCTCTGTTTATTTTTGTGTTACGTAGGTGCTGATATTGTTGTCTCTGAATCTACACCAAAATACAAGAAGCATCAACTTCGAAACTAAAAAGCGTGTAAAGCGCTATCGCTTGAAGAAAAACTTACAATTTTAAGTGAACGCCGTGTAAAGCAAATCGATATTTACAGAGCCTAATCGTTGAAGAATACCTCGTTTCTATTTCGATGATAGGTAAAAACAAGAAGAAGATTAAGATCAGCTAGTAAATAGAAAGCTGTTAAATGAATTCGTAGCCTACTTTCGTATTATGTTTCTGAATACCCGTATATGTGGGATTAGTTCTTTTTTTCGTAATTCATGGTGTGTTGTATAAAATATACTTCTTTGATAACGTCAAGATTTTGATGGTCTCGGCAGATACGTTTATCAGCGAGTTGCACTGTATATCATTATTACTATTTGTAAATTTAACTTAATTCATATTATTTTGCATGAGGATATCGATTGCACAAACTAGATTTTTCATTTTCCAAAAGCCGGGAACACATTTATAATCCAATTGTGGATGCAACAACGGAACAAGAATGGACAAATGGTGAAAATAATTCGAAGAACACGCCACAAATACGTATGCAGGAAGGCAACACTCGAGATAACTTGAGATCCGGTGTCAGGAAGGTTAATCGAGGATTATTCTGATATATGTCTGTGTTCCCAAACTAAATTAGTTTTTTAGACGCTCCCTATTAGTGCAATTAAGTATATTATGATTGTAGAGTGTCCGCAAGCACAATGCTAAAAAGCAAGAGATCGATAAGGATCTGTGCACCCTGTTTTTATAATCTTCTACAGTGGGCTAGATACAAAAAATATTGACCTGAAAATCGAGCCTAAACTAAAGATGTCTGTTGATTATATTCACATATTTAGGTGTTATATAAAATATTCGTTTGCCTTACAGCTGCTTCTTCACAATAAATCAATTTTCAAAGCCACTGGTCTGACAATTGTAACTTACACTTTTCATCATTTGTAGTTAAAAACCATTAGTTTTTCTTCAAAGTACAGGCTTTATAGGCCTTTCCCAGGCCCATCTTTAAAGAAATTGCTGAGGAAATTACAACGTTCGCCTGCCATCTTATGTAATAGCGTGTATTAAAAACAACAATTCATATTTTGTGATTTTCTATCAATATTTACGGCTTGCTATACCTCTACCATAACAAAACCAGTCATTGAAGATTTTTTATTCTGAAAGAAACAATTTTTGTACTTATTTTTCGACATTATTTCCATTTTAATGCTTAAACAAAGTATGAGTCATTTTTATTGCATGAATATAGACTGCGATAACTGTTTCACGAGTGCTTTGGGGCCAAATGGAAGTGGCTCAGCTTTTCGACAGTTTATATGTTGCAACGGGAATGGAGCGGTGAAGCAGATAGCTTCAAAGATAGGCTGTTTATCATTGAATAGGGGCAACTTCACGTTTGGCACAAGCAGTCTGCAGCTGTGATAGTGCTCAGCTCGATGTACTGATTTTGAAGTTTACAACGTCGCGTGGGATGACTTCATCGAGTGCAGATGAAGAAGCACGACGTCCAGCTCGGGCGTGTTGTTTTAGTCACATCTATCTGTGTTAATTAAATAGATTTCATTATATCATTGCATTAATTATATTTGGTTTAATTAAACCTTTATTTTTATTTATCACTCAGTTGTTGGGAGTATCACGCCTATAGAGCATCCGGCATCCACCATAAATAAAATTAACAATCATTTAAACAAGTTTTTTCGTCTTATTCGCTACAATAAAAGCTTGAAATAAGCAGTTAGGTAAACCCAGCAATGAATTCTTAGTATGTATTATATTATACGTATTATTTGCTCATTTCATGTGGCCGCATTATACATTTAAACGAAAAATGAAACTGATATTCAATTCACTTCACCATCTTTTATTAGCCTGTAAAGTTTGGTTTTTTTTTCGCTGATGCTCTCTGTCTGTGCGGGGGTGGAAAATGCATTTTATATTCGGTTGGCCCTACCATCAAAACTCTACAAGCCGTCACTATTAACAACGCTTGCTGAAGCAGACAGCAAATAAAGTGTTACTTTCAAATGTGCACTTGATTTTGTCCATTTTCACTAATAGACGAGTAGTCGAAACCATCAATTAACAGTTTAAATGCAGCCTTTTCTCGAGGTTGACTATCTCTATTTAACTTCACTGTCATCGACGAAATTGGCGTACAAAGCCGACGTGAAAAATGTTAAACAAAGCAAAACTAATTGGTACACTCCACAATCGGCCGCGTCCATCTGTTCGTGGTCATAGAAAGGACGCAGAAGAGGATTTTTGCGCCTCTTTCTTCGCGCAAGGAAAGGCATAATGTACCGCTAGAGCCTCTGGTGACGGAGCAAAACAAAGTCCAATATGTAGAACGGATTCACCCTGACAGGGACGAGTGGCCAACATTCAGAAGGTCACTGCTCTCCACGACACACATCACCGACTGCTAATTGCATCTGCAGGCCTCGCCCGATCTGCTGCTACAGCAATCAAATCGGCGACTCTGGCGAAGTGGAGAACCAGAAGCGCGATCTGATGGGAATATTTTCCTGTAAGGGTTCACATGCTTCTTTGTTGGAGATATGGAATTTTGATTTCTTTAGTTGGTTGAGATGTTTGATATCTGGGACAGTAGCAAATTAATGATCTCATAGTAGGAATTTGGCGCCCCATATGATAGATTCCTTTTGTTCTATGATCTACAAAAATAATAATCTGAAGCAGAAGACTTGTATCCATGCATCTATTAAATTTGGCCAACTGTCAGTGTCAGACTGTCAGTCTATTCGAATCGGTTTCCAAAGCCGTGGTTTCGATAGCATTTCTATAATTAGGCAGAGAAGAGTTCCAGCTGTTAGAGTTGCTTATGATTAACCATAATAACAATGTTCGTGGTCGTCAGGCGTAAGCTGATGTTTACTCATGTATTTCCATGAACCTAGTAAAATAATTGCTTAGGGATTTCATGACTGCTGGGTAAGAGAACATTTTTGTAAAATGGTGACTCAAACATTGTTACAGGAAACCATTAACACGTAACGATCTAATTTATTACCAAAGTGATTTTTCCAAAGTTGGTGCATAGAAACTGAATATTTTTAGAAATGGACTTTTTTTAATTGCTTGTTGTTGAGAAGAATTGAGAAGGTGGAGTTCGTTTACAGCAGCCAGCAATGTATAATTATTTCGTTACCGGTAGTTAATTAACTGCCTATCATGATCTCAGATTTCTAACTGAAACGTTAGAATGATGACCTATCGCCATTTAGAAATATCAATTAATATTGTACAATGTACATGTGGTTAAAGTGTTCATAAACTAAAGTATTATCAACAATTATTTTCATCTAGTATGGCTATGGAATAGTTCCTAATGTATGAATGCAACTACGTTTAGACTTAAATGTCAAACTTGACATTTGGTTTCTAAGTGAGTTTTATAGTCGCATTCATAAATTAGGAACTACTTCATAGCCATCCTAGACGAAAATAATTTTTAATCATACCATAGATGTAATAGAGGTATTAGAATTTCAATTTGCTCAATTAAATCAAAAGGAGTGTAATATATTGCTTGGCCCATTTTTAGGCACAGGATAGTGAAAAGTAAAACATGTTTAAGCCTACATTCTCACATTGTTATTGTTTTTATTCATTTTGGAAAAAATTATTTTTTCGTATAGCCCGTTGCTGGGGTTCGTTTATCTATATTTATTTAAACACACATGCTACTATATAAATTTTGAAAATTTTACCAACTGAAAACTGTGAGAAGGACAAGACGCGGAGATACATGTCTTACCTAGCTGGATGTGTATCCGCAACAAATTTAAGAGTAGGTATTTTTTTAACTACCAAGCATTCCAATATGTAATAACTTGAGTTTCAACGCATTGCTGTCTTGAGTATTTTTCTAGCATAGTAAGTTGCTTCTAAATGTTCTTTAATTTGTGACAATTTTAGATTGTAAAAATATTTTTGGACAATAAATACCAGGGATGGGACAATTCTCCTTCGCCATGGCCGTCGCCGATTTGCGGTAGGTCAAATTCGCCGTCTAACGATTCGCCGTCGCGAAAAACTGTATTTTTGAAATGCTTAAATAATAAAAAAATAATCTGTAATTCTATCTGTCATTAGTTTTATCCTTTAAAAACTGGAACTTATTCTGTGGGACTTGCAAGTAATTTTATTTATCTATTTCAGAACAACCTAATTGCAGTTGGGCCATTGTAAAATGATCAACTCGAACGAGTACATTAGTGATCACATGTGAAACATGTTTTTATTTTTATGTATTTTACCCATACGTATTTACACTGAGCGGATGGCTCTGCGAGCTAATGCTCGCCTCTCAGACGGCCGGCCCGGGTTCGAATCCCGGCAGACTCTAATAGGATTTTAAATATCGTACGCTACCACGGCTAACTCTGGTAGAAGTCGTTAACCCCTAAACAAGGAAACTCTTCCCGCACTTCGACGGGCAAGGCTACCCATCTACCCGGCGCGGCGTAAGGGTAAAGAGGGCTCACAGAACCAGTTTGTGGTTAAAACAGGCCACTGTCCTATAAAAGAGGAAGAAGAAGACGAGAAGAAGTATTTACACTGCATTGAGAGTAGTTTTTCATTTAAAACTTTATCCGCTGACAGCGAATGTTCTGAGGACGAATTTTCTGACGGCAAATTGTCCTAGACCAGGGGTGGTCAACTATTGGCACGCGTGCCATTGATGGCACGCCACAAAATAATTTGGGCACGGCAATAATTAAGGAATTTAGGTACCTAATCGAAACAATTTATATTTAACAATGGATTGAACATGAAGCTTCAAGGAGCAAATAAAACAATTATTGTGATGATAGACCTCATTCATGCTTTCGAAGCTAAACTGCAAGTTTTCAGTGACGATATTGTTACCAAAAACTACAAGTATTTCCCAAACTTGAAAAAAATCTCCAGAGATTTAGATTTACATAAAAAACCAGACCAAGCAAAAGTCACTGAAGAGTTTAATTCGGTAATTAATTCTTCAATCAAAGAATTTTCAACGAGATTTTTTCAGTTCAAAGAATTATCGGAAACTGAAATTTATTATGTATCCTGATGTAACTTCACTTGATAAACTGAATTTGGCCAAATTTGATTGGTTGGAAATTGAAGAAATTGAAAAACAGCTGATTGATTCCCAGTCTAGTTCAATATGGATTGAAAAAATTTTCGAAACAAGGAAAGAGTTGGAATTAAATGAAATAGAAAGACTATATGTATCAGGTAATATCAGTAAAAATGCCAATATCAAAATTATGGAAACGTGGAATTCAATTCCAGACACATTTAGCAGTCCGAAGAAGCTGGCTTTTGCTATCTTAACAATATTTTCATCTACCTATGCTTGTGAGACATTATTTTCAGAAATTAATAACATTAAAGACTCGCTTAGAAGCCGTTTCTCAGATGAATCCAGTCCAGCTTGCATTCTGTTAAAAGTAACAAAGTATGGAGCTAATATAAGTTATTTAGCATCTAATTTGCAACAGCAGAAGTCGCATGAATTTTGTCTTTCATTTAAATAAACATAACGTCACTGTACAAAATGTATAGTTTTTGTTGCAAATAAAGAGTTTTAAGTTGATAGTATTTAGTTTTATTTTTTACCCATTAATCAGTAAGTCAAGATTGTTTGATGGCACGTCATGGTCTCATTAAACATTTCTTTAGAAAAAATGGCACGTAGATGAATAAAGGTTCGCCACCCCTGTCCTAGACCCTAAATAGCAATTATTCTCACCCCCCAATAAAAGTACTGAATCTCCAATGCCATGTGTAACTGCGATTGAATTACAGTATAATAAAATGCCAGGTACCATGTAGCGTGATCAATTCTGAGTGAAATATTATAATGACAACTAGCTTAAACCCCGCGGCATATGCCGCATTTAAAATGTAGGACGAATTTAATAACTTTTGTTGCACTAAAGAAACTTTTAAAAGCACGCTAGAGATTGGCAGTAAGGAAAAGTTCCAAAAAATATATTTTCAAATGGAAAGTCTCTGGAAAGGAAACGCTCGCCCCTGGAAGGCGTCCTAATTAATATGACGTTGTTAGAACGCAGTCAAAAAAAATTCCGGAAAGAATTAATGCTCTTGTTGACTTATGAGATTATACCTATGTGAGAATTATTTGCTCCACCGAAATAATTTTCAGCTGCCTGCAATCTGTGTTTCTTTTCAGGTTTAAGCCTTTGAGCGTCATAAAAATATAAATGCGGTAACTCAAGTCTCCAGTTACGCCGTTACTGATATTGTTAAATAACTCGATTAATTATTATTTCTTTGTCATTTTAAACTGGCATTATTATTATTATCTCTATAATAGCAACCATAAGTAACTGTTTATAATGTTTATATGCTAGCGAGTTAATTTTCTTCTTAAATCGCTAGTGAATTAATAGTAGATTGTTCTACAAGTTAAGAAAAGTGACAGTTTTCCAGCGAATGTAAAAGTTTTACGTGAACATGCAATTTTTCCGTGTAGTTGGCAAAAATATCTTTTTAAATAATTTTGGTCAAAGCATGGAAGCGCAATGTTTACTGTACTGTATAAATATAAATAACCAATATACATTATAGAATACTTGAAAATGGATGAATCTGTTATTAATTCATTTAGTTTCAATTTAAACTGCAGTGTTCTATAGCAGCTACTTGGCGCATTCGGTTACTTATTTAAAAATAGACCTGCGTTTTTCACATATCGCAGCGGTCGTGCTTTTAAAAACATGATGTTTTTAGAAAAACAAAATTCAAATTATATTAAATCCTAATAATACATATAACAATTAGAAACTCATACCTATCATATTAAAGTAATCACCTTTTTCTTTGACTATTGAGAATTTCTTTAATAACACGCGCCTTTCCGCTATATATATATTTTTTAAATATATTTTTACTTTGGATGAAACCGTGGGGTTGAGTGGAAGAGCAGTGCATTAAACGCACTGAACTCCGCCCCATATTAATACTTACACTAATATATTTTTTTCTATATGTATATACAGAAAATAAAAACATTTATTATTATTATTATTATTATTATTATTATTATTATTCACTTATTTTACCGTACTGCAATTGAAGTGATAATAAATAAATCGATCAAATATTTATTTATATTCCAATACCAATATAATACAAAATACTATTACTTTCACTTATACTACAATAAAGGGCAATGCCACTCAGTATTAGGTACAGATGTTAAACCAATAAAAATCAGATGAAACCATTCCACGGAACAGTGCAAATTACAGCAAGCAATCATAGGCGTTCCATTATCAGGACCCTTACACAAACAATATATACTGTTATCTTTAGTTTGCGTGGCTACGAGAGCAGTGGTCCTTGTTTCCGTACTACTACTTTTATTACAAAACATTAAATTTGTACCATTATTAACATTTAACGACTCTTTGAATACATTCCAATCAGTATTAGCTGCAGCATCCTTAACTGCTTTATTTGTGAAATATTTACCGAGAAGTAGGGCATCCAATACCGAACTGAATTTTCAATCCCGGGATTTCGGTATTGAAGAAATTCTATCTGGATCCCGGTATTCAATACCAGGATTTCCGGTGTTCAAACCGAGATTCCCTGTTTTCAGTACCGATATTTCCAGTATTCAATACCGGGATTTCCGATGTTCAATACCGGGATTTCCGGTGTTCAATATCGGGATTTTCTGTTTTCAGAACCGGTATTTCTTGTATTATAGGTGTATAATAGGTAAGTAAATATGCAAGCAACAGTGACAACACAACTGAACACAGTTTACGCTGTTTATGGACACATCTGCTAACTGCTACTACCCTGAACCATATCTACTAATTATTATCTATCAACATGTTGCTCCATGTCTGGCGCCGGCCAGGCCGGGTAAGGCAACTCGCAGACTCTGCGAACTGCGATGCAGTGCACACAAAAGCAATCCCAGAAATATCGAAAATTATTGGAGAAAAATACCGGGATTGAAATACCGGATAAAAAAATTAGGGATCCCGGGATACCGACATTTTGGGATCCCGGGATTGGATGCCCTACCGAGAAGTTCTGGCATAATCACATTGTTAAAAAACTTCATAGCAATAGCGCTTTCTTTTTCTCAAAATACCTCATTGAAATGTATTCTTTCACGGAAAAAATGTTTACTACTCCATACCACAAAATCACAGTAATTAACTCCAGTAATAGCGAGTTGCATTTGTATCTGGTAGTAGTAGCCATGGTTATGATCTAATTTAAATTCTTCATCCTTTTTTTTGTACACCTGCACATTTTAGAACATTTAGGTCATCTATGCCAATGTCCTTTGCGCAATAAAGACACTTAATTTCGACAACCCCCATTTCACCACCAAAAGGGCAAATTCAGATTACTATTTAAAATAGCATCTGCTTTTCCACTTAGATAACAAATATTAAATAATTAACGACACTAACTGTAGACCAATAATACTATTGTAATGTTAAACATATATGTAAGAGAGTGATTATGCTGCACCGATTTGGTGATTAAGTAGAATTTTAAACAGATTAGAGTTAAATTTCTCAGGTGAACAGGTTTTGAGATACTCCGGCAAAGAATTGTATAAATAAGCTATATCGTAAGAAAGGGATCGCTTATACATTGCAGTTTTGTGATATGGAGGCGTAATTAGATTTCTATTTCGCGTATTTACACTATGAACATCACATCTTAATTCAATTTTATTAAGTAAATAAGAGGGTACTTTATTTGAGATAATTTTATGAAACAATGTGGCTGAATGAAGTATTCTACGATTGTGCATATTTAACCATTTAATTTCGTTAAGTTTATGTGTTATGTGATCAAATTTTCTAATACCATGAATAAACCTCAGGCATGTATTTTGCATACGCTGAATTCTTTTACTGTCCGCACTGTCTATGATTAAATTTATTAAATTGTGCCATGGAAGAGACTGAAGGTCGTTATAGACCTCCTCATAATCAAAATTAGCAAAATCTCTGTAAGTATACAAAAAAACTTTTGCGATGCAATTTACATTTAATAGGGTAGTTAGTCACAATGATCAGATAATCCATGTACATCAGTCGCATCATAATTGACTATACATTTTTTATCGTTTACCAAAATAAGGTCCAGTAATGTAGAGCTGTTTTTATCATTTTTCAGTACCTTTATCATTTATAGATAACATATCTATGTTAAAATCACCCAGACACATTATCTCGTCCGTCATATGTGCAATAAGTTAAAAGGAGTCAGCACATCCAAACTCCTGCCTTCGATAAACTGTTCCTATGACAACCGTTAAATTTTTTTAAATAATTTTGATCCACAACTGTTCAATAGCTATACTACAACTTACTGTAGGAATAATAGGAAATTGTAAATTTGTAAATCGATTAAGCAATTAATCAACATATTACTATAAACAAACTTTATACGATAACTCATAAAAATGAATATTTGACTAATAGAAATAAAACTAAATATATTACCATAAAGACATTTGCAGCAACATAGCAATAAACTTAATAGCAGAAAGATTGACAAAAATCTAAATGAAGTTATATTTGCGAAGCA
The DNA here is from genome assembly GCA_940337035.1 of Agriotes lineatus. Classification (NCBI taxonomy): domain Eukaryota; kingdom Metazoa; phylum Arthropoda; class Insecta; order Coleoptera; family Elateridae; genus Agriotes; species Agriotes lineatus. The sequence continues at coordinate 185,075 of CALNHX010001152.1, read as the reverse complement.
ACCAAAATAACTGAAAGTAAACCACAAATTGTATAAAAATACAAATAAAAATTAAACAGGATTTACTTTGTGTTCTAAAAAATGCAAAAGAAAATATTTTCCATATAATTTTATAGAATTATCGATAGAAATATATAAAATGTTTTTTAAATCAATTTTATTCAAACATTCAAAGAACATTTTTAATTTTGGCTATTTTACTATTATCTTTTGCCCTCATATAAATCCTGCCATTTTTAGACCAAAGATATTTAATATTCTTCTCCTTTTTATAATCTCTAGCTGTCGCAAACAGCTGTCGATTTAAGGAATAGAGAGATTCATTAATATACATAGAGTTATTGCTTTTTGCCATATCAACTAATTCCAAATTGATATCACTTAACTTCAGATTACGTTTTATCTTTCTGCACCTTAGAAACTCCTCCTTGTCATTTCACGATGATTCCTCTCAAGCATTTGAACAGCCACTTTAAAAGAGAGAGAATTTCCTACTGGGCGGTTTGTTTGTCCATCTGCTGGTTTGGCAGTACGAGTTGCACTGGAACTGCGCTCAACTATGGCAACGATGTTCTCCTCCGCAGCAACAACCTGATAAATAACTCGTTCGTACTGAATGCTAAAGCTCTTGCACTCGGATGGGGCAGCTATGTGCATCGACAATGCGCTCTGAAAGCTTGTTTCTTCTAAATCTCTCTGCAGCTTGGCTAGCGGTGGGCACTGTTGAACTACAGTTTGTACCTATTCTCCTCCGCAGCAACAACCTGATAAATAACTCGTTCGTACTGAATGCTAAAGCTCTTGCACTCGGATGGGGCAGCTATGTGCATTGACAATGCGCTCTGAAAGCTTGTTTCTTCTAAATCTCTCTGCAGCTTGGCTAGCGGTGGGCACTGTTGAACTACAGTTTGTACCTATTCTCCTCCGCAGCAACAACCTGATAAATAACTCGTTCGTACTGAATGCTAAAGCTCTTGCACTCGGATGGGGCAGCTATGTGCATCGACAATGCGCTCTGAAAGCTTGTTTCTTCTAAATCTCTCTGCAGCTTGGCTAGCGGTGGGCACTGTTGAACTACAGTTTGTACCTATACTATGTAGAATCTGAAATCGCAATAGTTAATGAAGGTATTTACAGTATCACTTTTAATAAATTCACCTCTAGCGCGCTATCCATCGCTTCGTATTGCTTTTTGGCTTCACTTACAGCTTCTTTCCAGTTTTCAGACAAGACTTGTCTACTGTCGAGGAATTCTTGTTTCATTTAGCTGCTTTTCTTTTTCCACCAATTTCTCCTTTAAGGAAGGTATCTGTAATTATAATGTACTGTAAAATTATGTCGTTAATAGGATTGATAATAATGAAAATTATGCAGTGCGAAACGCATTGATTGCCTCTGTTTTTGCCAGATAAAATTTCCACGCAAATCTTAGGTTATGTCACAAGAGCACACAAAATTAAAATGGAAAATATAATAACGAATACTCACTTTTCTACAACAGAAATGAGGGTTTCCTTCTTCGTAAACTAAAGGCCAGCTGTCAACACGACGATTTTAGCCCTGTTGCCAGATTTACACTGTACGAAATAAATTTGTAGAAACGGATTCAAAATGTACCAGATTCGTAGAATTGTACCAGGTCTGGCAACGCTGCTAATATCAAGACGCCGCCCACATGTGTAACTGCTCATAGACCAGGAGTTGATTTATTTGACCTTGGGACGTGTTCTGCTTTATTATAGAGTTATGATGATTATGATTATGATTTTTGCTTTTCAGATTGTCTCGTTTCTGTTGCTTTAGAAAATTACGACTCGTGCAAGCACTCGTCGCTTTTTTGCGTCACTGCAGAAACTCGTACCTGAATCGCAAAAATTATCGTCGGCAATATTTTGACCTCTCGTCCTATTATTACTGAAAATATTCTTTGGTGCTTCGTCTATTCCCGCTGATTAAAATAAGAAATTTAACTTTGGCAACATTTTCGGCTATAACATGTTATAAATAATAAAAAAGGCTATCTAACCAGCAAAATAACTCGCATAGATAATCACTACTACCTGATTAAACATCGATTGACCTAACTGACTGGAATTTTGGAAATCAATATACTTGGGCTGGAATTGTGGCCATATTCGCTATAAGTTTAAAACTCTTGCTTTCAACTAATTTTTAGAAAGAAAATCTGTACTTTTAATTGTTGATTTCATGCTTAAAAAACGTTTTCATTGCCAAATTACTACATTCGTCATAGTTTGTTACACTGCTATCCCGATTTCCGATATCGATGACCGCTACTACGCGAAAACTAAGCATCGAAGAAACACAATTATTGCAATGTTTACTCTGAATTAATCAACAGTAATATCCCAAGTGCATTAAAATAGCCGATTAAATTTTGACGTTTTCTGTCAAAATGTTTTGCTAAGAAATTTGTCAAGTAAATTTGCCGCTCACCAAGAATCCCGAGTGCGCAGCACGATGGATTTTGAAGCGGAAAATTTACGAGATATATTTCTTCAGAGCAAAACATTCTGACAGAAAATCGTCAAAATTTATTCAGGCTAGTTTACATGCACGCGGGATGTTCGGAGTGATTATTTCCTGAATAAATAGATAAAATTCAGTTGGTGAAGCACCTTTAATAATCATGTTAAAATTATGCACAAGCGATTAAATTTTGACATAAATTTAACCGCGGTAAAATTTTGACGTTTGAATTTTAGTCATTATTAAACTGGCAGAAACCATGGTGATTACGCATTATTATGGATATGAAGGAAATAATCAGGTGCATTTTTATGCATGGCTACCTGAATTTTTATTGCCCTTTCTGAGACCTGTAGTTTGTTCATCAAATAACTAATACCTATTTGGAATAAAAATTCACACATCACGTGAAGTAATTTTTAGCAACTGGTTTTTTAAATTGAATTTCTGCTGGATTTTAACGATGTAAGGGAGCAAGAGTCGGAGTGGTTAAGTTACGACGGTCTATATTTAGTACTAAAATACATACAGTTCTCTTCTCTGGCAGTAAATCATTTGAAAGACGAAAATTTAAATTGTACGTGTTGTCGGCAGCGGCGCAGTGTTGCAGCTTTTTCAAAGATTCAGCTTCTCACGCTTCAAAAACGGGAACTAGAAACTGTGAGAATCTAATTAATACCGTCCATTTATTGGAAGATATTGATCTAGATTTTACAAGTCTTTTTCACCGATTTTTAAAGTATTTTAGGTCATTTTTTTAGTGAAGAAATTAATTATTTGATCAATTCGTTATTTTAAGCAATTCTACTACCTACTTACTTAAGGTACCTATGGATACTAGAGATTTCTGTAATTTATTCTTTTTATATAAAACTGTTTATATTTTAGTGAACGTAATTGTAAAGAGTGGACATTTTCATTTTTTTTTTGCATACAATGGTAGAGCGTTACCTTTTTTAGTGGAAACTTTCTAAACATAAGAGCATAAGACCCATTGTCTGCCAATAAGAGGACTCCAAAATGTTTCATTGAGGTTCTTTTAAAACCAGCAATAAACTACATAAATCAGGGAATCAGGGATAGCAATGTAAGAACATGAGAAGATACTGTCCAAGGCGTTTCTCAATGGTTGAGCATAATTATACAACAAATTAACCATTTAACAAGCTTAAATGATATCGTAATGACGATTTTAGCTCACTGTTTTTCAGTTGCTGTTCAATTTACACTCCGTTGAACGAGTCGAAAACGTATTTAATTTAGCGATCAATAGCATCTTCAACAAAGTTGTTAAGAATGCTATATTTAGCTGGCACTCACACGTGACAAGCACCCAGATAACCTGCCCATCAACTGCTACGCACGTCAATTCCGGAAATGTATAGAGTACCTTTACATGTTGCCATTGTATACGGCTATTTTCCGGCTGCGAAAGTGCTAAACGACAGATGGCTTACCTTGGCTTGCGGAAATGCCGACACAAGCATTTCCTTCTGAGATTTTAATTGCTCACAGTTACATTGGCAATTAGAGTGGACGTCCAGAAATCCTATGTAGTATAAAATTTTCAACAAAAAACCATTAACTATGTAGTTGAACTATGCTGTGTAGAACTAAAATAATAATTAAACATTCGCATTATCCAATTATTGCACCATTCACAAAACCTCCCGAAGGTGTCTAATTATAAGTTCCTCATAATTGATCCACGACACATGTCACTTTAGTTGATGATTTAATAATACCACCTCCGAAAAAAGATCAAAGAGGCTAGCATGCAGAAAATATGTCAGTGAAATGCAACAAGGGTAGCATTTAAATGCAATTATGACTTGATTTTCCGCTTATAAACCGGCCATAGAAATACCCTCGCAGCTACGAGTTTTTAAGCTCGGTGCACACGTACCACAGCAAAAATAAGCCCAGGTCTAATTCAGAAACTTTTGCGATGAGTAAGTTGGCTCTAATTCGAGCATATGATGCAGGTGATTAAATAAATCATCCAGGAACTGCACATTAAGCCAAACCAGAAATCCTTCTGCGCTTTGAGAGCAGGTTAATGGCGGTCTTAACGCGCATCTAGTCGTAATTGCAGAAATTTTGGCGTAATAAACCACGTTTAGGAGAATGATGAAGTATGATACACAACATTAACTGTGCGCATAATCTAAACCCCAGTTTAAGTAGGCCGTATTTATATTTACCTGGTGCTGCAAATTGCACAAAATTAGAAGATTTATAGTACTCGTACTCGGGCACTGTAATAGTATTAAATATCAATTTACAACGCTTCCTGGGTGGCCCATGGTGGCCCAACTCAAAGTTAAAATACGATCAGTGGCAATTAGGCAGGTACCGTAAATTTCTTAAAGCTCTTAGTTTACACTATAGACAAACGCTATATTTGGTCTTTGCTAGTGGCGATTAGATAAATTAGCTGCTTTATTTAAAAAGGAAGTGTCCGCATTCTTTTTCAACATAACCACATTTAATTTTTGCGTTTGGACCATCTTAACCAGTGCAAGGAAGTTTTTACTGGCACCATCATTTCTTCATATTGATTTCCAATATGTACTGTTCACATTCAAATGCATAGATACATAATCTTCATACCTTTCGGTATCGAGGGGGAAATGAAATTGGGGTAATTAGTCACATACGACGTACGTTACGTTCCCCCCGAATCCAAATCCGCAGCACATTCAACGACTCTAATTTCAACTCGATGCTAACCTAACTAATGCTCCTAGAAAAATCTCCCTCACGACCGGATTTGAACCCATGTCCATCTTGTTGCTAAGCGGCCGCTAATCCAACTTACCCATCAAGAAGAATTGTTCCTTGAAAGACTGGTAAACTTAATACACTCGAAAATAGATGCCCATGTATTCCTATCTTTAATGTTCTGATAAAAATAAGAAACCGAAGCTGAAGATGTTTGGTTCGTAACGCTTTACATATGGAAGTTCAGTATAATATTAAAATCTCCATTAAGTAGTCATCGTTGGGTGGAAACAAAAACAAGAGAAACTGAAACGCCGTTGGATTTCCAATATGCTAGCACGGAAAGCTTGTGGAACTGACGATTCTGTATGAAGTTCTGAATAACAAAACCAACAAAACTGTTACTTGTAAATCAACTCGTAAAAAATAAACGTGCGCACTTTAAACTATTAAGTAACAAACGACTTCCGGGATTGGACCGTGTCATGATTGAGATCGAAGAACTCAACGTTTCGCCCACTTTTGTAAGGGGCTTCATCAGGAGGATAAAAGCAAAAGATCATGGTAACTCAACGTGTTAACCACGCCAGAGGCGAAACTCTTTGCAAGGGAAGGGACAGAAGAGCACGGTAACTCAACGTGTGAACCACGTCAGAGGCGAAACTCAACCACTCGAGTGGTTCACACGTATATCTCTTAGACTCAGATGCCGAATTTGCTCAATTGCCGGACTGGTATACTCAATCCGGGAACTGCATATAACCTACATTCGCTCAATTGCCTAAATAATTTGCTCAATTGCCTAAATAATTTGCTCAGTTGCACTATTGGCCAAATCCATTTCGACAAGTAAGCGAATTGGGTATCGGAATCGAACATATGCAACATGCAAAGTTTTTTTCGGAAACTGATAGCGACTTCAGAGACGCATCGGTCCGCAGAAGGGCCTACAGATATATGTCAGGAACTCAGTAACATCAGCTGTGCATTTTTGAATAAATGGAATACTGGCTTATTTTACGCAGATGGGTCTTAGTTCGACGAATTATACTCACCATCGCGTGCGACATAATTCAGTTCTAACCTAAAAACTGTGATCATTTTAAATAAATAATAGTTAAGTACTTAAAAGTATGGGAAATAAAGCAGATGATTCAGTAATTATTGTTAAAAAAAAGCACTGGTAGATCAGTGGAAAGCAAATATGGTGAAACATTTCAATGATTTTTGAGCACTTTTAAAGAAAACTGCTACACAAAATCCAGTGAAATTCCATATACCTGACAAAATATGTATAAACTATTTATTTTTAAAGCAATAAAACATTTTTCATGGAAGCTCCTTTTACAGTTTAAAACTTTGTGAAAGATCAGTTTGTAATTTTTAAGCCTGGCATTGAAACACCAATCGTTTATCCGTTTGAGGCTTGATATAAAACATACTTGCATATAAATAAGGACAAGCTGAAAAACATTTTAATACTGGAGAAAATCCTAAATGATCCAGAATCCCTCATTCATATTACAGCTTGAAATGCACAGAGATGATGATAAAAAAGTAGCGACAAAAATGACTAGAAAATTAAATGTTATTAACAATATTGACGATGCCATTGTCAGACAAACTCCTAGGCAGCATTTAAAATTTTGTTTAATTTATCTGCCATTTTGTCATTGTGCCTTCAAACTTTCTATTCTACTTTTTCATCTTCGATCCAAATCAGAAGCTAAAATTTAAAAATTCGGAAAAGATGCACATATGGACAAATACACACATATCGAAGTTTGCCCACTTTTTGGTTCATGTTTCTTACGAGATAGCGACAGACATTCCTCTTCTACTTCTTCGTGTTCTGTTCGACTCTGAAATAAAAATTTAAAAATTCCGAAAAAGCGATCACACATGAGGCAACCAATTAACGAATTCGCTTCTGAATGTGATGACACGCCATCTAAAGCCTATGAATTAATCTTGAGCTTCAGTTTTCCATAGATTATCAAATCAAACCGTTTGCAAAATTTGGTTTTCTGTATCTACGCTCATGTGCTTTTTACCTATTCAATTATCTATTACAGTTTTGCAGTTAATTTTTTCCTTAACCGTTTTGTTTCTTTATAATACATACGGTACCTCTAAATATAGTGGACCTCGCTTATAATGGACTTTTAGGAGACTGAATATTAGTCCATTATAACCGAGTGTTCATCTGATCCGAATTTGATTTTTTAATGGGAAAATAAAATTAAATCGGAAGTTCCAAAATAACATGTTCATTACAAGTGTTTTGTACTCCTGTAACTAAAATGGCATTTAAGGTACTATAACATACACGTCGCTAAGTGACCTTTTAATCATGCCTTCACAATCTTTGGCTAAAGAGCCTCTTAGTCACGAGCTGAAGTTAGCAACGATGTTTTAGTCACGGGGTGAAGTTAGGTTCAGACAGTATTTGCTTTATTAGCCACAGCCAAAACTAAAATCAAGTTAGTTTTCAACAGTCAACATTGACGTTTGCACACATTATAAACTCGTCTATACGCTCCGCTCGTTTCTAAAAAGCTCGTGACTGAAACTTGTTACGTAATATACTATTAACAGGTTTTAAAAAAATATATGTATGTATGTATGTATAATAAACTCCTTAATTGTTCTTCTTCCCTTAAAACATATCATTTAAAACAATTTGTATTTTGTTTAATTGATGAAGAATTTCTCTTGCACCTTCCCTTTGTTGAAAGTATTGTCATGTTTGAAAAGATTTTAAGGCAGTGAAAAAGTCACTTCAACTTACTTTGGTTGTTTTTCCTCTTGTTCTTCGTTGCAATTATATTCCGCGATAATGGAGATCTAGAGTATTTTTAGCCAACTGCAAGCGACACAATAAATAATATTCGATTATATTTACATAGGTTTAAATGACTCTATTCGGGACTTTAGTAATTGATCCATTACAAACGAGAGTCCATTACAAGCAAGTGGACTATGCTGCAAATGCTGCAATGAACAACTAGCGATTAAATATAATTGTGACGAAAATATATTGTAAAGAACACTGGGGTTAGTTACCCTTAGTAATAGGTAGTTTTGACCTTTTTTGCACAAAATAAAACATCTAGTAAATCATAATCTATTTTTGCTATATTACAGTGCTTCACACGGCACTGAGATTATTACAAGCCAGTAATTTCATAGTGGAAGATGCATTTCAAACATTGTCAAATATCGTTCAATAATTGCATAATATTAAACGTTTTGCAATAATATTAAGCGTGTAAGGCAACGCAATATGCATAGTACAAGTTGCCTACTAACAGGTAGCAATTCCAACGATGAGTAAAAGGTGTGGGACTTCAAACAGTACATAGTTTTAATCGCTGTTATAAACCGATTTTAACGGATCTTTCTTTTATTTTGCATACAGTGAAAGTTTCTTGCCGAACATATGAAACTCACACACAATGCAATAAGTTTGACTTTTGCCAGTTCGAACATACGTAACCATATACCATAAAGACCATACGGGTCTCTAAGTAACCACTATTGTCACTTAGCAACCGAATTGTTAGTTTTTCCTTAATGTTCGATATGAAAATAAAAATCACTATGGGTTTTTCGAATAAAAATAGATCTTATAATGAGTGGTTTTTTGTAATGAACAAAAAAATTGAGAAGCACTTGACAACCGAATTGTTAGTTTTTCCTTTTGTTCGATTTGAAAAAATCTCACTCTATGGGTTTTTCAAATAAAAATAGATTTTATAACGAGTGGTTTTTTGGTAATGAACAAAAAAATTGAGAAGCACTTTCGAATTGTTAGTTTTTCCTTATGTTCGATTTGAAAAAATCTTATTCTATGGGTTTTTCAAATAAAAATAGATCTTATGAGTGGTTTTTTGGTAATGAACAAAAAAATTGAGAAGCACTTGGCAACCGAATTGTTAGTTTTTCCTTTTGTTCGATTTGAAAAAATCTCACTCTATGGGTTTTTCAAATAAAAATAGATTTTATAACGAGTGGTTTTTTGGTAATGAACAAAAAAATTGAGAAGCACTTTCGAATTGTTAGTTTTTCCTTATGTTCGATTTGAAAAAATCTTATTCTATGGGTTTTTCAAATAAAAATAGATCTTATAATGAGTGGTTTTTTGGTGTTGAACAAAAAAATTGAGAAGAGAAGCACTGAACTAAGGAATAAGGATATCTTAACTTGATTGCGTTACGCTAGGTCAAGTTATCTAGCAAAATGCCATTTTAATTACAAGTAAGACTGTAAAGATGGGTAATAGCTAGTAAGCAGATACAAAAATTAACAATAATCTTCAAAAAGGTATGACCTTTTGTTGGCTCGGCTGAAATGAAAACGGTTCCAAGAAATAATCGGTCAAGTAGCGGATCACTCCGCCGTAATTGAATGCGAGATACGTCCGATATCTGTTCTGACCCACTTTTCATTAAAAAGTGCCCTTATGTAAATGTCCGTGTGGAATGCCTGCGGTGCGTGCTGCATCCCAAAGGCAGGTTTTCAAATTCAAGGAACATAAATAGAAACAGAAGCTACCGTACGACACGGTGAGGCTCCATAATTAAAATTTCCAGGCGGAAATGCCACTCGAAGTGCGCGGAGGTTTCCCAATCGCCGCCGCGGTAACTGTAACGCACTTTCTTAAGCGGGAAACGTTTTGAGAGCTGAGAGCATTGGTAACCTCATTGGTGTCCGATCAACAAGGGCCGCGACTCTCTCCGCCTATCGCATATGCGCCGCAAAACGGCGGTATCTCGTTAAGCAGTAGCCATTGCGGCCTGCAACTTCTATAAATACCGCGTTTGTGCGGTGAAGTAACCGCCTCGCGAAGCAGGGTGCATTCCCGGATGAAACCGGCGCGTTTTTGTGCGTTTAGCTGCCGAGTGTGCGAAGCGCACCTATTTATTTCCGCCGCGACGTGTGGGTCGTGCCCCCCTCGCCGCCGCCCCTGCACGCGGCTTCTGCTTTCGTGCTGCCCGCGGATCGTCCTCATCGTCGGCCTTCCTACGTCGTCGTATACTCTAGATAACCCCACACTGTCTGTTCGCTATCATTCTGTCGTACGTTCTAATTATTGAAAGCGGTGCATTCGTAGACGTCCGTAGTCGTAATTTAACCAGACTCGCCTCTTCTCATTACCTTGCATTGTCAGCCGCGTCGAGCATCTGTTCCACCAGTTTTTCCTGTTTGGCGTCTAATTTTCCTTAATTGCCGTGGGTATGACATAATCGAGAAAAAAGTCCGTTGCTTTTATTAGTTGACTTCAATTTTGAAGAAACAAACTATTTTCTATTACTCACGACTCATATTAACACATAGGTAATATGCAAGAAAAGTACAACAGTAAGCAGCAGGCATAGGCGCCGCGCCGACTTGGTGGATTCAAAGTACATTTAGAACCCATCGTAATGTATTGGAACCCACAATAATTAAAAATACTTGAATTGTAATACATATTTTGGTACGCTGACGAATCAAAATTATTGTAGTTATGATGCAAGATGCATTTTTTTCCGTTTTGGATTCTTCCATATGATCCGTAAAACGGAGTCGTATCTAAACTTGTTAATTGTCTGATGTGTTCGCTTTTTCGTTTTTTTTTAAATTTTGACTTCAGATTCCGATAGAACATGAAAAAGTAGGAATGTCTGAAGAACCAACCTCTTATCTCGTAAGAACAAGGACAAAATGACGAATAAATAAAAAAGGAAAATTTTTAAATGCTGTAGAAGTTCGTCTGGTAATGCTGAGCTGAGCATTTCAACTGGTTTGTTCTGAATTCAGACGGACAAAACCAAAGCAAAATCGAACTAAAATGTAATGTCAATTCACCTCGCTTCAGTAAAAAAGTAAATGTTAGAAGCACAGTCAACCGGAAAATTATTCTTCAATCAAATATTTCGATTAGATAGCTATTCGTATGGCCTAAAAATAAATATACAACAAACGGAAATAATGACAATGGGAGGAGAAACGGGAAAGATAGAAATACAGCTACATGAAGAGAAAATAAAAGAAGTAGAGAAACTAAAATACTTAGGAACTATAACAGAATCCCACGGAAAAATACAAAAAGAAATTTTCAATAGAATTAAAAAAGTGAATATAGTTTATAGAACACTATATAATCAGTTGTTCAACAAGAGGGAAATATCTAAGGAAACAAAAATCAGGATATATGAAGCAGTTTTGGTACCGACACTGCCAGCGAATCATGGGTGTTAACAAACTATTTCAAAAATAAAATATCGGCATGTGAAATGAAAATATTACGTAAAATCGCGGTTGTTACAAAAATAGACAAAATTGTGTGTGAAATAATAAGACAAAACGTGAAAGTGAAAAGTGTACTTCAAAAAATTGAGACGCAACAGTTAAGATGGTTGCTAAAAATAGAAAGGAATGGAGAAAGATCGTTACCTCTACACCCATGGTAGAAGAGGTTGAAGTGTTGAAGATAAGTAAGTAAGCTATTTGTGGACATCTTGGGAAAACTAGTTATTTAATAACTTTATTAAATAATGTTAGAGCAAATAACTGTGTCAGTTTTAAACGATGATTGACAAGGGATAACTACAACTGGTTATCTCCAGATATTGGGGATGAAGTACTTACAATACTCACTCATGAAGTACTTAGATAGAGAATTATATAGTTTCCATCATCACAAAACCGATGACTGAGAATGGCACAGCTATTACTTTATTAAATATAGTCTGAAAGCTATGAAAGAATATTAGCAATCAAACTCAACAGGACAATAGAAGACGGCTTACTAGACTCACAAAATGCCTTCAGGAAAGAATATAGCACTGTAGGTCACGTATGCATAAAACAGGTCATGGATAAACTATTAGAACAAAATCGGGAAGTGTACATTTTTTTTTAAGAAATCTTTTGACCAAATACCAAGGAATACAATATGGAAAATACTGGAGATAAGAGAAGCCGATAAGATACTAAGAGAAGCTATAAAAAGTCTATATAGAGACAATCCGAAGTTATATAAAGATAAATGGTATAATAGAACCAGAGGGGTTAAAACTGAGCAAGGTCTAAAACAGGGTAGTGTACTAAGCCCAATTTTGTACCTGTTGATAGTGAACCAAGTCATGAGAGAAACTAGACAAACAACTAAAAAAATCTATTTGAAAAACCAAAACTATGATAATTCAAACACAAGAAGGGTGTGTCACATAAACGGACATAATATACTCGAATAGCGGATTTAAGTATTCAGGATGCACACTAGATAGCTGAGGAAAACAGGATCCAGAAATCAGCGAGTGAATAAAGACTTTTTAGACCCATCCTACTCTTGGGGTCAGAATTCGGAACTGAGTTAGTTTTTTTTTTAATATAAAAAGCTTGAGTAGCCGCATGCAGCAAGCCATGGAAATAAAATATCTAAGAAGGAAAAAAAGAAGAATTAGTAGTCGAATGATATGGTATGGATACAGAAGCAAGATGAAAGAAGGAAGGCTGGTAAAAATGGTATGTGAAACAAGAGTACCTAGCAAAACAGAGGATTTGGGAAAAAGCAGTGAGGAAAATCATAGAGAGGAAAGGACACACACAGCAAGTAGCAAAATGGCTAACACAAGATAGTGTAGGTACTTATAATGAACAATAAACATAAGTAAGCTTTTTTACACCAATCGGTAGATAGGGATAATTCGTATATACATAACAATGTTAGAGCAAGTGACCGTGCCGATTTTCAACAATGGTTGGCAAGGAATAAGTACAAATGGTTATCTCAAGATATTGGGAATGAAGTGTTTACAATACTCATGAAGTACTTAAAACACCTAATTGCATAAGTAAATAATTCTAAATACTATTGCTTCATTGTGGGTGAATCTAATGCCATTACCGTCAGGATACAAGTATGAATTTGTTTTGGATTTCTGCAAAGATAATTCTGGAAGAACCTTTTTCTTTAAAAACATATCAGCATTCCAGTTGAGTTTTGCCATGGTCAATATTCTAACGGGGCTACAGATACACCTGGCGGAGTAACTGGTATTTGATCTCAATTTGTAGCATTAGAACCCCGAGTTATTAACGTACATTGCCTAGAGTATAATTTAAATTTGGCTATTCAAGACAGTATTCAACTTCAAGTGAATGTCGAAATTCTCTAAACCTAAACCTTGCTTGATTACATTTGTGAGAAGTTGTTCTCAGCAACTCGTAATATTTTTCAATTTCAAAATGAACAGAAAGGGAAAAAAACCAACGTGGAATTCTTCATCCATCAAGATGGATGATAAGATTTACTTCCATAAATTTTATTCTTATCAGTTTTAGACTCTTACGAAAATATCAGAATTGGAAATCTAGCAAAAAGTCCCCGTTACTTCAAAAAGGGTTTGCTAGGTGTGCTTTCTTAACAAACGTGAAAGCTTTCAGAGGACAAGAGTAGCATTTACAATTTTTGGAAAACATAAAAAACGACCTCTTCCCAAATTATTATACTTCATTGTCTGCGGCGTATTCCAAGAAGTATATAAATATTAAGTACTTTTATCTAGTTATATGTGAAGGTGCACTCCAACTTTGCAATTCGGAAACCAGGCTAAAACCTACAAAGCACCAGCCTCTACGTCTACAGCGTTAGGTTAAAAGAGGTTACCAATATTACTGTCGACATAATACATCTATTTATTTGTTTTATATTAAAATCAATACAGCGATAGGCGATAGTGCTGTGGTACTATAACACCCCTCTCACGGTATTATATAAATGTTTACATGCACCCACAATGTTTTATACAAGTGGTATCAGGCATAAGTGCTCGCCTTTGTGCTTTTTCATTTCTTTCTATTTTCTACCATAATACAAGGTGGCGCACGGCCGACTGACCAATTTATTAAACCAAAATAAAGCTTAAACATGGCAATTCTATTTCTTAAATATTACATTAGTTAGATGCAGCTAAAATCTGAGCATATTCGAGTGAACGGCATGGAGATCGCTGAAGGGCTTCTCTTATTCCTTCGGCATTTTCAGGAGTATCACTATCCTTGGTGGCCATTGCTTGATATTCACCAAAGTAGCAGTATCTTCAAACCTACTCACCCAGCTCAAAATTGTATTGCGATTAGGAATACGACCACGCCTAGCAACATGAAATTGGTTTCGAAAACGACGCTGCACTTCAGTCACCGAGTTGATTTTATGAAAAAAGCACACTGTTTTAGAAAGGTGTTATATTGACCAAATATTCATTGTTTGACTGTGTTTTTGTTATACCTGTCAGAAACTGCAATAAATAAACTAACAATCAAATAAATGACAGCTTGCATATTCTCATTTGTTTTGCGGTGCAACCCAAATGAAATGTGTCAATCGGTCGTGCACCACCCAGTACAAGGGTGTGAAAAACTTGGCCTAAGAAAGAAAACAATTTCATCGAAATGGATTTTATTTTTCAGTAACCCCTTTCAGCTCAATGTGCTTGGTCCAGTGATGCTCTAAGCGACTCGTACCTTTCGTGCAGAACGAAACCTCAAGGTCTGCCAAATTTGCGCTATCCATCGATACATTGATGTTTTGAATAAAATTATTTCTTCCCAACAATTTTGTAACGCCTGAGAACTTACTAGTTTTCGTAAAACCTCAAAACTCGCTTGAGCGTTTTTTCACGTTAACTATTTTTAAGTTTTATTAATACTATTCTGCTGGAGGTGTAAAAAATTGGATTAGGTGGAGTAGCTTTCTTGTCCTTAAATGTGTAAACATGTTGAGATGAATCATCAGTTCACTCTCTGAATCATCCTCTTCTACAGAATGTTCTGTAACTATGGGGTGATCACCTAATCACTATACTTACTGTTAGCATCGCTGTCGACCTCATTACATCTGTTGTCATCACGAGGAAATTCTACCGTTTACTCAGCCCTGGTCCAAGAAACTACTGATAAATATTCCTAGTCTTTTTCTAACTTCACTCTGGGCCGAAATCAATCAACTCTCTTTGGCCTCTTTATAGTCTTGCACACTTTTTATATTGACAATCGGTACAAACTCAAATCAATGAAAATTGATTTTTGTTGTAAATAAAAATTAAATTGCTCTGTAAGCGAAAACAACTCACAAATCACAAAGTATTGTTCGTTGATAAAATAACTTAGAACGATATAATTGAATGTATTTAATACACGCAGAAAGACAGATGTGATACACAGACCAAATTGATCCGTAGCTAAATTTATCATTTGTTTTTTTCTATATCGCCCTTGTTTTTAAACATACTGTATATCAGATCTAATATGTTATCTTCAAAATCAATTCTTTCCGTATATAAGATTTAAACATTCCACCAATTTCATATAAATTCATTGTTATTCACTTTACAGTATTGCTAAATAAATTAATTTTACAAAACTAATTTCGTCCATGTCAAAATTGTCCAGGCAACTCGTAGACACGTAATAGATCAATTATGAAAGCTCACAAAAGAGAACACTGCTGACAGCACATTTACCTGGTAGACTTTTATAATGATAATTCTACATTGTAGAAGAGCGTACAGAAAACAACGAAATTATTTATTGTTCGTTTATTTGTCAGGGTTAAGTAGTGGCGCCTCGTGATAATTGTATTTGACTGGCCCTTAATTGTTAGCAATTACTAAGCAAAAAATAATGACCTACATTCCGTCGATGTTTGAATTCAAATATAGCAACGCTTTTTAATTTCAATAATCCAAAAGGAAGCATGCACCGAACAAAAAGTGTTCATTCTCAACACAAAATGTACATAAGTGTGAAACGAACACAATCATTTATTTAATAATGGAAAAAGTAGAGCATGTATCAGATTCACAAATCCAGTTGTTTTCTTACAGAAAAACATCTTGTGTAATTGCGAGTTCCAACTTTAATTTGCAGGTTAAAATTTAATCCTAGTTTTTTATTTTAACCTTTTTAGCTACCAATAGAATTTTAAAATTAATGTTGACAATACTTAGTTGTGCTTTTTGATAAAGAACTGCGTGAATAATCGAAATCACCCAAAATAAATTAGCAGACTCAAACTGCAATCGATATTAATCCTAAACATGGCCCATAAAAATGCAAAAACGTCGTTGTCCGGTGGCATTCATTTTCAATATCAAAGATTGCATATTTGTTTTATAGCCGGCATACCGGTTGACTTTATACTCAGATCGCATTGCATTTCGGGAGGGTAGTGTTTGTACATAAGACGATAAGCCCGCGAGTTTAACGGCTAGTTCGGCTACAGTGCTATTTAGCCTTAAGTCACATTGAAACTGTAATAACTCGGTTCTGCAGCATCAGCGTTTTCGCCCTTAATTGCCATATAAGTTTGGGTCCTATTTTGAATTGCCCCCCAACATCTACCAGCAGCTCAATGCATTGATACCAACGAGTGTGTTGACATATTACTCATGTTATGTTGACATAGGTCTTGTGGATCTTGTTGTACATGTTTAAAGCGGTATCAAATAGCTACCTCCGGAACTCGTTACTTAAACCTTATTATATTATAACGGTAGGATAGATACATATTTTCAGTTATAGAATAGTCCATTTTTTCTAATGCCATATAGGCTCTGTTGACTACTGGGGGTTAGCGCCCCTAAGGAACAGCTGCCACTGGGGTTAAGAGATAAATAATTTTTAAATCAAACAAACTGTTCAACATTGTTTTTGTATATGTAATTACAATCTTGATAACAAATATACCAGTAAGGAATGTTTTTTTATACAACACTGATGGATGATTAGCTCTTAATAGCGAAAACAGTAAATATTATTAATCAGCTTTAATGTGTAATTTGAAGAATCACCATTATTAAAGCAATAAGATAAGTTCCGACAGACAAAACAGTTTCTAAATAAATTATATTTTCGAAAGAGGGTTGAGGAAAATGATGAATGGAAATACAGCATTTAAGCTTGTTAATAACGAATTTAAATAAAATGGATTAAATACTAGAGGTACAGCCAAAAATCCACAGCCGCCCTTGCATTGTATGGTATTGTACTATATAAATGCCTAATTTAGTACTAAACATTGATTCAATTAAATCAAATTAGTAAGTTTAAATTAAAACTGTTAAAAATTATACATTTTCATTTTGTTTTGCCATTTAACATTTACATTTCCTGTAAAAAAAAAAATCTGATAGTTAAAAAGGCTACATTTATATAATTACCCTAACTGAAAAACTAATTGATTATGTTATTTTAGCAATGAGGGAATATCTTCATAATCAATTACATTTTAATAATCTCATAAGCAGTTGTAGTAACATATTTGCGCACATATCGTAAATTAAATTACAGTAAATATTCATGGTTTTACTCCGTAACAACGTATTGCCTAAATAGTTGAACATTGTATATTTCTGTAAATAGTGCGTAAAATTCTCACAATTTATATTTGTTGTTGTCAGATTTTACTACAAAATAATGAACCGTACTGTTATACAACAATGATGCTTTGAGCACAAAAAAAGAGCGTGTGAATTATAAAGCCTGAAATTACAGAGCCGCAGTTTAATTAAGCAAGCAATCTGTCATACTTCGTTTCGGCACTAGTCATTAATTGACTTTCAAAGCAAAAAAACTATAAACAAGTGAACGTAAATAGCCAATGAAGCGCACATCGTGACGTTTCAATTACTTGTATCTTTTTATGTTCATATATTAGACCTCATGTTTTTCTATTTTTCTCTAATACTTACTCTTTTTTTTCAGAAATTGCAAAAGTTCGAGCTAGTTTATTTCAAATAAATGGAGTCAAAAAGGAGCCGTTAGTACTACCAGAGCCAGATGGACCTGTCACGACACTTACGGAAAAAGTTTATGTTCCAGTAAAAGAACATCCAGATGTAAGTGTCTACATAACTTCTGTAATCATAGTGTAAGAAATCGAGTTAGGAAAAATACATAAACACTATAGAAACATAAAAAAATGAAAAAAAGTGGGAATCACACTCTGTTGTTGGTTAAAATCGGAGCTATTGCAAATCAATGTAGTAATTGGAAACACCATTACCAGTAAAGCTACATTAAACTTGATACATATTTTTTAAAGTACATATTCTTCTATGTGTTTGTTTGTAGAAATTGCTATTTTAACTTTACCACCTTTGTATTTCTTCAAGCTATTGCTAGCTATGGTTGCATCACTAAATAGTTTAATTAATCAAATAATACATAAACATGTAGCGACCATATTCCTACAATTCATTTGATGTTTATGTACTAAGTTGTTTCACTACAAAAAAAATTATTAATAGCTTTCACTTTGGATGAATGGGAACTCAGATTTTTATACCCAAGAAACATTTTACTTACAGTAACGAGATTAGCAATACATAGTGCAAGTCAATACAATTTTTTTAAAGCAGAATTTTCATTTTTAGTTCCACTACATGCTTACAATTTCTTAATGGCTTCAAGCAGTTTTAATACCAACTAAAATATTTTTTTCTACAACTGCTATAGAGTGTAGATTTTTGTGCTCGCTTTTGTCAACGGAAAGTTGACATTTTCTGAGGAGCGAGTGCGAAAGTGGTTTTTGCTCATTACTGTGGAAGACCAGTGCCAAAGTATTTTGCGCTTGCTGCTTAAGAAAAGAATTGACGCGTCATGCGGCAACATTCTCTCTCAATTGGCAATGATTAATTTTACACTCTTAATACACAAATTGACTGAAATTGTGATTTCTATGTTGTAGTCAAATACAATTATTGCTATGGAAATCCATACTTTAATTAATAATCTTCTTCCTTTACAGTTTAATTTCGTGGGCAGGATATTAGGTCCCAGAGGAATGACAGCTAAACAATTAGAACAAGAAACAGGCTGTAAAATAATGGTCCGAGGGAAGGGTTCAATGCGAGATAAAAAGAAGGTGTGTAGCTCTTTATTTTTTATGCATGTATCTTTAACCTATATCTGTGGTGCTGTAATAAGAATCGGTGAGTAATGCGATTAATATGTAGCAGAGACATGATGCTTATGTCATATTGCATAACAAATAAGCTGATATTAAAAGTCTCTTTATCATTTTAAAGTGCAATCAAAACAGTTGCTAGTTTATACTAATTTAAGCTGTGTGCAGTATTAGATAATTAATTACACATTCAATTTGTTTGTATTGCCAAGGATAATTTCTCTGGTATTTGAGAAAATTCGTGTTTTTGTTGTATAAAACACCATAGTTTCTGAATTTATGTAATAACTTTAATTTAGCTCAAACTCTAGCTTGTCAAAACTATTATTTTTGGAATATGTCTAACGTATTGTATTTTTTGTTTTCTTACAACGAATAAAATTATATACATACAACCACTTTCAACATACGTATTAAAAAAAAAATGAAAGCTTAGTAATGTACAAAGATTAAATTAGTAGGTTGATATTTTGTTATAAGTAATGTACCCACCATTTTTTCTAAATGGAAACAGCAGGACCATTCAACGAAACAATTTTCATACTTAATTTTGTAGATATGCTTACCTTTCTTCTGCTAATTCCTATATTGAATAATTATTTTTATAATTCCAAGCTACTAAATGTGGATTGTAGATGTAAGTAAAACTTAATGCATTTTCTGTTCTTATATGTGTTAATTAATTTTTGTTTAATATCCGAATGAACATTTTCTTATAAATTCCATTATTGCACAGGACTCAATTTATTTTTTAAATTGCAGGAGGACCAAAATAGAGGAAAACCCAACTGGGAACATCTTTCAGATGAGTTACATGTTCTCCTTACAGTTGAAGACACAGAAAATCGAGCACAAATGAAACTGGCTCGAGCTGTAGAAGAAGTAAAAAAATTACTCATACCTGTAAGTATTACAGTTATTAATTTAATACTGTCAGTTGATATACATTTACGTACTTGCAAGACAAACATAAGTAGGCTGCTAAGCCAAGTAAGGTAATTAGCGATCAAACCATTTATATTTATGAAGTGAGCAAATAAATTGTGAGGAAAGATACTATAACAGTTAGCAGTGATAAAGAAGTGGTCTCGTATGTTCTATTTAAGGCCAAGTTTCTCCAAAGCAGACATTCGTTCAACATAACAAGTTTTTTATTTTATATCATCAATAAATTATAATTCGCGTTGAGAATTATAACATTTCCAGTCTTGCGACCAGTACATGTTACAAAGAAAATCATGCTAATTACACTTATGTCTATTAAAAACAGAATATTTTAACTGCTGGGTGCAAACTTTTGCTTTCTCTGCAATACTTGGTAATAAAAATATTTTGATAAGGTACTTCAAATATATCAAAATCAAAGTAACCAGATAGTTTGTATATTAAATCACTGCTTTAGATAACTGTATTTCAGACACTTAATTATTGTCATTATGTATATACATATATACTATATAACTAAATTTAAGTAACATACTGTCAGCTCTTACACTATTTGCTTTTATATTACTTATTATTTGTCTTTGATTTTCTATTTCACTAACTAATTACTATAAGAGTAATTGGAGTTCAATGTTTCAATTGTAGTATGCACTTTCTCAAATCAGATCTCAAGCATTCGTATACCTTGAGTGAAATGTATATACTTTACTACAATTTTTTTTAACAATGTACTTGATTCAATTATAGAGAGATGTCATTGAGTTTCCAAACACCGTCATATTGGAACTGATTCTTAATAACACAATGTTCCTGTAGTTTTTAAAGATAATCGGAATCATGAAGATCTAATGCAGATGAAAATTTATCTTTAGTCTAATTTTGAAATTTATTTAGATCATCTTAATTTAACTAGGGAGAAATATTCGTAATTATATATTATAGTGTTACGCTGTTTTCGTTTTTTGTTTAACATTAAATTGTTCACAAGGTCACTATTTCAACTTTTACTGACTCATTACTTTTATCAGTTGTTTTTCTGTGTATTTTTGTCGCACTCCTATATTTAAAAATTGTGTTCACTTTTCAGTAAGCAATTAGACAACAAGTTTGGTGTAATTTACGATTTGAAGTAAGTCTACAATGTGGTACCATGCTTTGTTAATTCTACGATTAATAAATTAGCTCTGTACTGATCAATGTGTAATCAATGTTGATTCGTTCTGTTTTGAATTACACATGGTAACAAATTGCTTTGTTCAGCAATAGGAATACAATTTTAAAAACGTCTACTAAGATCTAATAATACAACTAAAAGTGAACTTATTTAGACTACCATCTACACCTACATTAGAAAAATAAAAAACTAAATCTTTAAGAAGCCAAATTTTTAAAACGAATCTAACCACTAATAAAGTTGTTAACTCTTGAATTTCAAATGAATGTATGGAAATGCTGCTGCAAACATAAAACCAGTTATGAAACAGTATATGAAATCATATTATTGACTGCTAATGATGACAAATTTTTAAAATTTCTCTTTAAATGTAATTAACTCATGCAGATTTGAAATTTACAGCAAGCCGACGGTGAAGATGAACTGAAAAAGAGGCAGTTAATGGAATTGGCCATCATAAATGGTACATATAGGGATTCCAGTTCAAAAGCAGCATCGGCTGCAGGTGAGTTTACACAATGTATGTAATCAATGGTTGAATTGGTAAGAGATATACAAAGGTCTAAAATACCTCAATATGATATACTATTAATAAAATTTTCGTTGAAATTGATTTTTTAAAATATATTTATGATATACTTTCTTTTTAGTTTGTGATGAAGAGTGGAGGCGTGTAGCAGTGGCTGCTGCAGCAGAAACACAGCGGCTCTTATCTCCCGCGATTCCCGGCCTGGCCACACCCCTTCGTAATCCTGCAACCCCTCTCGGTGCACCCCTGATTCTTTCACCCCGCATGTCAGTGCCAACAACAGCAGCATCCATCCTCAATGGGTCAGCACCTCCAGGATCACTGCTGTCTCCTGGGGACACCCACGGCCTCATCTACACCCCATACACCGATTACACTAACTACGCTGCCCTCGCTGCCTCGCCCCTCTTGACAGAATACGCTGCAGCAGATCATTCTGGTGGGTTGTTTGCTCGCTGACTATATTATGGGTGACTAGTGTTAAGTAGTTAGAAGGCATCAGTAGAGTTTTATATTATTCTAGTTTTATTCACTTCTCGTCTGAGAATGTCCAGATATAGGTTTATGTGCCTTTTCCAGATACCTTTTTGGAAGGTTATGCAAATGTGAAAATATTTGTGCTAAATTCAGTAAATCGTGACTATCCGAAACAATTTTAAGTCATGTGAAGAGAACATCTGTTTTTCAATCGAAATATATCGCACAAGTTGCGATTGAAATTAGAACACGTTAAAAGCTAAATTTAATTATCTGAATGAATATGTTGCATGTATTACATTTACTTTCAAAAGATTAGATTTCGTATTTACCAGTGATTACTTTATATTTTGGATTTTTCACCATATAACAAGTATTTTACTACCCTTAGTTTAAAGTTACTAATTCTTTAATATTTTGCTTAGACAAAGCTCAGATATAAAAAAGTTTGTCAGTGATCAATGATTTTTTTTCTAAAGTGTTAGAATACCGCTATCAACAGGCATGAAGTACGGGAAACTATTCGATTGCCAACTCAATACTTATACATATATGTAAGTGAAAATACTCTTGCTCTAGATATTTTTACCGTCTGCCTATTGCTTTTTTTTAACATTTTTCCCCAATGATCATTCGCATAATATCTAATCAAAAAAGTAGCTTTAAATATATTTTTATTATAATATGTTCAAATATAGAACGTTCTTATTTTTAACCTTTATTAAAATAATAGTATGAAAGGCGAGATATTTAAACAACTGTGCAGTCTTAATCAGAAGTATTACTCTAACAAAATCAATTGCAACATATAGCGCATTCCAGATATTAAATCGACTCATCATCATATAAAAACTCAATTTATAAGGTTTGAAACTATAGTACCAATGTGTACTTTTTGCTAGCAAATATTCTGTTCTCTGGATTGGTCATCAGAATTTTGTTAATAAAAACTTTTTGCGAAATAAAGAATCTTCCCAGTAGACTGACTGTGCAGGTGCGTGTGATTTCAGTTGCGAAACCGTCAGCTATTTGTATTTATCTATGTATCCGAAATATTTTAATTTCAATTCAGAATGCACTTTTGCATGACTTTCTAAGTCACTTATGTTTTGTCCTTACATGTTTAGTCAGAATTTAATTAATTTTATTACATTTCTGTGATACTTGACCGCAATTGCAGGTTACATGTACGTATGTATTTTGTAGTAAGTATATATATATTGGAACGTTTATTATTTTAAGTGTTTGCAAGTCATGAGTTTGCATAAACTTCTAGAAGTAGTTTTTTTATTGGATAAATTTATTTATATTGGCTATTGTATGTATAACATACCTCTGGTCTTCAATAGTCACTGTTCTTATAAGTTATTTCCATGCATCAGGTGTGACGCCTACGTGTATTACGTAATTATCAACATCACATATTTTACATTACATTTTATACATTTTTTTAATTTTATATGGTTCTATAAAAGTAGTTGTTTTTATTTTAATTATAAGTTAGTTTTATTTGTAAAGGTAATTTATATTATGCATTTATGAAATGTATTTTTTACGTTACCACAAAAATATTTATTTTGTGCTGTTTTAACAGCCTTTTAGTTAGTTACTGTACAGCTTTAATACTGTTTCAAAAACAACGCCTTCTACACAGTTCTAAAATGTTTCAATTTGGCAAACGTAGAATCGGCGCGAAATTTTTTATTTCATACGAATTTGTTAGTGCAATATTGATCGGCGAAAATTTTATGGATTTCTGTTACATTATTTACCATTTAAACAATAGATAGAATATTAGATTGTTATTCTTTGAGCTTTTGTTGTTAAGCTATATAAATGTAGTTAGAAAATTTTATATAGGTACTGAAATGTGTTTCAAAGTTGTTTGTAATTTAAAGGGCAAAGAAGGATAAAAATCCATTTTGTTGGACGACTACCATTATGACGCCCTTCTGCCACTTTAAAATACAAAAATTTTATACATATTCTTCCATATACGTGGTGAGACTGCTTTGTATTATACGTATGCTTTAACTGGCACTCTGCATAGGTGCGGCTGCCGTTGCTGCCAAACAACGTAGACATTTGGGGCAGATCAGGGAACACCCCTACCAAAGAGCTGGCGCTCTGTCTTAAATAGGCAAGGTTAGTTATTTCACTTATTTATTGTTTCAGGTGTGTGGCCGCAGTGTATGTGTCATTTTCGTGTGGTTTCTTGTGTTTGTGTTTTCTAAGTACTTTTCACTCCAGTCTAAACCAATCTCATTACTGAATTACACAAAATTGAGGAAAAGTACATATAATTTAATTTCGTTGTTTGCCATTTTATAAGTATTCATATGTGTATTAATTATTTTTAATAGTTGTATATTAGCAGCAGTAAATGTCCACATTTAAGCCATTTCTTCAGTATTTAATGTTAAAATGATGCGGGTTGTGACACATAAACTATAAAATCGCAGATATTATTATAGCTCTCTCAAAAGGAAAGAAGGAATTTTTTATATTTTGCGTGTGTTACCAAGTATTTTAATACTTAAAGAGCATTTATCATTTAAAGTGTTGAGACATCGCTAAATGGATTTTTAGAAACGTGGATTTTTGCACTGACGAGCAAATTAGCACCGACCAGAAGTCTATGTAAAATTTGCAGGTTTACACTATCGATCTCAATTTTTATGATTTTTTATAGCTCTTGATTTCATTCAGAAGTCGTGCACAGGTTCTATTTTTTTAGAATTGCTGACCGTTTATTTAGTGTCTTAATATTACATACGAGTTGTGCTGTACTAGTCTCAAATTATATATTTTAATACCGGTGCTTATATGTTTTATTTGGTTTGTATTTATATATTTTATTTACTTACGTTAATTTTCACAATCCACCTCACAAAGATACCGATGTGATATTTTTGATATCTAATTTATTTAATCCTTCTTTCCTTACTTAGTTTGTCTGTAAATACTTACACACAATCTTGTGCTGTTTTCTTATGCGGCATTTTATGTCAAGTGTATGTTTATTATTACTATTGTAGCAATATTCACTTTGCTGCCTTTTGACAATTTACAAAAGTTTCGAAATCCAGCAAAGCTAGTTCTATTGATTATGTTGTAGTTTTATATCTTCATATAGCATTATATTTTTGTATGTTGTTGACTTGCGCCAATGTGGAACAAAATATATTTATATAAAAACCAAGATTTCTGTTTTTGATTTACCTCTTTCAATTTTTGCTGCAATTTGTGGGTAGAAAATTATGTTGCACACGGACCGTAGTTTACCAGTAAAAGCTGCAAGATTAGAATTAACTTATTAATAATTATTAACACCAATCTACATTGTATGTTTTCATAACTACTTCTAATTCCACATGGCCAAGTTCACTAATGTATGAGTGGTAACACGATTGTGTTCATAGCACTATATTGAAACTGCCATCACATTAACCTAACGCATTTGAAAAATGTACATATTAACACAGCTTGAAATAATAAGTTTTAACATAGTTCTCGAAAACTGGGGTCGCTTATGTGTGCAACCATTGTGGAATATGTGTGAAAAAATGTTAAAAATTGATACTTCAAGCTGAGTTACATTGGCTTGATCCACTGCAAATCATACACCTGTATGTAATGCACTTCACTCTCTCTTGAACAAAATTATCTCACACATTAAATGTCAGTTTCTGTAATCTTACAATTAGCACGCACGCATTTTAATATAGTCTATTGAACACCTTCATTCTTGCTGCAATTATGTACTTTTGTACACTTACATTATGATGATATATTAATACCTATATGTATGTATAAATTGCTTTACTAATTATTCCAGTGTCATTGTTCCCTCCAGTTTAATACATTTAGAAATGCAATGATTACTCGCATGAACAAGAAATTATATTCATTATACCGTATTGAACACAACAGGCAATTTAAAGTTTCCAAGTGAGGAAGTGTAGGAAAATGCGTATTTTCAGACCTAGCAAGCTTGAACTCTTATTATTTTAATGATGGCAAACTACATTTTTGGAATTACATGTGTGTAAAGTCTTGGTTAAATATATACAGCATTTTTATGACAGTTTCTCATCACTCTTTAAATATGGAAATGATAAATTGAGTATTTACCTAAAAATTCATGGTATAATGGCAGACGAATAACATGCACAGTCACAATAAAACAATATGAATGTGTGCATGGAATGCAGGCTTGCGTTAACCACATAACGTTTTATGTATTATTTAACTTAATTTTTATAATGTACTACCTACTATAAGCGATGCAATTCCATTGCATTTTATTAATACACAGCGATGCCATAATATCCAACAAGCTATGGAAAATGGAAAAATGTTGTATATACAACTCTTACCAACAAGTTGCTTATATAAAAATGTTCGTCTATATTCACTACGATAATAAAATCACTATAATTTAGATAATAATAAAAACTTTAGATGTCCGGCAAATATTAAAATCTTTTTTAGAATAAATGGGCAGCTATAAACACATAACACTTTAACAATAGACACTCTAAGGTATGTCGTATTCCTTGCACCATTCCTAGAAAGTTCATGTCGGTAGGAAGAACAGAAGTATTAGTTGGTAATGACACTGGGATAAACTTAACTTGATAATTTATGCAAGTGGTACAGCTACGATACAATACTAACAATCTGTTTTCTTTTCTTTTCTTGTTAACTCGGTTGCCCGGCCTGTAGGCTTGGAGTGCTAACCCGTCACCTACGCCACTCCACTAACCGGACGCCGGACCACCTGCGGTAGCGGTACGTCTAACCTCACATCACTAACCCTCTCACCGTCACCACACACCGTATACTAGGAAAATCTATTGGAGTGTCATTTCTCGTTATTACTCGTATTATATTGCATAGAAAAGACTGGATGTTTTAATGAAGGATCTTGATAATGAATCCCTGTTTTAATGTCGGTGCCAGTTATTGGCTTAATTTGTGTTATTAACAGTTGTATCTATTCTGATTTTTAATTATACATATTTTTTATATGTAGAAATATCCAGCATGATGCTTCCTAAGTATACGATGTTTTAATTGCATATTATAATATGCATAGCTTAACATAAAAATCTAAAACACTAATATTATTAATAGTAATTTTATTAGTTAATATTCATAAAGTACAAAATAATTGACAAGTGCCAACGTTGTTAATATAATATCCAATTATATTAAAATATTTCACCAATCTTGTGCCTTAGGTTGCAGGTATTCAGTTTTATCACTTAAATTATTTCCTCTATTTTTTATTAACATTCTGGAAAAATCTTTGTAGAAAATTGAAAAACATTTTCATTAATATGCTTTTTCGTCATTTAAAAATAAGTAAAATATCGTAGATATCAATTATACAACGAAACTGCCACTTTTACCAAAGGATCCATGTTTTATTACAGTAGTAAATAATTTCAGTAAGTATGTACTAAAATATGTAAAAACTAATTTTTTATCCAACATAACTGCACTCACCATTTAAATCTGTATCGAAGGTGGCATAGATAAAACTGAATCTTCTGCAACTAGCAGTTGTTAGTTTCGTATTAAAAACATTGTTGTTCTGCATGAGAATTTCTATATTTAAGAGATATTCCTCCACATAAAGATTTTAATCATGGTACTTAAATCGCAGCCTTACGCATGTGTATGCATAGTTAGCGATAATAATGTAATAATCGAGAGCAACTTATTTTAAAAAGTAATTAATTACAAAAAAATAGTTAAGATAGGAGTAGTAATAATATTTTATAAGTGTTTAATGCTTAAATATTTAATGCAGAGAAATCAGTGTCATATAATTATGTATTGTTTGCACATGCTTTATTGTTGAAAGTTTATTACAAATGATATTATTAGTATGTTTAAGTGGATGATTTCGAAACATATTTCTGATAGCACTGCTTACAAAATTGGATATCTTGATTCAAGTGGATAGAATGGAAATCGGCTTCAGTAGATTTGTAAAAATTGTAGAAAGAGTGCTCATTTAAGTTACTAATAATTCAATATGCTCAAAGTGTAACATTTTCTCTTTCACTGAATAGCTTTTAAAGTAGCAAGAAATGTAAGTTTTTACATATATTAACCACCATATTAATAGCTCTGGAAATATTTCCTGTATCTGAAAATATATTTGCTACTTTAGAAGTAAAGCTGTGCAATTAAAACCACTATAAAGCAGTATAAATTATTATTTATTATTACAAGAGCGCAGCTGTTGAAAATTAGATGGTTTTATTTGTATGTAGCAATAAATAGTAACATTGAAGCCATAAAAAGTAGAAAACATGGTATTTATAAATTTTTAGTAATGTCTACATATACATAAGACAAAACCGTTTCAAGTTCAATAATTTTAAAATCATTTAAAAACCAATCGATATTGTTCTGTTCCATAATTTTAAACAGCTTTAGCAATGAAATTAATCATTTCACTTCAATTTTGAAATATATAAAAACACATTTTGAAATTAACTGGTCGTCTTATGCATATAAGCATTACTATGGTATTTTTAGGTAATTGTGAAATATAAGCAATAATTTTCATTTGAAAAGTCATTAATTTACTATCCGTCCATTGTTATTAAATGTATTGGTTTCACATTCATTTTTCTTTTCAATCATGATGCTTGCAACATCATACATAATAACAATACTCATGTGTATAAGGTAGATTTTAAAAAGAAATATTGTGTCAAAATCGGATGTCCTTTTAAATTATTTATTTTAATAAAGTGCAATAAAGTTGTTGAATTATATTTAAACAAGTATGTGCAATTTTTGTCAATACGTTACAGTTTAGAATTACAAATTTTTATTGGCCCAAGTGCGTTAATTTTTCTCGTTTTTTAATTATATATGTACTTAGATTCAGAATAATTAAATAATTTATGTAGTACTAATATTATAATGGTTTAATATTTGTGAATGAATGTGTTAGTCACATAACCCAATAAGGTTTACACTGTAATTACGTTAGCGGCAGTGGGTATCTTACAACTAACCTCATCGATTTGTGATGTAGATACTAGAGTTCTTTAGTACATTGTTTTGACTTATTTGATACTATTAACACTAACAATGTGAGGGAAAATGATTGAACTAACACAACTAGTTTTCCTTTTACACATGCAATAAGCCTATCATACAGTAACATACTTCCTAAATGCAATATTTTTGTTCACAGTGTTTAACAACCAATATTACAATGTTTTTCTGTACGAGTAATGTGAAAAAGAAATTGGGTTGCATTCAATTTTTCCATTTATACTCTTACACTGTAGTTCCTGATATGGCAATAATTTTTAATTATTTTTTCAACACGTTAATATTTCCAAATAAAAGAACTTAACACAAGACAGCCTTTTACCACAACGGTTAATATTTACAAAAATTATGTCGTTTGAAATCGAGCCTCTTATTCTGAACCATATCACTGGTAATAGACAATTTTACTATTTTGAAATGTGACATAGCAGAACCCTGAAACTTTTAGACAGTTATTTTTGATTAATAATTGGATGAAAAAGACTGAGCGATGTGGTTGGTAAATTTTTCATATTAGTCTTTATTGAGTTCTGTGACTATTTAAAATATAACATAAAATTATTTGCTAATTCAAATTAGAACATAGTTGTACTTGTAATGATTTAATTAAAACATACTATGCTATTGGTAGCTTTGTACAAGTTTGTTTGTATAATTACTTAGGCTGTAGCTATAATTTATGTGTCATATTAATGATATTTATATATATGCTGTATGTTACATCCGTTAACAACTCTGGCTCCACTGGAATTATAATAACGAGATTATATAGTATGTGTTATTACAACTTAACACGTTTTAATTAATAAATATATTAACAAATTAATTTTTCTTCTCATGCTTACTAATCATGTGGGGTGTATGTTACGGTTCATCATTCATGTGTACTGCAATGCATCCATTTAATATTGTACCTCGTAGGTACATGTAAGCTAATGCTTAAAAAGTACTTATAATTCTAAATTAACTTTATTTATGGAATATGCATTATGTTTTGGCAGTTCAATGTAATTAATAAATTTAAGATACAGTTTCCAACTATTAATTTAAAGAATATATAAGGAAAAATGGAGAAACGACTAAAGGTAAGTAAGTATATATTTTTTGTAACTCAATTTTACCACAGGCAGAACTTAAAACTCCTCATGCTTCAATTTCCTGCATACAATGGTGTCTTAAGGTGGGCATACACGGTACGGTTTACCGGAAGGCAGGCCTTCTGGCTTGCAATCCGGAAGGCAAACTGTATTGTTAGTGGATACATCAGTCGGAAGGCGAGCCCTGAACTCTCAGCCTCCCGAAAAACTGTCAACACTTGAAATTTTGCCTGCTGGCTTTGCTTATCACATACGAGTCAGAACGTGTATGTACGAGTTGTGGGTAGAGGCCGAGAGTTATGCTGATGGCAGTGTGATTTTAAGCAGTAGCATATCATGTTCTGCCATGGTTTGTTCAATTATCTTCCTATAATTTAATTTTAAAATTACCGATAGAACGTGGTCCGATGAATTCTTAACAGAATTTATTGAGCTATACAGGTCTGCTTTGTTTGTATGATATAAAAAGTAAGCAATATTGAAATTTGCTGTATAGTATAATAAGCTGGTAGAGAAACTGAAGACAGTAGACCCTGAAGCAACAAAAGATAGGGTTGTTAAAAAAAACAAACACTTTGCATAGTTCCTACCATAAAGAACTAAAGAAAATTAAGGAAAGCAAAAGAACTGCTTCAAGCGAAGAGGTTTATGAAACATCTCTTTGGTATTTTCATCTTTTGGACTTCTTATATGACCATGAGATACCAAGAAAGGGTAAATGTAATATGCAGGATTTGGACAGTGAAGCTGATGAGGTAAGTTTTTATATTTAGGATGTTAGTTTAATAAATGAGTTGTAATGAAGGGATAATTAACGTTTATTTATTTAAAATGTTCAAGAAATGATTCACGCGTTAGTTTCGCATCTTCAGAAGAACGTCTATTTCCACGACTTTTCTGTAATAATGTTGATACATCCTGATCTTCAGAGGTATCTTCTGCATCCCCAGATATTTCTACATAATGGTTAGGATTTTTGTTTCGTAAAAAATTATGTACACATCACCAAGACACACAATGGTTGCTGCGCAAGCACCAAAGGCGTGCTCCAACTCTGTATCCGGAATCCGGGGCAAGTTGAGCATTGTACCGCCAGATGCCAGCGCATAAAGCACCAGCCTCTACACCGCAAGGTAAATGAGGTTACAGATTATACATACATACATATACATAATATTCTATTGATTTTTAAGAAGACAGACAAGGCACGCCACCAGCAGCAAATTATTTGGACGAATGACTAACTGCAGACTTTATGTCGCAAGGGGAAAGTGCTCCAATTAAAGATCTGGTAGAAAATATTGTAAGTCCAAGCGCCTCATCTGTTTCTACTGCCAGTCGCAAACATAAATCGAAGAACATTTCTCAAAACCAAGGAACTGCTGTATCGGACCGCCAAAGGGCGGTACTAAAGTTAGTCGCAAAGATTACAAAGACAGTAATATTAAATACTCAAATTACGCAGCTTATGTTGGTCAAGAATTAGATGCGTTACCGCCTATGATGGCAACGTATTGTCCAAAACTAATAAATGACGCACTATTTGAGGCCAAGTGTGGACAGTTAACAGCACAATCAAGGATTGTAACAGGTCCCCAAACAAATCTTATGAACTCTCAACAAAATTTTAATACATTGTCAAATGTACCTGATTACAACCAATCATCTACTTGGCAGCCTTCCTCAACAGTTACTTATTACAATAATTTTATACCATAATTATGGTGATATATTTTTTAATGTATATGCAAGATATTGTATTACTATATTATAAAAATAAAAATTATGTTCTACTCACTTTACAATATATTTTTTGAAGAACGTCAATTATTGCTTTGCATGTTTTGGGAATTGTTCTTCCTAGAGCTTGATCAGAAATAGGGGTAGAGAATTTTAAATCTTCATAGTTTTTTCAGTTGCTAAATATCTTAAAGTAGGTACTCCACCTTTAGAAAAAAATCGCTGGTTGAAACAATTTACCGTATTTAGATATAGCCCAATACTATGACATTTAAATATCCAACCATGTCATTGAAAACTGTTAAATTGTGAAGCAGTGCGTTTCCCCCCCTGTAGTGATTATATATGTGCATAACTAATAATAATTTATTTTTTTGTTTATTATAAAGTTTACGGGAAACCTCATTTTAAATAAAGATACAGTAGTTAACATTATTATTCAAAATTCATATATAAACAAATCTCAATAGGTAAATACATTTTATGATACACATAGCAGTAGTAACTTATATTAATACAAAAAAACTTTAAAACATTGCAATATCCGATGAGTTCAACCAAACAATAACCAAATACATCTGTAAGAGCTGTAGTTCCTAATCAATTCTAAAGTGTTCGATATTTATCACAATCACAAGTTCAAGTTCCGCAAGAACAAGACTGGCAAATTGTTGAAAATAAAAAAAGACAAAGAAGTACAGATAACACCCAACCTCAACTTAAACAAGCAATAATAACAAATTACTGGCTAAACAAACCAACTGCGCTATCAAGTCACTACAGTAATTTAGAAAACGAAAGCACTTCAACCACCAATGACACTGACCAAACTTCTACTAAGAAAAATCCCCAACCACCCCCAATTTTTGCATCAGGGGTTAAATTCCTGCCACCATTGCTTGAGCTTATGGAGTTAAAATTTTACCTGCATCTTCTGAAAAATACTCTGCCATTATCAAAGCCCTAGCTGAAAAAAATACCGAATTTCACTCATTCAAACCTAAAGTAAATCGCAACTTCAGAGTTGTACTACGTAATATTCACCCAACTACTGACATTGAAATTCTAAAGAAGGCCATAGAAGAGCATGATCATGTAGTCACAAACATATCAAACCGAACTACAAAGACACAATTAACTCTATATTATGTGGAACTTAAAACTGCCACGAATAAAAGGATATTTATAATATAAATAAACTGTTGTATTCATTAGTAAAATTCGAACCACCCAGACAAAAGAGAGAAATCCCGCAATGTATGAGGTGCCAAAGGCTGGGTCACACAAAGAATTTTTGTAACAGTAGCCCCCGTTGCGTAAAATGTGCAGACAACCATCTAACCCCACAATGCTTACGCAAAACTAAAAGTGATGATGTTAAATGTGTCCTGTGTAATGGCAATCAGTCGGCGAACTATAAAGGGTGCGCTATATACAAAGAGTTGCAACAGAAAACATTCCCATCACTCAGAACTAAATAGACAAACGGAGACCCATCAAGGCTATTACAGCCTGGCATCACTCCTGCACAAATTGTTAGTGGTAGAGAGCTTACCAAGAACAAGAGACAAACAACAACAAACTGAAATCCTACAATCAACTCAAGCAGCAAATGATATCCAAGAACTGAAGCAGATGATGAAGAACCATGTCGAACAGATGTCAACCATGTTGAACCTTTTAACAACACTCGTCCCAAACTCTCGTAATGACCCAAATACTAAAAATTACTGAATGGAACGCCAATGGCCTACAACAACATGCTCTTGAAGTTAAGTCATTTTTACAACTACATGACATAGATATAATGCTAATTTCAGAAGCTTGGCCTAAGGGCATAAGGGAAAGACAAAGAAGAAGATTTACTGAGAGAAGTTTCTTGAAGATTCATAATTATACCACCTATGTAACACTGCACCCAGATGGAACTGGCCACGCTGGTACTGCTATTATCATAAGAAACACAATAAAACATTTTGAAATTAGCAAATATAGTGAAGTGCAGCTGCAAGCTACGTCAGTTGTAGTTGAGGACTGGGTTGAACCATTGGTCCTCTCAGCAGTTTACTGTCCACCACGGCATGCTATTAAACAACAGCATTTTGAGCACTACCTTAGAACACTTGGCAACCGCTTCATACGGTGACATTAATTCTAAATATACAAGTTGGGGTTCTAGAATTACAACCACTAAGGCTCGAGATATGTTCCAGTTGATTTGTAATGTAAGAACTTTATGAAACGTTTTTGAATTCTCTCGAGTTTTAATTTATATGTACTGTATGTTGGCGATCATATAACAGAGGAGTACTCCAACCTCGAGCAAACATATGCATTATAGAGTTTTGTTAAAATTGAAGTATTTCTAAAGTTAAAACTATTACGTATAAGAAACCCCAACATCTTAAAAGATTTATTTACTAAGAAATTTATGTGATTAGAAAACGTAAGTGAGCTGTCATATATAATACCTAGGTCCACCACTTCTTTATTAACTAAAAGCAATGGGTTATCCATACAATACGGAAACCTTATGATTTTTTTCTTTCTAGTGAAAGTTACTGAAGAGCATTTGTGAATGTTGAACTGTAAATGATTTTCTACGCTCCAATTATAGATATTATTCAAATCATTTTGTAAACACTGACAGTCATTGGTAGTCTTGATAACCCTCCATACTTTGAGATCATCGGCAAACAAGGCGTGCTGAGAGTGTTCAATAATGTTGGACAAATCATTGATAAATATCAGAAACAATAAAGGTCCTAAATTGGCACCTTGAGGGACACCTGACGAGGCATTGTACTTCTTTGACACACAACTCTTATAGACCACATATTGTTTTCTGTCTTTAACATAAGAGCTGAAAAATTAACTTAATGGAGAAGAAAATCTGACAGCTGTCAATTTCTTGATTAAAATTTTGTGATCAACTTTATTGAAAGCCTTGGCGAAGTCAGTATATA
The DNA here is from genome assembly GCA_940337035.1 of Agriotes lineatus. Classification (NCBI taxonomy): domain Eukaryota; kingdom Metazoa; phylum Arthropoda; class Insecta; order Coleoptera; family Elateridae; genus Agriotes; species Agriotes lineatus. The sequence continues at coordinate 149,884 of CALNHX010001152.1, read as the reverse complement.
TAACATCTACCTGTAAATTATCGTCGAAGGTTTTCACGTTTTAATGTCAATAACATTTTGAACACTTGTAACATTGTTTAATTCGATAACTAGATTTTAAAAGCCGACTTTTCAATTTTGTTTGTTAACAACGAATTTCAAATTTAATAACTTTAATCGAATGTTACTTAAAAGGGGTAGTAGTAGTAAAATAATTTTTCCTACAAAACTTTCTTCTTTTTTAACGATCTTTTCAACAATACATTTTTCGACTTATGGTGCCATTTAAAATTTTGGAGTTCTGGACATTGTTGACAAAACTACTCGTGATGCTGACTTTTTCGAGAAATAATAATATCACCATTCGATTCTTTAGTATGACTTTTATAATAATTTTTTTTATCCGAACTCTATACGACTCACCGTTCTTTAAAAAAAATACTGATACGGGTGGTCTCATTCACTCGGTATATCGGAATTCCATTAGAACCAACAGCTCTTTTAGGTTTCACAGAACGTAGAGCTGAGGCTGTATCCTCCTCTGTTATATAGTCAATATTGAACATATTCCCGTTGACTTCCTCCTCGGAATCCAAATCTGCATCACTGCTGGATAACAGAGTGAAAATTATCTGCAAAAGCATTTGCTGTTTCTAAGTTATTATTAAAATATCTGCCATTAAAATGCATATTGTCAGCAACTGTTTTAGATGCTTGTTTACTTTTAATAAACGACCAAAACGTTTCAGGTTCAATCAGAATAGACTTTTTGGCAGATTTGCAGAAATTTTTATATGATCTATAAATATCCTTTTTGATCTTTTTTCTTAGATCTGTATATTCTTGGTAGAGTTCGTTATTGAATTGGCTTTTTTTATGTTTCTTGTGCAGTCTATTTTTTCTTTTTACGTCTTTAATGATGCTGATCGTAAACCAAGAAGGATATTTATGTTTTAATGGTTTTGTTTTAGGAATGGAAGCACTAAGAGCTACTTCAAAAAGTTCATAAAATTTATCAACAGCTAAATTAATATCAGAAAAGTTATTTAAAACAGTCCAATCAGTATTACGCATTCTATAGTAAAGTTCTAAGAAATTACCTTTTTTATAGTTATACTGCTCACCTCCAAAAGTGAAGTCCGATTTTGCTCTGGCACACTATAAGGAGCATTCAAGAGCTGGATGTAACGTATCTTCTTGAACAAAAGAATTACTAGACCTAACAACAGAGACATAGACATTTGATAAAACAATATCTAAGATTCTTCTCAGTGAATTATTAATAGTGTTAAATTGTGTAAAATTGAAAAAGTTAATAAAATTTAAATAATAATTTTGAATTGTGTTTGTTATTTCTAATAATCATATTAGGATATAAATGGCGCAAGTTAAAGTCCCCAAAGAGTAGTAGCTTGTTTTGAATTATGTCCAAATTTGATTCATACGTATTGCATAACTTCATATAATCAGCTGACACTGAAGGCGGTGGAAAATATACAGCACATATATAAAAAACGTCCGCACCAAGTTTAACTTGCATCCAAAGATCTTCAAGGTTGCTTTTAAAGTCATTTAGTCTATTTGTTTTTAACGGCTACTAAAACTCCTCCTCCATAGTACTTGCCCAGATGTTTTAAGTCTCTGTCCCGGCGAAATACAACATAGCGGTCATCAAATAACTCATTATCCATAACACTTGAATTCAGCCACGTTTTAGTTAGAATTATGATGTCAACATTTTCGGAGAGAACACCATTTGAAAATTGAGTAGTTTTTGATCTTAGTCCGGGTATATTCTGATAGTAGATGTTTATTTCTGTCATATTAGTGGACATCTTTCAAATCGCCAATGGATTTTATTATATACACTTTGCTCTTGTCAGTTGCTCTCATTAGGATCTTTCCGTTTCGACACCAGAGGTATTTGATTTTATTCTCGCTCTTGAATTCTCGTGCTTTGGAGTACAGGATTTTATTTTGTTGGGTAAGCGATTCATTAATATATACATTATTATCTTGTCCTGGCAGCTCTTTAAATGATAAATCTCTTACCCTGAGGTCCCGTTTTATTCTCTTCAATCGCAGCAGCTCTTCTTTATCCAATCGCCGCACAAATTTCAGAATAATTATCTTGGACTTGCCTGGATCATTGGTGTTTTTGCCCAAACGATGTACCTCGTCTACCATTTGATTTTCTAACTTAAAACCAACAGCAAATCCCACTGATTTTACTACTGATAGGGTATTTTTGCCCTTGGTTTCGGGAATACCATGTATTTCCACACAGTTGGTTCTGGAATACTGCTCCAGATCATTGATTTTATCCCTCAGTATAAAATTATCGGTTTGAAGCTCCTTGTTTCCAAGTTGTCGATTTTATTTAGCCATTCCGTCAAATGTGGTTGTTGATCTAATAATAGCTTATTGGTATCGTCAATCTTGGCATGGCATAAGTTGACTGACTCCGTAACAGAAGCAAGTTCATTTAAGACACTATTTAGTTTTTCCATAATTTCAGATAAAGTTGGTCCTGTTGAAGATCTGGATTTACATGTCCAAGATCCCTTATTAGTTAAAAATGTTACATCAGATTGCGATAAGCCTAAACAGCTCCCATGATACGCTTTATTGCAAGATTTACGTTTTATTTTGGCAACTGTTCTTCCAATCTCTGAATTGCACGTTCCACAGCAGTCAACCATTTTCATAAGAAATTTACCTAACTTAGTTAGGTTCCTGACCTCGGTTCGCTGAACCCCACAAACAGATGATACAGAATGCCTCAATTTAAAAACCAGAGCAATATATTCCACTACAATTAACTCACTTAACGGACTCTTTCCAACGACGCTAATTATAAGATTCGATTAATCAGATGTGTATTGACCCTGCTTTAAAGAATTATTAAAATATTTCCAGTTTCTTTCAACATTTTTACTTGTTACTGCTGAGCAATATTTTACACAAGCGCACAGTGTGACGGTTCACTTAATAATGTACTGGTTGCTAGGTAGAAACTCATTGTTATCAACGGCCAACAAAATACTGCTTTATAAAGCAATCCTTCGAACGATATGGACCTACGGTTTGCAGCTATGGGCTGTAGCTGCTAACTCCCCCATAAATATAATCAGGCAATTTCAATCTAAAGTGCTATGCCAAATAGTGAATGCCCCTTGGTATGTTCCAAATGATGTCATAAGCCGCGATCTTGGAATTAGTTCGGTCAGTGAAATGGTCACAAATCTGAGTGGCAATTATAGTGCGTGGCTTAGTGTGCACCCAAACAATCTGGCCAGTGATCTACTAAGTGCTCGTGTAGTGCGGCATCTTAAGAGGTTCAAACCCTTGGACTTACCAAATAAATTTACCTAAATATTTTAATCATTATTAATGTTAATAGAAGTCACTTAGTTTAGTTTAGTTTTAACTAGTTTAAGGTACTCTAATCAAACGCCTAACTATTATAGAGTAATTAAGGAAAATTGCTAATAAAGCAATAACCCACAAGTCATGTACACTTACACAAAATTTACTGAATGCTGTTTATTGTATGGCAGATTGTAAATAAACAGGAATAATTAAAAAAAAGTATACTGATACAAAAAACCTTAAAACATTACATAACTGGACGATGAATACATTAAAATGAAAAACAACATGTAACGCATAAATAGCATAATAAAATGATATATATTATAGAATGATATTGATAATAGCTTAATAGCAAGTGCGCTATTAAAAATATTCACTGAATTTTCAGAAGCATTGAAAATTTTGAGAGTTCTATTGATAGGCGAATGAGTGCCATAATTTGTGGTATGAAACTCAACGTGAAATAATTCAAAATTACGGAGATTCCGGTTAAATACATTGAATTAAATTAAACACAGTATGTCTAGACCAGGGGTGAGCAACCCGCGGCCCGCCACACTTTCTCGTGCGGCCCTTCAGAGATTTTACATTTTGACTTTTAAAATATTTAGATCAGAAGAAACCGTTCTTAGATTTAACATTTTTACTTCCTTTTATAATAGAGGAAGTATTGGATTCACCCCAACAATTCTAAATTGAGTTTTCAACAGATCTTCACGTTTTAGAGTCCCCTGAATCCAAAAAAACATGTTTTTTGTTCATTGGTCTGTTTGTCTGTCTGTCTGCGAACAGAATATCTGAAACACGAAAAGAGGTATGGCATTGAAACTTCATATATAAGTTTTGTGTACTATGTAGATGAGACAGCAAGCTTTTGAAGAAAATCGCATGACCGGAAGTAGGTGTTTACTCTTGTAATTTTTCAGTTTTTTTCGATTTTTTCAAAAACGGCTCTAACGATTTTTTTCAAACTTTACATTTTTAATGAGTATTGATGTGAGATAGGTGATTTTCCAGTTGAATACTTCTAAAATGGATTTATTTTGTTGTTTTTTCTATTTTTTTTATTAACTCCTATTTTAAATAGAACACCCGGTATATTATTACATTTTTGAATTCAGCTTAAAATTTTAGAGAAAATTTGTATCTTCACCCAATGCTCTGTTTTGCATTGTTTTTGTAGAATTTGTAATTTTTGAAAATCTTTGACAAAAGCTTAAGGGCCGGTTGCAGAAAGCAATGTTAAGTCTGGTGTTAGCTAACGTCGCGTCAAAGTGAACAAAATCGCATCAAATTTTGTTTACTAATGTATTAGTTACCATAAAGATTTGAGATTTGATTCGTTTTTGTTCACTTTGACGTCACGTTAGCTAACGCCAGACTTAACATTGCTTTCTGCAACCGGCCCCTAAATGTAAAAAATCAAATTTTTGGCTAATTATAAGATCACTGTAAAAAGAAGTTGTGTGCGTGTATCACACCAGATTTTTAATTTAGCTTTTGCAAGCGGAACATTTCCAAATGAATCTAAACAGTCACTAACCAAACCACTTTTCAAATCTGGAGATAAAACTAAGGTTAATAATTATCGTTCAATTAGGTACTTTAATAAATAATGTAGCGAAGATATTACAAAAATGTTTAAAAGAAAGGCTGATGTTCTTAAATAAATATAATTTATTATCAAATGCACAATATGGATTTCGTGAGAGTAGGAGTACAGAAGATGCAATATTTGAAGTCACCAAAATTTTATACAACAATTTAGATAAAAACCTGAAAACCATTGTTGTCTTTATTGATCTTGCCAACCTTTGACACGATATGTCACAATATTCTTGCTTGTAAGCTTGAAAGATATGGAATACGCGGAATAGTACATAAATTATTCAAAGACTATCTCACCAATAGAACACAAAGAGTACTAATTAACGAAGCTGCCAGTGATGAACTTATGGTAGAATATGGGGTACCACAAGGTACGGTAGTCGGGCCAACTCTCATTTTGCTATACATAAACGATCTTCTCAATATAAAAACGGGTGGTACAATGATTTCGCATGCCGATGACACAACATTAATTATCTCTGCCGACACCTGGACAAATGCCACTGAGAAAGTGGAATACGCTATGTCACTTGTAAAACAACAACTTGAAACAGACTTACTTACAATAAACTACACCAAAACTAATTTCATATGTTTCAGTATTCAAAAATTGAACATCCCAATATTGCAAATATTCAAATTCTTGCTTAAAAGAACACAAACTGAACTGTTCGTGTGACGCATCAATACAATCCACAAAGCATATTAAGTACCTCGGAATCTATATTGACTGTAATTTAAAATGGGACAAACACATGAACAACCTGTGTAACAAAATCAGAAAAACACTACACAAATTTAAAACATTAAGTTCCAAATTTCCACTGCAAATTAGTAAAATGTGTTATAGCGCCTTATTAGAGTCACAATTACAGTATTGCATAACTGGTTGGGGTGGTGTGTATGACATAACGCTGAAACCGTTAGAAGTTTTGCAAAACTATGTCTTGAAAATTATTTACAAAAAAGATTATTTATCCGCAAACGTCACAAAAGTGACAACTTATTTGTCTTTATTGACAAGGTAAAAGTGTCACTTTATCTGCCTAAGCAGACAAAATAGCGACTTTTGCGTACTTTATCTGCCTAAGCACACAAAATGATTGCTCTCTTTCTTTCTTTCTATGTTTGTTCGCCATCTCCTCCGAAGATACTGGACCGATTAAATTGTATGATGGCTTAAAATTTTGCTAATTTTTAGAATTAGTTCGTAGGCCGGTTTTTATTTTCAAAAAAGTACGAAAAAGTTTTAATTTAAATAAACCTTTAAGCAGCGGATCGGAGCATCTGTCGCCGTGGGTTATGGTGTGACAGCTGCTGTGGCCGTGTGCTATTAGCACGGGTGATTCAGTATGTTCATATATCATTACAGTTGCGCGTTATCTGAACAACAGAGGTTGGCGCAGGGGTACAGTGCTAGCCTGAAATTTACCTGAATACGTTTGCGGATAAAATAGTATATGTTATTCGGAGTAAAAGTGACTTTATGTGGCTTAGCTGAATTATTTGCCTCACTAACGTTCGGCTAAATAAACTTCAGCTTCGCCACATAAAGTATCACTTTTACTCCTAATAACATAATCTACTATTATACTCCACAGTTTTGCTATACAAGATTAGTAACTCTTTAAATGTAAGTCAACTGTATACTTTAAGAACAGCTGTTTATTTGTATAAAAATCCAAGTGAACTAACTATCAGTGAATATAATTATTCAACTAGAAGTTTTGCTATTTTTTGCTGACAGTTCCAGTAAGGCACTTAATGATCGAGTCTCGTATAACATTTTTACACTATCAACTAATAAAAATTAAAATACCATTGAATGTGACAAATATTTTTTGCCTATACTAAATTTCAAATAAACCTGCAGTAGGTGATGCTCTAAACTCAAACTCAGTTTTACACTAGGAAAATGTAAGTGTAATAAAACTTTTTTCAAAACTGCTATGGATCTTTTTTATGCTGCACTTCTCGTTAAAGTACATTAATTTATCGTTTTGCTTTTTATAGTTTTAGCAAAGAGCATATAATATGCTCTTTGGTTTTAGGAAGATTCATATCGAATGTCAAACTGACAATTTTGAAAAAATATTTGATTTTCAGATGGTTGTAATGACTTTGTTTCGACCAATCACGACCATAGTTATGTTTACTTCTTAGTTCCAAGTACTGCATGCTTATTTGATATTTACAGCCAGTCTTATAAAGGTCACTAATCTGACGTTAACTTTAACTCGCTGTTAAAATAAACAAAAGCGCATCAAAATTTGTTTACTAATGAATACAATGTCATAAGCACTGAGGTTTTGATGCACTTTTGTTTGTTTTAACAACGAATTAAAGTTAACCTGAGATTAGTGGTTTTTATAAGACTGGTAGTTAGTATACTAAATAAAATGCGTGATTGTTGTTTCTATAGTAACTAAATGCCAAACAATTTTCTGTAACAGTCCTAGGACCATTATATTCATAACGGGCTGGTTATTTTGTTGTGATACCAACCAACAAGGATACTGGAAGTTAGTCTTTTCGTCACAGATAACGAACCCGAAAACAAGTAAAAATAGGTTGGTAGTGCAAAAAGTAAATAACAATTGCAGTTTCCATGCTAATTAAGGAACTTATTTATTGGTTGCTATGTACAAGGAATTTATGTAGGTGGTGGGAGATCTTGAGATGACCCCTCCACAATGACTGTTACGATGGCTAATATTTTGGTTATAAAAAAATAGAACTTTCTTATGTATAAAAACTGACAGTTGTAACAATATAAATTATAACATCAAATCTTAGCTTATGCGGCACCTGAATAATATAACGGTAGAGTGGTCGTAGTTTAGGACCAATTGTGCTGATCGCTTAAGAACACACCAAAAACCATTAAAGCAAAACCATATACTGAATAATAACGATTATATCGAGAGATAAAAAAAAAACTGTTCCTCAGCGGGCTGTGGAAATTCAACTGTAGAGAAATAGTTACTTTAACGCTATGCCATGAAATTGACTTGCCCCTTAGTTATTATTCGGGTTTATAAGTGTAATTGTAAATATTTAAATATCCATTTAGGTTGTAACTATGCTGCTAAAGACAGCAATACCCAAAAGCATTGTAACCAATTACTACACAAACTGAAAAGGTTAATTACCTCAAGCAAATTTGCTTAAAAATGTCTATACACTTTTTGTTTACAAATGTTTATCAACAACCACCTTATTTTTTGGTATGGTGTAGTGTCTGACCTGATCAAGTGACCATACCGAAAGGGATCATTTCCCCGGAAACCGCAGAACATTACTACAGGGGAGACGATTACTGTCACATGAGTTCTAAGGGTAGCTTAACCTCTTGCTTGGTGTGTTAGTCGTTATGAGATTGTCTTACTTTTTCATCTCTTTCTTTGATCTTCATGATCTTTTTGATGATTCTATGTATATCCAACCAATTTTGGGGAGATTCCAACATACGTTGAATTAGGTTCCCATGAGTAGGTAGGTGGTTTGCCCATAATAATTTCCATTTGTATCCTCTCTAGTCTAAATCGGTTACACACAAATATTGTGTGGCAAATGTGTTAGACCACAATAATGACAGTTATCCTCCTCCTGAATCTTCATTCTTTTAAGGTAAGTGCCGAGATTAACATGACTTGTCAGTATCTGAGTAAGATAATACTCTATTTCTCCACGAGTCCTGTTAACCCATGGTTCCCCTACCGGTATTAAGGATTTGATCCGGGCTGAGGTATCGGAGTGATCATCCCATCTAGTTTGCCATTTCCTAACTGTCTCCTGTCTTGCGTATCTTCTGTTAGCTGGATTGTTACCATGTCTCATGCATCTTTCACCAACCAACAATTCAATGGGCGGTATGCCCAATACGACATGCAGCGCTTCCGTGGGTGCAGTTCGGTAAGCTAAGCACACACCAACTAATGTTTTCCTTTAAGATTTTTCTAGCATTGTTGTGTACTTCTTTTTCTACATCGCTTTCTGCCATATCGGGGCAGCATATAGTATTATTGAGCTGATGACTGTTGCAAGGATTTTTCTGCTGCCAAATTTTGGTCCGTATGTATTGCCCATGAGCCTGGACAGGCTTGCTGCTGTCTTTTCCGCTTTACGTGCCGTTCTTATAACGTGAGCCGTCATGGTGGAGTTTCTATTAAACTCAACTCCTACGTATCAGATAGAGTTTGTGACCTCTATTACACTTTCTCCCACCTCGAGGTTTAGGTTGTGTAATTTTCTCCTGCCTTCTAATATAACCGCCTGGGTTTTTTCTGGAGCCATTTCCAGCTGGTTATCTTTCATCCAGTCGTTGATCCTAATAATGGCAATGTTGAGTTTCGTCCCAAGAGATGTTAGTCTTTTCCCATCCAACTATGGCAAGGTCGTCAGCATAGGCAATTGTAGTTATGCCTCTTTGGACTTCAGTGTTCAGCACTGGATCGTAGAAAACGTTCCACAGAAGCGGCCCCAGTACTGATCCCTGTGGGACTCTGCATGTCAAGTCAATTACCTTACTGTCACTCCCGATGACCTGCCAGTTCTTCTTTCTAGTTCTCTTATTACGCCGGCCCAGGACACCGCGTTAAATGCGTTGCGCACATCAAGTGCGACCATAGCACAATACCCCTTATCTCGGTAACTGCCTTGCACCATTTGCATGGCATCTATAGTAGATTTACCTTCTCTAAATCCAAATTGTCGGTTAGATAGATCCTCTTTTACGCTAGCTCATTCTTCAGCTTACCTTGAATCATTTTTTTGAATGTTTCCCCCAAAGAGCTTAGAAGGCAAATGGGTCTGTATTTCATCAGGTCACTCGGATATTGCTTCGGTTTCGAGATTAAAATTATTCTGGCACATTTCCATTCATTAGGGAAAACGCCTTCCTTTATTATTCGGATAAATACCGCTAAACAGTAGTCCGGGTACAGGCAGATCATTTTATATACCAATTCCTTTGGAATGCCATCTGGGTCAGGAGCGCTATTTTTACTAAGTCTGTTAGCAGCATTCGTCATCTCCTCCACCGTGAACAGTGCAATGTCCTCTGGATTTATGTTTGTTGGGTTCCATGTGGTAGTTTCTGTTCTTGGAAACAGTTCTGCTACTATATTCTCTCTTGCCTCGTCTGTTAACGTTATTTTTGGGAGGTTATGCATCTTTTTGCACACAATTTTGTACGTGTTCCCCCAATTGTCCTTCAGATCCTGGCATAGGTTTTTCGATGCCGCGAAGATTGCTTTGCTCTGCGTACTCTCTCTTTAATGGTTGTCGATCTTCAGCTGAAGTGTTAGGTCTAGCGTTTGCCCTAGTTAACCTTCTTTTTTCTTGATACAGAGTTGTTCCTTGTTCCACCAGTAAACTGGTTTCCTGCAGGATGGCCTACCACTCATTTTGCTATAAGTGGGGTCACATGCCTGGTGGAGGATGGCAGCCCAATTTTCTGGCGTAGGCTCCGTCAACAAGGTTTTGCTTTTCTACTAACAAATCTCTAGGGAAACAAAACAATCTAAAAATTGCAAATAGCATCAAAATCCCCTAACAATTTGCGAATGTTGACAAAATAACTAGCTATTCATTTACTATAGTCTTGTCATATAGAAAGGTTATGCTTCCTTGTTATACCGGGTGACCATAAATGGTAGTGATTTGTTTTTCATAGATTGACACTGTTTATCTTGGTGGCACTGTAAGTCTATATCAAATTCGAGGTTAGCAGGTTAGGTTTTGCGTCAGTTTTGACACAAAAGGTTGCTTAACGAGAAGGCGTAAAAACTGCCATGAATTAAATTTATGACGTTACGTGTTTATTTAAAAAAGGTAGTTAGGTTAAAAAAGCACATTAAAACCAGATCAATGTGCAGCCACACCGCCACACGACGAAGAGCAACAAATTGCAGACGTTGCACATTGTATTTAGTACATTCTGAAGAAATCAACCGCGAAAATTGTGTGGCCAAAACCTCCGGGGCGCAAGAAAAAATGACTATAAATTAGATTTTTTGCACTTGCAGGACTAAAGTTGGCACTTTAGTCACTTATTTCAGGGACTAAAGTAGCTCATTTAATCCCTAGAGACAGAAGTAATTACTTTAGCCCCTCGGGGCTAAAGTAAAAATGTTACCGTAACTATGGTAAATGTATGTACACACGAGGTTAGTAGGTTAGGTTTTGTTTGTCATTTGACACACACTGACGCAAAACTTAACCTGCAAATCTCGAATTTGACAGATTGACAATACACTTCAGTACTGCCAACTGATTCGGGCTATCCAGGGCCTGCTGTAAAATTGTAAAATTGTAATTGTCAGTTTCCAAATTGACAGATTCCAAATTTTTCAAATGCTTGATTATAATTTTCCCAAAAGTGCAAAATAGTAGATTATGCAATAAGGGAGAGAAATTGCACTGAAGCAAAATAGCATTCTATCCGAGTTGCATATACTATTTTTTTCACGTTGCAGGAAGATTAAAAACGAAAAACCCGTTTTTACTTCCTTTTACGATAAAGGAAGTATTGGATTCACTCCAAAAATTCGAAATTGAGTTTTCAACAGATCTTCACGTTTCAGAGTCCCCTGATCCCAAAAAACATATTTTTTTTCATTGGTCTGTCTGTGTGTGTGTGTGTGTGTGTGTCTGTCTGTGAACAGAATATCTCAAAAACGACAAGAGGTATGGCGTTGAAACTTCATATATAAGTTTTGTGTACTATGTAGATGAGACAGCAAGCTTTTGAAGAAAATCGCATAACCGGAAGTAGCTGTTTACTCTTGTGATTTTTCGGTTTTTTTCGATTTTTTCAAAAACGGCTTTAACGATTTTTTTTAAACTTTATATTTTGATTAAATTTTTAATGTGTATTGATGTGAGATATGTGATTTTCCAGTTGAATACTTCTAAACTGGGTTTCTTTTGTTTTTTTTTCTATTTTTTTTATTAACTCCTATTTTAAATAAAACACCCGGTATATTATTACATTTTCGAATTCTCCTTAAAATTCTAGAGAAAATTTGTCTCTTCAACTAACGCTCTATTTTGTACCGTTTTTGTAGAATTTGTAATTTTTGAAAATTTTTGAAAAATTTTTAAAAATTAAAAATGAAATTTTTGACTAATTATAAGATCACTGTAAAAGGAAGTTGTGTGAGTGTATCACACCAGATTTTTTTACTTCTTTTTACTATAAAGGAAGTATTGGATTCACCCCAAAAATTCGAAATTGAGTTTTCAACAGATCTTCACGTTTTAGAGTCCCCTGATCCCAAAAAACATATTTTTTTTTCATTGGTCTGTGTGTCTGTCTGTGTGTCTGTGTGTCTGTCTGTCTGTCTGTCTGTGAACAGAATATCTCACAAACGAAAAGAGGTATGGCGTTGAAACTTTATATATAAGTTTTGTGTACTATGTAGATGAGACAGCAAGCTTTTGAAGAAAATCGCATAACCGGAAGTAGGTGTTTACTCTTGTGATTTTTCAGTTTTTTTCGATTTTTTCAAAAACGGCTCTAACGATTTTTTTTTAACTTTACATTTTTCTTACATTTTTAATGTGTATTGATGTGAGATAGGTGATTTTCCAGTTGAATACTTCTAAAGTGGTTTTCTTTTGTTTTTTTTTAAATTTTTTTTATTAACTCCTATTTTAAATAAAACACCCGGTATATTATTACATTTTTGAATTCACCTTAAAATTCTAGAGAAAATTTGTCTCTTCAACTAACACTCGATTTTGTACCGTTTTTGTAGAATTTGTAATTTTTGAAAATTTTTAACAAATGGTTAAAAATTAAAAATGAAATTTTTGACTAATTATAAGATCACTGTAAAAGGAAATTGTGTGAGTGTATCACACCAGATTTTTAAACGTCATTTTTCCACGACCGGGAGTAGAAGTCCGTTTCTATATCATCAAAATTGTGACAGAAGTAGAACATTTGCTCCCTAGAGACTAAATAAGACAAAAATTTCCCTAGGGAGTTTTCATTATGACTGACACAACCTGCTAACCTCGAATTTGACATAATTGTGAGCTCTTGTCATAATGACTTACAGTGCCACCAACTTTAAAATTTCCCATAGGTTACTAATTTTAAAATAATTTTAACTAAAATGTCAATAATAGTAGATTATGCAATAAGGGAGAGAAATTGCACTGAAGCAAAATAGCATTCTCTTCGAGTTGCATATACTATTTTTTTCACGTTGCAGGAAGATTAAAAACGAAAAACCCGTTTTTTTAAACGTTAGGTTTTGCGTCAGTTTTGACACAAACTGACGCAAAAACTAACCTGCTAACCTCGAATTTGACATAATTGTGAGCTCTTGTCATAATGACTTACAGTGCCACAAAACTTTTAAATTTACCATAGGTTACTAATTTTAAAATAATTGTAACTAAAATGTCAATAAATGACGTTTAAAAAAACGGGTTTTTCGTTTTTAATCTTCCTGCAACGTGAAAAAAATAGTATATGCAACTCGGAGAGAATGCTATTTTGCTTCAGTGCAATTTCTCTCCCTTATTGCATAATCTACTATTATTGACATTTTAGTTAAAATTATTTTAAAATTAGTAACCTATGGGAAATTTTAAAGTTGGTGGCACTGTAAGTCATTATGACAAGAGCTCACAATTATGTCAAATTCGAGGTTAGCAGGTTAGTTTTTGCGTCAGTTTGTGTCAAAACTGACGCAAAACCTAACCTGATAACCTCGAATTTGGCATAATTGTTGTGTCAGTCATAATGAAAACTCCCTAGGGAAATTTTTGTCTTATTTAGTCTCTAGGGAGCAAATGTCCTACTTCTGTCACAATTTTGATGCTATAGAAACGGACTTCTACTCCCGGCCGTGGAAAAAAAGCGTATATCACACGGGCCCTCAGGAAATAATATTCACTCGCGGGATTTAATGATGCATTTTAGTCCCTCATGATATAATATACTATTATACTCTCCCATATAGACTGCGATTGCGGATCTGCGCTACGCGTCAGCTAAATTCACTCGCGGGAGAAATTGAAAACTTTTGCTCCCTATATATATATATATATATATATATATAAATAGCTATTATCACAGTGGTGTAATGTTAGACACTATATTTAGCACTGACGTCAACTAACCTATAACCTCAAATATTTATTTTAACCTAAAATATTAGTTACTGTTTTGTGCCTAAAATTAAGTGTCAGGTTAATGCCAACAAACACGATTTGAAAAGTAGCCGTTCAAAATGAGTTTTGACGGATTTAAAGATATTATTAACGAGGGCGACACTGTTATACTTTATTTAACTATACATCAAATATACAGCATCAAAGCAGAAGCTAAAACGCTCAGCAAGAAAGGAACTGTGATAGAAAACGTTTTTCAAACACCTTATGGTTCTTTGAAATGTGCTGAATTGATAGGAAAAGAATATGGAACAAAAATTAATCTGAGCAAAGGTTGGGGCTACGTGTTACAACCGTCTCCGGAGTTATGGACTTTAACATTACCACATCGCACTCAAATAATTTATACTCCCGATATAAGTATGATAATATTACAGCTAGAATTATCACCTGGTAGTGTTGTAATAGAAAGTGGAACTGGTAGTGGATCTTTATCGCACGCTTTAATACGATCTGTTAAACCTTCTGGACATTTATATACATTCGATTTCCATGAGCAACGTGTACAAACTGCTAGAACTGAATTTAAAGAACATGGATTGGAACAGTGGGTAACTGTAGAACGTAGAGATGTGTGTAGTACTGGATTTGGAACCGAACTGAATAACACTGCTGATGCAGTATTTTTGGACTTGCCTCATCCCTGGTTGGCAATACCTCATGCATTAAATGCCCTAAAAGAAACTGGCGGTAGAATTTGCTCGTTTTCACCATGCATAGAACAAGTTCAGAAGACCTGTATCACTTTACGTAGCTTAGGCTTTCAAGAAATTCAGACTATTGAAATTTTACAAACACAATATTCTGTTCAAACTAGGTCGATAGGTGTTTTAAATTTGGATTTTGTGAAAACAAGGAAAATTGATGCAAGCGAAAAGCAAGAAAAAGATTTTGTAAGAACTGTGACATCTATACCTCCAGGCACGCAACCTGGCCATACCGGTTTTCTTACATTTGGTACTCTGCCGCCTTTATGGGCAAGAAGCGTAGATAATGAAATGAGTGAACTTATAAAGGAAGATAATGAAATGTTGAATGATTAATAATTTAAAAATAAAATGTTAGCTCTGTAAAACTTGAACATGTTTAAATATCTTTATTAGACTTCTCACTTATACCTAGCGCCTGTTTTAAAAATTTAAACTAAAAGGATTGAACAAAGATGTAATTTTTTTTAATTTATCATTTTCAAGTTACATAGTCCAGTTGAAAGAAGTATATTTGGTTATGTGAGGTATTACTGTTGATGAGGAAATGATTCTT
The DNA here is from genome assembly GCA_940337035.1 of Agriotes lineatus. NCBI lineage: Eukaryota > Metazoa > Arthropoda > Insecta > Coleoptera > Elateridae > Agriotes > Agriotes lineatus. The sequence goes on along the minus strand of CALNHX010001152.1, from coordinate 134,467 downwards.
CACTTCATTATTTTATAATTGAACTGAAGCTTCTGTGTACACAAAGTACGTCTTTAGACACGAATGAAATTAATGTAAGTATTGAGCTAATAGATTTAAGCAATTTATTGTACATGTATAATTGTAAAAACATTTTTCTGAGAAAATAGAAGTATTTAAAATGTTTCTAATTTGTTATACATATTGTTGGTCTCGTTAACAATAAAGTAATATGCAATTGAAAAAATCAACTTACTTCTATAACAGCATATTTACTATTACTTACCATCCCTGCTTGTATGTAATTTCCAGTTGATGCTTATCAACGTAATTATTTTGTAAAAAAATTAGAATACCTATGCGGATTTAACTTAAAATAGGTAAGTACATAATTTCAATGTTGTTTTTATATAGATTGATTTTTAACAAAAAATTTGGTGTGATACAGTCACACAACTTCCTTTTACAGTGATCTTATAATTAGCCAAAAATTTGATTTTTAATTTTTAAGCATTTGTAAAAAATTGGAAATTCTACAATTTTAAGCTGATTTCAAAAATGTAATAATACTAATAATATACCGGGTGTTCTATTTAACCTGGGAGTTAATAAAAAATAGAAAAAACAAAATAAACCCATTTTAGAGGTATTCAACTCGAAAATCACCTATCTCACATCAATACACATTAAAAATATCAAGTTTAAAAAAAAATCGTTAGAGCAGTTTTCGAAAAAAACTGAAAAATTGGAAGAGTAAACACCATACTTCTGGTCATGCAATTTTCTTCAAAAGTTTGCTGTCGGATCTAGATAATACACAAAACTTATATATGAAGTTTTCAACGCCATACCTCTTTTCGTTTTTGAGATATTCTGTTCACAGGCACACAGACAGACAGACCAATGAACAAAAATATGTTGTTTGGGTTCAGAAATTCTACAATTTTAAGCTGATTTCAAAAATTTAATAATACTAATAATATACCGGGTGTTCTATTTAACCTGGGAGTTAAAAAATAGAAAAAACAAAATAAACCCATTTTAGAGGTATTCAACTCGAAAATCACCTATCTCACATCAATACACATAAAAAATGTCAAGTTTAAAAAAAATCGTTAGAGCAGTTTTCGAAAAAAACTGAAAAATCAGAAGAGTAAACACCATACTTCTGGTCATGCGATTGTTGAATATTTTATTTGTTCTTCACTTGTAAATAACTAGAAATTTACCATTTATTCAAAATGTTTAACTGACAAGCAACTAAATTCATCAATATGACACATACTAAGGAAGACAACTCTGGTTTTGCACGCTATCATTTATTTATGAGCACGCTTGTAAAACTGACAGTTAACTTGTAAAGATTTGACAAGTTAGTAACTTGTTAAAATAAACTTTCTTGATTAATACAGTGACTTGATAAACTGATGTTTACAAGTGAGAAACAAATAAAAATTTGAAATTCCCCACGGCTCATCTTCAATGTCTTTTTACCGGTAGATGTCGGCCTTGCAACTTGTTATTTGAGGTTAGATTATTGTTATTTATACTGTGAGGTTATGTGTTCAAAAACGTGATTATTTTACTTACGTTAAGTACAAAAAGTCGACTAGAACTGAATCATTTCACGTTCGTTAATTTGCAGTTATACACAAACAACTTTTGACATAACAAACATAACATGCCGTCTGGCAGCAAAATATTTCTTCCAAACAGATGTTTAGGTTATGTCAGTAATCATGTACCCCTGCAAGTTCGCTATATTAAAAGTAGAAAAGAAAATTTAATTGTCACGTGTGTTGGAAAATCTTTCCACACATATGGGGTATCGCATTTCGGATTGCTTAGCGTTAGCGGTTTACATCCTTCCGATATAGTGTGTATGACTTCTGATGCATACCACGTATACACATCTTGTGAGACAACGGTATACGCATGGAGACGTGGAACGGAGTTGAAACACACCTACAGTGGACATAAGCGACCAGTACATCTTATGTTACCCTTTGGCGTCCACCTCATAACTGTGGACGAAGGCAGTCATGTAAAAATTTGGGATATAAAGCAGGAGTCGATGTATTTAGAACTGTCATTTACAAATGAAACGTTTCAAATAACCACCTTAATGCACCCCAGCACGTATATAAATAAGATATTATTCGGAACCATACAAGGCAGCATGCAGTTGTGGAATATCAATACCGCAAAACTAATTTATACCTTTAAAGGATGGGATGCTGCAATCACATGTTTAGAACAAGCACCTGCACTTGATGTGGTTGCAGTTGGATTAAACACGGGCAAAATCATTCTACACAACTTAAAGTATGATGAAACAATTATGGATTTTATGCAAGAGTGGGGTTTGGTAACAAGTATCTCATTTCGTACCGATGGACATCCTATAATGGCAACTGGCAGTGCAACTGGCCATATTGTCTTTTGGAATTTGGAAGAGCGGCGTGTTGCATCGCAGTTGATGAGTGCACATGAAAGCGCTGTTACTGGAATGGTTTGTTTACCGAGTGAGCCTCTAGTTATCACATCTTCGCCAGACAATACTTTAAAGCTGTGGATTTTTGATATGACAGATGGTGGAGCTAGATTACTCCGACTTCGAGAAGGTATATAGTACTCTTTAGTTTAAACACAGTCGTCTTATTTTTATCTATAGGTCATTCCGTTGCGCCTCTGCATATTCGTTTTCACGGGGCAAATGGTCATAATATTCTAAGTGCCGCAGGAGATTCCACTCTCAGAATATTCAACACACAGACGGAACAGTTTAATAAAAGCTTGGGAAAGGCATCATATAATCGAAAAATTAGTAAAAAACGAGGGCGTGCTGTGGACGACCCTTTGGTGATGCCACCAATTGTAGAATTTACCTCAGAAACTACTAGAGAAAAGGAATGGGATAATATTGCTGCGCTTCATTCAGGTAAGTAGTAATATACATTGTGATATAAACATTTTTAAACAATGGTGGCTATGGTTTTTCAGCTGCATGTCTTAACGTGTACAATAAACAACGTAATTAGTTGTTACCATTATACCTTAGGCCTTACTAATACAAAATTTGGACCAATTGATACATACATTAAGTGCAAGTATGTGAACTAATCTAATAGACTGATGTTGTTTTTGATAGCTGCCCTTGTCCATAAATGTTTATGACCGTACTGTACCAAACTAAAAAGCCAGTAATTACCCACTTGTAATTTTAGGACTATCGGTTGTTACCAGCTGGTCATATCATAAGTTAAAAATGGGAGAATTTAAATTCATACCAGACAGATTGCGAGGAAAAAAGCCAGTACCTACTACAACAACGTTGGCGACTTGTCTCTGTCTTACTCATTGTGGAAACTTTGTAATAATAGGGTATAACGATGGTAACGTAGATCGGTTAGTGGTTTACTTATTGTATGCAACATTGTTACTTAAATTAAAATATTTAGGTTTAACATACAATCTGGATTATGGCGAGATAAATATGGAAATCCAGAAGCACATAGCGGCCCTGTTAGAGGTGTTGCCACAGATAGCCTCAACCAAATCACCATTACTGGCGGCAGTGATTTAAAAATAATATTCTGGAGGTTCAAAAGTCAAGGTAAACTTTTATTGTCTGTTAACGACTGGTTCTGTGTCGGGCCTGTAATATCGTCAGCAAAAACTGAGTGAAATAGTTCATGTGCAGTTCCTAGATACATGTGTGACGATTTGTTTTGTCACAGTGGAGAGTTAGGAAACAAACTTATTTTTCTTAGCAATTTTTTACTTTATGTTGTTTTATTGTCTATAATATTTTCCATGTGGTAACGTTAAGGTGCGTTTCTACTGAGTCGGTCTAGCCGATGGGCAAGGAAAATCTGTTAAGGTGAAATGCTTATACCGTTTCTACTAAACCGGCATTTTTTCAGTGGAAATGCGCATTGGTTTTGTCAAAATTAAAAGTGAGTCGCAAACCAAAATTTTGATGAGTACAGCTATGTGTTTAGAGCAGAAGTAATATAGTGATAGTGATTTATTTACGGATTTAATACTTGACGATACGGATATAACCATATTGTTGGTCTAGTTTGTTTTTTTCTTCTTCCTCTTACTATAGGCTGACAGCCTTTTATTTCCACACACTGAGTGCAGTTTTATAAGCCATCTTCAGGCGCGGCCGTGGTAGGTGGTTAGCCTAAACCCTTGAATTAAAGAAGAATGCCCTCATAGGGGTCAGGACCACCAAAGGTGTTCGTATGATGGCCATATTACCAATGTCCGGGTGTGGGGCTTGAACCCACTACCTGCTGACTGCTGCGCAAGCACTTTACCAGCTGGCCACACATTCTTTCGTTTTCTTCTGCAGAGATAATATATAACTACTACCTACTACAATATCTGTACTTTTTCAAAACGGTAATAATAAATAATAATAAAAACCACCAAAGAACTTCGTATATAGTATATTACGTTACAAAATCGGGAAGTGCCTAAGAATAGACCGAAAAAGAGTAAGAAATACGAGGCCCGATGGGCCGAGTTTTTTCTATTTTTTGAGGGCTGTTCCAATGAGGCACTTAACGATCGAGTCTTGTATAACATTCTTTGCTCTATCAACTTGACCTATAAAACGTAGTTTGTTTGAAGCTCTATAATTTTTGCCTAATTATAGTACGTGATTATGGTTTCTATTGAGAATCTTGTATTACTGACTTAATAATACATTCATTTTAACTATCCAATCAATTTGATCTGAAAGTATTTTGTAACTGTGGTCTCATTGTGTATGAATTAGTCGGCCTATTTCCACAGTTTATATTATTAAATCGCGACTAACATTTCAAACTTCGAAAGGAGAGGCAATCGCTTCCCTGAAAAGGGACACATCCATCAAGATTCTTCCGGCAGACAAAGGAAATGCAACTATAGTAATGGATATGGAAACTTACATTAGTAAGCTCCAAGAACTAATCGATGGGGGCGAATACAAAATAATCAACAAAGACCCCACGCCATCAATCGAACGGCAGATATACAAAGCGCTATTCAAACACAAAGAGGAATTCTCCGATTACCAGAGAACTAGTCTTACTCCTCACTACAGAAAACCACCACATCTATACGGTCTACCAAAAATACACAAGGAAGGTATCCCTCTAAGACCAATTGTGAGCTCAAGGAATTCTCCTTGTCACCCGCTAGCCCACTTCCTGCTTAAAATATTGACTCCCTTAACGGGAAAAACACAATCCATGGTCAAGAATACAAAGCACTTCGTGGAAACCATCAAAAACATCCAACCTAACCACGAAGAAATCCTGGTAAGCTTCGACATTGTGAGCTTATTCACAAATGTGCCCACAGACGCGGCACTAACTATCATAAGACGCAGACTGGAAAATGATGAAACGTTAGAGGAACGCACGCAACTCTCGGTAAACACGATCATGGAACTACTGACGATGTGTATCAAAACAACATACTTCCAAGTAGAAGATAAATTCTACTTACAGGAGTTTGGAATGGCTATGGGTTCCCCACTATCCCCTATAGTGAGCAATATATACATGGAAGATTTTGAAGAACAAGCGATATCCGAATTCACAGACAAACCAAGGATATGGCTTCGATATGTGGATGATACCTTCGTAATCTGGCAACACGGCAGGCACAAATTGGATGGATTCCTAGAACATCTTAACAGCCGCGCACCCTCTATCAAATTCACAATGGAAATGGAGTCAGATAACAAACTTCCATTCCTAGATGTACTAGTACACAGGAATGAGAACACATTCGGTACGAGTGTGTACAGGAAACCTACACACACGGGTAGGTACCTACACTTCGGCTCCAATCATCACAAAAGTGTGAAATTAGGTGTGGTGAGATGCCTGTACGATAGAGCTGAGATGATATGCTCAGACCAAGAGGACCTGAGAAAAGAAAGAAAAACTATCGCGCAGACACTTAAAGAAAATGGCTACCCGGATATAACAACTAACCTAAACAGAAAGAAAAGGGTAACCAACGAAAACAAAGAAGAACCTAAATATACGGCGGTAATACCATACATACCAGGTACCTCGGACAGAATACGAAGAGCAGGCAACAAATACAAAATACGCACTACCTTCAAATCCACAAAAACACTCAGGGGCATACTAACCAAAACCAAACCACACAATGAAGACCAAAGTTCCAAAAATTGTGTATACAACCTACCATGCGAATGCGGCAGAGCATACATTGGCGAAAGTAGTCGACCTCTAAGAGTCAGAACTTCGGAACACAAAAACAACATCCGAAAGGGCGAAACAGACAAATCCAAAATCGCCGAACATGTCTGGAATGAAGACCACAGAATCCAATGGGACAACATTCAAATAGTGGCGAAGGAAGAGAACAAAACTCGACGAAAGCTCAAAGAAGCCACTTACATAGCATTGGCAGAAGAACCGATAAGCCAAGCCAGTATAGAAATGAAACCCATCTGGATGCCAATAATGCGCGAAGAACTGAGACGCAATACACCTGCGCAATAACGATACTACGCACCATGCGCAATAGACTACTCACAAAAAGGGAAGCGTATATCAGATCCCCCGGTGTCTCAGTGGTAAAGCATCCGACTTACAAATCGAAAGGTTCCAGGTTCGATGTCATTTAAAAATCAAATGTCAAGTTTTGACATTTAATTGTAAACTTAGTGTGTCAATACTTGTGCAGTTAAAAAGTAACTCCAAGTGCAAAAACCAGTCCTTCTCAAGACTACGCCTGATGACGGAAGCAGAATTAGCTTCCGAAACGTCGCGATTTAATAATATAAACTGTGGAAATAGGCCGACTAATTCATACACAAATGCATCATTATTTGCCAGTGAGAATTTTGAATCGCGAGTGCGCCAGCACGAGCGATACAATTTCTGACGAGCTTATAATGACATTTCGCTCACGTGTGATATACGACGTTTTATCTTACAGTAGCAATTCTTGTGCCTAAATAGTTTGCACAGTCAGAATATGTCGCGAAATAAATTTATAATTAGTCGTCTGTGATTTGTAATATATGTTTGACAGTACTGGAGTGTATTGGCAGTACTAAAGTGTATTGTCAGTCTATGTCAAATTCGATGTTAGTAGGTTAGATTTTGTTATTTGACACAGACTGACGCAAAACTTAACCTGAAAATTACCAATTTGATATAGCTTGACAGTGCTACCAACAATGCAATAGTATAAATAATGAAAACTCACTTGTGAATAAAACTTCATTTTAGTCACTGAAAACAGTTGTATAATTTATGGTAATAGGGGCTACTGTAAGATAAAATATTGTATGCAACGCGTGCTAAAAGTCGTTTATGCACGAGACATGTTAATTTTCATGTCTCGTGCATAAACGTCGACTTTTAGCACTTGTTGCATAAATAGCTATTATCTTACAGTAGCGCATATTACCATACAATATACAACTGTTGTCAGTGACTAAAATGAAGTTCTATTCACAAGTGAGTTTTCATTATTTATACTACTGCATTGTTGGTAGCACTGTCAAGCCATGTCAAATTCGTAGTTTTCAGGTTAAGTTTTGCGTCAGTCTGTGTCAAATAACCATATATGTAATACTTACTATATTGCTAGCGGCTATGAGTGGGAAACTCACGAAGCAAGTGAGACAGACAACCAACTCTTCAATGTATAATGGTGAGCTGTGCGCAAGCGCGTCGTCCGCGCGCTGGGGAACTGAACCAATCAAGTTTAAAATTCGCTTCTAGAGGCGGAGTTCGAATTCTCACGCATGCGGGCGAAACGCGTTATACTCTAAGTGAGACTATGTCGGCCCGTAATGTTTTCGGGCGTTCCGAGGCCCTACTAGCAATATATGTATAATACATATATGCAAATAACAAACAAAACCTAACCTACAAACCTCGAATTTGACATAGAACTGACAATACACTTCCGTACTGCCAATACACTTCAGTACTGTCACACGTATATCACAAATCATAGGCGACTAATTATAAATTTAAGTACAAGTAGAGACACTCACTGTCGGTTCCTCTGATGTCAAAATTCCGATTTGGATTACCTAGAACGGCTCCTGGGGGGTACTTTCCGATAGTACTAACAGATGGCGCCACTACTTGATAACATCTAGTGTACCTGTATAATACTTTAGTAAGAGTAGGGCAAACAGCGAAAAATTTTGGATCATTTTTTCATGGCTACCAAGATTTAAAGATATATTGAAAAACAAGGTTGCTAAAACTGACACACGAGTTGTCAGTTTCATCAAATTCAAGGTTAGCAGGTTAGGTTTTGCGTCAGTCTGTGTCAAAACTGACGGAAAACCTAACCTGCTAACCACGAATTTGATGAAACTGACAACTCGTGTGTCAGTTTCACCAACCTTGTTTTTCAATAGATCTTTAAATCTTGGTAGCCATGAAAAAAAGATCCAAAATTTTTCGCTGTTTGCCCTACTCTTACTAAAGTATTATACAGTTACACTAATAACATCGAGTGTACCTGTATAATACTTTAGTAAGAGTAGAGCAAACAGCGAAAAATATTGGATAATTTTTTCATGGCTATCAAGATTTAATGATATATTGAAAAACAAGGTTGGTAAAACTGACACACGAGTTGTCAGTTTCATCAAATTCAATTTTAGCATGTTAGGTTTTGCGTCAGCCTGTGTCAAAACTGACGCAAAAGCTAACCTGCTAATCTCGAATTTGATGAAACTGATAACTCCTGTGTCAGTTTTGCCAACTTTGTTTTTCACTATATCACTAAATCGTGGTAGCCATGAAAAAATGATCCAAAATTTTTCGCTGTTTGCTCTACTCTTACTAAAGTATTATACAGGTACACTAATAACATCTAGTGTACCTGTATAATACTTTAGTAAGAGTAGGGCAAACAGAGAAAAATTTTGGATCATTTTTTCATGGCTACCAAGATTTAAAGATATATTGAAAAACAAGGTTGGTAAAACTGACACACGAGTTGTCAGTTTCATAAAATTCAAGGTTAGCAGGTTAGGTTTTGCGTCAGTCTGTGTCAAAACTGACGGAAAACCTAACCTGCTAACCTTGAATTTGATGAAACTGACAACTCGTGTGTCAGTTTTACCAACCTTGTTTTTCAATATATCTTTAAATCTTGGTAGCCATGAAAAAATGATCCAAAATTTTTCGCTTTTTGCCCTACTCTTACTAAAGTGTTATACAGGTACACTAATAACATCCAGAGCCAGTAGATATAGAGAGTACCGCCATTCTTTGATCCGTGAAAATGCCGCTATCGCCGCCATTTTTGTTCCCACCAGCTATGACTGATTCAGGTATGTCTAAAATGTTACTTGAAATTGGCAAGACTGTAAGTCTATGTCAAATTCGAGGTTAGCATGTTATGTTATGCTCCAGTTTGTCAAAACTGACGCAAAAACTAACCTGCTAACCTCGAATTTGAAATAGACTTACAGTCTTGCCAATTTTAAGTAAAGTTTTGGATTGCCAACAAACGTCACGTTGACGAAATTGTGTTACAAACCTCAAAGTGACGCATATGTCAGAGGAATAAACATGGCGGACGTGGCGGTACTCTCTATATCTACTGGCTCTGATAACATCTAGACTACCTGTATATAGTAAGAGTACTAGAGCAAACGCGGCAACAGCATTTTATTGGTTGGATCCCTTTTGGATCCCATTAGAATTTAGTTGGCACGTGTGCTTTTGATTTTTTGAATTAGTGACATTGAAATTGTCAGATTTATTGCACTTTCGAAGTAAGGACATATTTCATTATCATAACCGGTTGTTGCGCGCCGGGGTGTAATGACCGTTGAGAAAATGGTATACATCCTGTAAGCATACTCAAAAATTCAGCAACAAAACAAATTTGGTTAAAGAGCATCAACAGAGAAAATTATAAGTCCAAATGACCAAGAATATGTGAAAATCATTTTGGAAAGAATCGGAGGGAAATTGGGTACGCTTTAGTTTTCATGTTAGGTAGGAAAACTAGTGTCATTTTAATTTTCTTTTTATTTTATTAATCCTTACTTTTAGGAGTTATTACAGGTAGATGGAAGCTAGCCAGTATAAAATGTTAAGATTGAATCACTATTTGGAGTCCTACATTTAAATATTATTCTATCTATGTTCCTCAGGTGTAGATGTGAACAGCAAATGAGTATCAAGTTGGCTTAATACCACTGTATTTACTAGTTAATAAATAATAGTATATTATACATCAAGGTAGCGAATCGCAGTATTATAGCAAATGAGTATCAAGTTGGCTTAATACCACTGTATTTACTAGTTAATAAATAATAGTATATTATACATCAAGGTAGCGAATCGCAGTATTATAACCTGAGCGCATATCAGATACTGAGCGCGCAGTGCGAAGTATCTAAACCGCGAAGGTTATAAGACGATTCGCTACCGTGGTGTATATACTATTTTTTGCACTACTACACAGCTTAATACCTAAATTCCCAACAAATTTCGAAAATATTTTAACTGTCAACCTGACAATACAGCTCTTTAAAACGTCAAAATTAAAATAGTCATATTTGGTAACTTAGCAATTTATTAGTTACCACGGTGAAAATTGTTTATTTTACTTTCTCTCCCTTGGTGGAGAAAATCAACTTCACGACCTAAAAATAGGCCAATAACGATGCGTTCTGAGACTAGTAGTGCAAAAAAGTGTATTACATGGCATAAAGCACATTTAGTTTCAACTTGTTACCACCACTAAATACTAAATAATTTATAGTCAACTATAACCTATGACAGTTGTAACTAACTTCACCGGATGAATCCCTTCATTCTATTAATGTAGTCGACTGTGAAATTGTGACTAACTTCGCTTCATGGATCCCTAAATGTCATCGTTTGCCCTACTCTTACTATATACAGGGTACACTAATAACATCCATAACATCATGATTGGTAGCAGAGCCAGTAACTGGCTCTGATTGGTAGAACTTTGTGCTGCCATCTGATAGTGAAACTTAGAAATACCCCGCGAGTTACTGTCCCAGGCACTCTAGACAAGTTTCAACATTTGACATGAGTGTCTCTACGTGTTTGATGTATGTACGCTGACATTACTTCTTTTTAGGGTTTGTGTCGTTACGATTTTCTTACCAAATCTGCATTCGAGCATCAATTCATATCCGGAAATTATTTTTCGTGCATTCCATCAGTCCTAATTTGCCCTCGCCTGAAGATGGAACGCACTCAATAAAATTTCCGGAAATAATGAATGCTCTTGAGATTATACAGATTGCGGCAGACCACTAGGACCATAGCAAAAGCAAGGGGAATTTACATGTGGCCGTAATTGTATTTAAAAAATTTAAAAGTCGAATATATACCTTGTATTTATAATTAGCCTAACGACCTACCACTATCGTACATTGATTGTTCGTTTGTTAAACACCACGACAGCTACATGCATATTCTCCTTGCTTTTGCAATGGTCCTAGTAGCCTACCACATTCTGTATATGATAACTTAACTAAATCCCGCCTTCTGATTGGTCGAGCTTGCTAAGAAAAAAATAATCAATATAACACAATCAGATTGGTCTAAAATTTGAAATTTGGTTAGTTTTATTGGCCGAATAGTCAGATATCTAGCTTTGCACAATGAAAATGTTCAAGCAATATTAAGTGGTGAAATGCCACGGATAGTAACCCATACAAGTTGAAGAGTTTAAAATTGAATTGCTTAATGACCACAAATAGTCTGATCAAATCTTCTTTTTAACGACTAACGTACAGGTTTGGTAGTATTTTATAATAATATATGTTGTATCAGAAAATAGCAATGCAGCCTTTATTCAATAATACAAACAATTTTTTTGAGAAAACATACAAAAACTATATTACTATATCTAACCTTATTGCTAATCCTTATAATTAAAATTATCTTAGTGCTTTACATTTACTTTATAGAATCATATTCATGTTTAATATCAGTAAGCTGTTTATTTGCTTCATATATATCAGGTTTAAGACCTTGGTAAACATCGAGTTCCTGAATGAGCTTTTCCTTTTCTTTCCTAAGTGTGTTTAACGCCTCTGTTTCTTTTGAAATATTTTGTAGCTTGTACTGAGAATCATTTAACCAAGGATATTTTTTCTAAAACAATACTATGAATTACGCCAGAAGTTATTATTGTTAACATTTAGATAAAAACAGCCATAAGCATATAAATGAATAACTGTAGAAATTGATGATCATTATTGCTCGGATATATACAATAATTATTAGAAGACAAATATTAATTAATAAAATGTAGATAATAGCACCTATAAAATATCAAATAATGCAAATTTACGTTACGTCAACGTGTAGAAGTTTACAAAATTAAACTATAAACAAAGTACCTAGCCATTAAAAATATAGTTCTTTACTCAAGTACTTACCTCAAACTTCAGCAACTCTTTTTCGTATCTTTCAATCTTAACTTGAAGCATTTTAATTTCATCATTTGATACTTTGAGAGATGAAAGCTTTTTCTCAGAACGTTCAAGCTCGCTAAAATTATAATTAGTCAAACCAAATATCGTTAGTGGACTTCACACAACTTACGCTTTAGCAGTCTTTATTTCCTTCACCAGTTTTTCGATAAGATTATTATAGATTTTAATACAACTCTTAATTTTTGTCACATAGTTACTCTGTTTTCGCAAGCGCTCGGCGTGTGATAACCCAACTGCCTCGGAGCTGCACTGCTTAGTTTCATACTTTTCTTGCAAATTTGTCAGTTTCTCCAATTCAGCCCTAGACTGAGCATTAAGCTGGTGTGGCAAGAGGTGCAGCTTCTTAAGCACGGCTTCCATTTTTGCATCTGCACATGAAAAATCGTAAAACAAAGAAGCTGCGAGTTCTCTGCTACTTACTCTCCTCTCTGTAAAAGTTGGCTTGCTGCATTAAAGCATCGCGCAGTTCCTCCAAGCTCACGGCCTGATCCTTTATGTCCTCAATTTTCTGTTCTTCTGCAAGCCGCAGCAACGACTCGATATCTTTGTTCGTTGAAGCCATTTTAATTATGTTCTAATTAACTGCCAACTACGAGCTGTTGGATTAAGGTTAATTTGTCTGCAGTTTGCAGCACGTGTCGGATTTCTACCCTGCAGAACCGCTAATTCTATTCAAGGCTTCTGCACACACGTGTATTTAAAATTGTTTATCAATCAACTTAGAATGTTCTGGGAAAAATATTGCAATAGCCAACCTTGAAAAGGCAAAAGCGCTGGAGAGTAGAAAATCTGGGGTAAATGTGGCTATACACTCACTGTATATATTTGGATAAATATTTTCCAATTTTTAGAAAAAAGAATAGATAAATATGGTTAGTAACGTGTAAGTCGTGTAACTTTATAAAGCTACAAATTTAAACATTTTTGGCTCTTCTTTAATATCCTTTAATAAACCTTTTTCTAAATAGCTAAATATCGAAATTCCAAATTATATAATTTTAAAATTACTCTTATCATGAAACAACGAATTTTAGAAATATTTATTATCAATAGAAATAATTTTCTAATCTCAGAAAATTAATATAAATCATAATCGCGCAATCAAGCATTAATTCGTATACGTTGTAGTGTATACCCACCTTTAGTAATAATATTTTGAATGAATTGCTGGAGAAATGGCAGATGAAGACGAAATAGATATTTTGGGCGATTTTACGCTAGATAACTTGTTATCAAAAAACGAGTCAGAAATGTAAGTACCATTTATATAACAACAAATACTAAATGCGTTGTATAAAAGCAAAACTTAGCAGTTGACCTATTAAATGTGAGGTTATGGTCATAATTTTTAATACACAAATTTTTAGATACGGAAATTCTGGTCTGGGTTCAAACAATTCCGACGTCTTAAACTGCGACTGCTCGTCTCAGTGGTTACTGGATCACCACACACCTGCAAATTCTACCTGTTGGTACAACAACGGGCATTCTGACTTTTGTACGGACTTCTCGCAAGACCACACACAGAGCGACCATGATCTTGGTGATAGTGTTGAAAACCAGATATCCACCGAAAATGCGATAACGGACGAAAGTGGGTGGACCAAGAAGGAGAAGAATCTACTGGAGAGGGGAATTGAAATTTTTGGTAGGAGCAATGCACGGCTATCTCAGTTTATTGGGACCAAAACTGCTACGGAAGTGAAACATTACTTGAAAAACTTTTTTACTAATGCAAAATCGTGTACAGATATTAATGAAGAAGCTGTTTTGGATGGGAATGTTATTGAGGAGACCGTTGTTACATCTGAAAATATAGAACATTCTTCGGATGGGAATGAAGTTTTAGACGATAGTGAGGTATGATAAATTTAATAAGTTATTATGCTATATTTACAATTACAACTTGATTTATGATCAATGAAATTTTTTTCTCAAAGAGATTTTGTGCGTTAAGTAATTTCCAGTACATTTTTTAAAAATGTTTTCTAATTAGTTTGTTGTAGATACCAGCAAGTATTGAAGAAGTAATAGCAGCCGTTAGTACGGCAAAGCCGACAGTGCAACTCAATTCAAAAAAATCTCGAAAGAACTCAAATTCAAAGAATCTGGAACTGGAAATCAACTATAACAATATTGCTAGTGGCCAATCCCTTCTGAAAAGTAGCATTTTTAAGCAAATGGATTCCAGTGTTATTTCTGCTAATAATGACAAGAATAGGGCTGATTTTGTCATCAAGCAGAAAGAGGCGAAATACCGCCGAAGGTCTGTTTCACCTTCCAAAAAATTTCAACAAAAGAATCCTGGTGAAGTGAAGTTCAAATTTAGAACTCGAATGAAACTTTTGGAGCAGGGAAAAATTAAAGCAAAACGTAAAAATCCTGAAAAGAAACCAGTGCTGCCTGAAGTAAATGAAATCGTGATTGACCCACTTCAGAATAGGCAGACAATTCCGAATTTAAACGGAGAAGAAGTGGTAAGATCTGTTTTTGTAATTATGTATTAATTTGAATTTGATGTTGCACATGTTTTAAAAATTGAACTGCTTTTTTATACAAGAAATAATCTGCTGAGGGAGAATTTATGTTGAAAATCGTACAAATGTTCGGAAATCATACAGTAATCATTAGAATTTGTTAGTAATTTTTGGAAATGGTTGAGATTCTTTAATAGTGTTTAGAAATCATTGGGTTTTTTTAATACATTTTAATGTTCTCTTGAAAACTTCTGGCAGTGTTTGGAACTCGCCACTAATCTTTGGAAATATTTTACAGTTGTTTGTAATCCTTAGAAATTGTTAGAAACCATTGGTAATCTAACAGTTGTATTGCTTAATGGAGCTAAAATTCTAACAACATGGCACATAAGGACGAAGAATTTGCGCACAGATTTTATTACAAACTTGCATTTGTCTGTTTGCCAGAAGAGAAACTTACACCTGTGTGCATAGTCGTTCGTCAGCGACTGGAGATATACAGACTAAAGCCGACTATTGTGCCAATTCTATAGTCGGCAAGAGAAATCAAACAAAGCTTGTTACATTACATTGCAAATATCTGAAAAGAGACAAAAATTTAATGGGCAACCGTGCAAATTTTCAAAAATCATAACAACGAATTCAAAACAACATAACCCAATTTAGCGGTTTAGGTTAGTTGTTAGAAGTCTTTCAGTTTGTAAAGTACACTGCGCCATAGATGCGCAGAACGCTAGAAACGTCCGGACGAGTCCATTACGTTCAACAAGGTGATTTCCGCTGTTGTATTCAGTTCATTGCCGTTCGTCGTGTCATTTTGTTTACATGTTTCCATGACTATTAACCCGTTAATAATATCAAAAAGGGGTTTGGGCGAGCACCTTACAGTCTGGTAGCTACATGACGCATTGGGGTTAGTCATTTATTGTCCGTAGCGCCATATTCGAACTTTCTCAGGTCACACGCGTATTCAAGAGCCTTTGACCTGCGCCCTCTGCCAGATTCCTAGCTGTTGTCTAAAATGCTGCCACGACCAAATGGCGAAGTTCCATGCACAGCTTTGACAAAAATTCACAGCAAAACGGGCAAATTTAGTAATAATTCCTCGCGCGGAATGGAGCGGATGAGGCACAGCGAGTCCTCCCGCCGCGGAAAGCGTTTAGCGGAGGGCGGCCTCGCGAGCTTCTAGTAGAGCTTGTACTTCTTATTACATGCTAATTTATTTAGCATTTGAAACCAAAAATAAATCAGCATGAAAAGTTTTCCTTTAAAATGGGAATTTTAATGTGCCTCCCTAAAAATACCTATTGCTACGCCACTGATACCGTCTATTGGCGCATAACTGTAGCCACGCCTATGTACTTCTTGCTTTGAAGCCACTCTAGGTCTTGATGAATTTTTTTTAGAGAAAAAATGCAACAGCACCGTAAACTGAATTTTTACCTTTTCTTGTTACTGCAGTACTTATTCTTTTTAATCCATATACTTTCACCGCTGTAGTCAGTATTATCAGCATACATAAATCAAACAAGTAAAGACACTCACTGTCGGTTCCTTTGATGTCAAAATATCGATTTGAGTGACCTTGAACGGCTCCGGGGGGGGGGGGGTACTTTCCGATAGTACTAACAGATGGCGCCACTACTTTACCACATCATAAGGTCACTAGATCAACACACTAAAGTGTAAATTACTTACAGCAGTGCCATTACACCAAAAAAAAATCCCCAAAAAGTAGTGTCTTCCCTATTGCACTTGGGAAATTTGTATTTGTTATCTTTATCTCACAATTTTCTCACATTCTCATGCGAGGAATGGAATGGCGGTACCTTACACTTACAGCCAATCTTATCAAGGCCACTAATCTGACGTTAACTTTAATTCGCTGTTAAAATAAACAAAAACGCATCAAAATTGGTTTACTAATGAATAAAATGTCATAAGCACTACCGTTTAGATGCGCTTTTGTTTATTTTAGCTGCAAATTAAAGTTAACGGCAGATTAGTGGCCTTTATGAGAGTGGCTGTTGGTGTATTAACTTAGTGACCTTAACCACATCATGATTGGTAGCAGAGCCAATAACTGGCTCTGATTGATAGAACTTTGTTCTGCCATCTGGTAGTCAAGCTTAGAAATACCCCTTAAGTCACTCGCAGTCAGTCGCAGGCACTCTAGGCAGGTTTCAACATTTGGCATGAGTGTCGCTACTTGTTTGATTTATGTACGTTGGTATTATCTTCTTCAGAGTTTTCATTCTTCTCTTTAAATATCATGGTTGCATGTTGCATTTCTAGTTAATCTTTTTGTTTTCTCGACAATTTTTTTCTGATTATACAATGTGGCCCATAGCCAACTGACAAGTTTTACGTAGATATTACATTGCCAAAAATTAATAATGTGCAAACAATTTATAGGCTGAAATGTCATAATAATAATGCAGTTTAGATCAATAATCATAACACGAGTGTTTCTTAGACATTTTAATGTTGGTACACATGGGCCAGTTCCATCTCGCAATGCAGTAGTGAGCTGAATAAGGGAATCTAAACAAACTGATAGTGATAGTACCACAGATGTAAAGCCAAATTTTCCATAGAGACATTTCAAGTTTCAGAGATATCACATGGTCGGTGCGTTCGCCAGATTTATCAGTTCTTGATTTCTTTTTGTGGGGAGACTTGAAGGAACGCTATCCGTAATGTCATTAATAATATTGACCAAAATTTGTTAATTTGTGCTTTCAATAACTTTACAAGACGTTTAAGACAGTGTATGTATTGTTGTTGAAAGGGGACACCTCCCGGATATTCCATTTAAAAGATAAAATGGTAAATTTTATACTTTTGTAATGAGACGTAATTTTGGCCAATTTTACTTTGAGCTCAAGATTAAATTTGATTATTTTACGCCTTGTGGATAGCTCTGGTCCAAGGGTTCGTAAACAGCTGAAGTAAGAGATAAGCTTGAGTCAAGAACAGATATTTATTTTCTTTAACTATTGTACAAAAACAAATAAAAATGTTTCCTAAAATTATTTATGCAAGAAAGAAAAAACAAATAATGATGATAACCCAAATTCTAAATTGTTCTGGTATCTGGGGCGGTCCTGGTGGAGTGGCACTGGCTGGTTAACTAAAACAGCGGCTCCAGACTGAACAAACGCGAACGCTCCGCGACGTATTTAATTTCCGACCCCGAGAATGACGTGGGACTAGCGCTCGAATAAATGAATGCCGGAAAAACTAGAATTTTCCCGGTGCTCGCCCCGCTCCTTGTAAATGAAATTCATATACCCGCGGTCTCACGAATTAAACTGAATTAAGGTCGTTTTGCACCTCGGGCTGGCGGATCTTCTATGGCGGGATGTCGAAGGGAATTATTTATTAACAGTGTTGTTTTACGGGCTATCAGACAGGGATCCAAGTCAGGTTTTTGAGCGGCAAGATTTTTTGTTGCACTGGGGAATTAATAGGACAGGGGTAGGTTAAATATCAACGGCAAGTTAGGATTGCTTCTGCAGTTTTGCTAACATAGGCAAAGGTAGGATTCTGGTCAGGTAGTTCGGGCCAGGATTCTGGTCTTACCGGACAGGTATCAGGACTGGTGATGACTGGTGGAGCCCTTTGGCCCAAGGGCCCAAGTTAGTACCCCCAGGTTCTGGTTTGGATCGGAATAAAACTGTCTGTTGACTGAACGGACATCGCTTTTTTATGTGATTCAGGACGGCCGACCTGGTAAACTTAGAGTGGGTCTGAAGCATGCTAGTTAGGTGAAAGCTGGAGAGTAGGGATGCATGACTGTAGCGGCGGGGCGAGACTTGCGCAACCCGCTGGCTTCACACCTGCACAATACTGTCTTATCAACAGGATCTCTCTTCAAGTTTTTGTTACCCTCCGCGTGGCTCCAAATGTTTACGCGGCACACATTTTTGTGGCGTTATAGCGCCTACAAATTGATATCGTAATTAAAACATTCGAAAACAATTTGGAGGCACGCAAAACGTCACACTTTCAAATGGTATTTATTTATATTTTTCGGAATCCATTATCTAAAGTTATTATCAGTTAAAATCCCTTCTCTCTAATTCCTATATTTTTCAGTTTTGAGAAATGCAGGTCCGTATCTAAAAAATTTTCTGATAATGATCAGAAAAAAGCTCGAAACGTAATTAAACCATAATATGTGGTACATTGTTGAATTCAGAGTAACAAGGGCTTTGCAAATTTGGCATCAAAAAACCAGGACCGTATTTAAAAAAATGAAGTTGATGATGGTTTCTCGAAGACGAAACGTCGGATAAAAAAATTAATAACGTAATCATTAAGTCCACTAAAAGTTGCTATAAAGAAGTTTAATCAGTTTCGCTCTAACTTTAATATTAACGCCAGAAAAAAATAAAAAAGAAAATCCAAAAATTCGGTTTCTTTGAGATAATTCAAAAACGAAAAATCATATCAAGAATTTCTAAACGTCAGTTTTTTAGTCCTTTAATTGCGCAACTTTCTTTCCATTTAACCAAATTTGTATCTCTTACCATTACCGAGATCCCCATACTGGCCCTCCTTATCTTGGACACACTGTATAAACAAGACGTTTATAAACGTTGCTGTCGGGAAAAGGCAGTAATATGAAGAACGTCTATGAACGTCGTTAAATTAGGGTGTCACAGTGCGCACATTGTCAACAACGTGTATAGACGTCGCTGTCCGTCAACGTGTTAACTGAAGCAAGGATACTTGATATTTGTAATCACACTCTCAGATACAGTCAGGAAGTTTGTCACTTGTATTGCAATATTTCCGATATAATTCCCACTCTACGTAGATGTTTCTTGTTAGATAATTTCTTAGTAGTATTATATTCGTTGATCTCGCAGCAACTTGCTTGTATGATTATCCCCAGTACTTCGTCTCGGGAGTAAACTTCACCTTAGGGAATAAATGGCACACTGTAGTCCCTTGGTATATAATATACTGTTATCTAATGTATTCTTGGCATGACTTTATGAACAAGTTTTTTATCTGTATAATAAAATTTTTCAAATAATTTGAATTATACAGGGTGTTTCAAAAATTGCACAGCACTATTCTAGGGACGCTTTGCTATGAGTAGATTATGCTCTTGCAGTAGTGAATTTTAATCTGTAGATTCGAATTTCTCTAAAACTAGTGTTCTCAGCGATTCCAAACAATATCTAACTAGAATCTGACTAAAATTTTAACTGTAAATAGTTATGATAAAAAACTCCCCCTTCTGAATTCCATATCAATTTTTTTTTCTTGGTCATCTAAATTAATAATATAAAAATCACGTAGATATGCCACATTACATGGAATTTGCATCATCTGTATTATTTTAATTAAATAAAATCCTTGTTTTCAGCTTTGTCAGGGCTAAAGCTTTTGTACGACACAATTTCAGACCTATGGCAATGCATAGTAACTTTTTACTTTTTAACCAGGTCCTACACTAGTGCCATGCAATTCTGAAACTCCTTGTATAATAAAACACAACAATAAGGCATGTAATTGCATTTTAGGTTAAAATAAAAAAAGAAAATAGCGAAGCAGAATCAGAATCGGATATAGAAATAGATGTCGAAAATGTAAACGATGGCAATGAAAACAATTTACCTGCAGCAAACTGTAGTACGTCGCCACCTCAAGAAAGCTGTACACCTTCAAACAGCAACATAAACGTGAATAACGTAACACCGCAGCAACAGTCAGCAGACACAGTTGAAGACAAGGAAATTCCACAGACGGATCTGTTGAAAAAGTTAAATAACAGAGAGATGCCTGAATTGAATGACACCGTGTCCAAGCAATTAATGAGCATGGAGTCTCCCACCAGCGAGTTGATGTTAGCTCAGGATTCAGTAACAGATTTGGAAAAGTACGTTAACAGCGAATTCTTCGAGGGAAGACCTACCAAAACACCAAACAGATATCTTAAGGTATGTAGTTTCAATCGTATTTTTGTGGTAACAGCTGCCCACATTTTATTTTTATCGAAAGCTTGTGTACATTATATTGTACATCCATACAAACTCTCTGAGTGTAGTACCCCAAACTTTACGTTTTAAATATGTCATTATTGCAGATACGTAATCATATTATCAGTACATGGATGTCATTGAAACCTTCATACGTAACGAAAACTTCCATCAGACCAGGTTTAAAAAATTGTGGAGATGTCAACTGCATTGGTCGAATTCACCAGTTTCTGGAGCAAATAGGAGCAATCAATTTTGGATGCGGTTAGTAAACATCAAGAATGTTGTTGCAGTGCAGTAATAATGTTATTTGCAGCACAAACTAACTATATTCGTCCATTGTATGATATGTTATTGGCAAATGCAGTGGCTCCCAAAGAAAAGGTTACTAAAGAATTGAACGTGGTGGTTCCCCGACCTATCACTTTGAGCAGACCTAGGATAAAAAAGAAATTTAATAATGTAAGCAGGTTAATGTTTTTTTTAAATAATGTGACACCCGTATTTTTTAAGGATGGTGAAGGAGGCTGTACTTTAACGCACGATGAAAAGGGAGATGTCATTAATACGACTGTAGTAAATGAGGAACCCGTGGTTAAACAAAGGCTTTATATTAAACGACCTTCTATTAGATTGATATACTGCAAACCATTTACAGAGGATTATCCGGTAAGCACAGAAGTATTTTGTAATATGTGATACACAGTGGATTCTATTTTTGTTAAGCAGACTTTTTACTTGATTTGTACGTGAAAAGTATAAACACAACAAAACTCTGTTATTCTAGAAAAAACTAATACAAAATAATCTAGAGTAATGTAAAAAGTGTTTGAATGTACTCTGGTAAAGATATTTATTATAACCGTCAATTCGGAATTTTGAAATCATTCAATATGATCTAATAAGTGGTAATTTATTATAAAAGATGATAAAGTTAAATTTTATCCATGAGTGAATTGTTTAACGCGGATGGTAATAACTTTATCGTCGTGTATAATACAATTTTTTTCTATAGCAAGAACTTTAACACTTTTCAAAAGAAAATAAGGAAAGTCGATCACATTTTAAAATATCAGTAGCTAAATTGGGTTGTTACGATAATACGAAGCTGTAATATTTAATTTAAATAAAAGTTAGAAAATTAAATTACTTTTTCTACGACCACTACTAAAAGTAGGTCTTTTAATGCTAGCTTTTTCACTAAAAGTGACGTTTTATAATTTAGCGTGTTAAAAGTGAAATAAGCTGTTTACTTTTAGCCCATGTGCTAACTAATAGTATTCAAAAATAAAATAAAATATATTCAACATCCGGTGCTTTCGTACTAAAATGTAATAAATAAATTAAGATAGAAACCAACCTGGCTCACACCAGTTTAAACTCGGATCATGTAAAATTTTAAAAGTCGAGCAGACTTAATATTTCAGCTTTTGCACCAAAAACAAATTTTAATCCAACGTCGCGGTCGCAAACTTCTTTATTGATAAGAACTCTAAAAAGAAATTACGCTGTTATCCCTAAGGTAATTTATCTTAAATTTAAAAAATCTAGATAACCAATTCACAAATCAATGATGAGTTTAATAAATCTTTTAGTCGCCCCAACCAAATAATAAAAAAATAAAAAATTCGAAATAAATTATTACTAAATAAATATGAAACTCTATAGGGTCTTCTCGTCTTTAATAAATATTTAAGCCTTCTTACTTAAAAGTTAAATTAAACAAAAATGTTTAAAGAGACAGTTGTTGTCTCGTCCAATCATTCATCCCAGCTTTCAATAAAAAAACTAATTATTATGCTACCTTTGCACGGTCAGAATACCGCGGCAATTTAAATTTTCATTGAGCAGACCCGACCTTAAATTATAATCAAAAGGACATGTTTTTAATAAACAGGCGAAAAACAAAATTTGCCGAATTCCTTTTATAAACCTTTCAAAAAGAAATATTTAAACAATTCAAATTTACTAATTTAATCGCTATCCATAATAAATAAAAATTAAAAATTATATTTTAATATAAAACCTAAAACAAATATAAATAATAATAACAAAAAATCAACTATAAAATTATTCTAAAGATTAACAATTCTAATTATACAAATTATTACAAAATTAATGTTTTTAAAGTTACAATTAAAATCTCATCTCCTTAAATGTTTAATATTAAAACCTAAAAGTTAAAAATTATCTTTTAATAAATAATAATAGAATTTAATTCTTTTCTTAAAAAAAAAGATATATTAAAAAACGTATAAAAAATTTCATTACTATATAAATATTAAAAAAATTTATGTAACAATTAAATTAATATCAAAATTGCCCTTTTTAATTCGAGAAAATTAAATAATTTATCATTCATTCGTTCATAATCGATGACCTCTTGTACCCGAAGGTGTCAAGGTATATTTCCTCTAGCGGTTAGTTTCCCTCTATGAATTTACGCCACTCCTTTCTGTTTCTGGCCAATTGCTTCGCCGCGGTCCATGTTTTTCCTCTTTTCTCTAAGATCTCGCTCACACTGTTGTTCCACACTTTCCTTGGTCTTCCCCTTCGGTTCCTCCCAATTTTCCTTGCCTCCCATATATTCCTTACCTGCCTGTTCTCCTTCATTCTTGTCATATGCCCCCACCATTTCAATTTCTTCTCTTCTATTTTGGTATTCAATGATTTTACTTTTAGTTCATGTCTGATATCGTCATTTCTTCTTTTGTCCATTCTTCTCACTTCTAGTACTTTTCTCAAATATCTCATTTCGCCGGCCTGTAATCGTTTCCTTTGGCTTTCGTCAGGACCCAGTTTTCAGCCCCGTACGTTAGGATTGGTAGGTACACTGTTTGATACACAGCCATTTTTGTTTTTATTGTTATCTCCTTTCTACTCAGAAAGTTTTTATATAGTGCATAATATACTCTGGTTGCTGTATTTATTCTGGCGCCAATCTCATCTTCTTGTGTTCCTTTATCATTTAGCATTATTCCTAAATACTTGTACCCATCTACTTGTTCTATTCTACTTCCATCTATGTCTATATGTATATTTATCTTATTATTTGTTACTGCCATCACTTTTGTTTTCTCCGTGTTTTATTACGAGATTATATTTCTTTAGCTCTGTAGTCCAAATTTTTATGTTATTTTCTAGTTCTCTTTCTGTTTTTGCTATTAGTACTATGTCGTCTGCAAAAACGCATGCTTTGACCTTCACTGTTTACATATTTCTGTACCCTACATTGTACTTTTTTGTTTTTTCCCAGCATTTCTTAATCACTTCATCCATAACACTTATAAATAGTAGTGGGCTTAATACCCCTCCCTGTCTCACTCCGTCATTGTTTCTAAATGTTCCTGTAGTTCTATTTCTCGCTCGTACTTGGTTCCGCGTATTTTCATATAGGCTTCGTATTACCACTATTAGCTCCTCTTCTACATTCTTATTCTTTAGACGTTGCCAAATTCCTGTCCTGCTCACCATATCGAATGCTTTTTTCATGTCTAAGAATGCTAGAAGTATTTGCTCGTTTTTGGCTAGCGCTTTTTCTGTTACTTATTGCAGTGTGAAATTATGATCTTGTACGCTATGCGCTGGTCTAAATCCACTTTGGGCGTCTGCTAGTTTTGGTTCCAACCTCCGTCTTAATTTATTTTCCAATATTATTTCATAAACTTTCAATCCTGCACATAGTAGTGATATTTCCCTGTAGTTTTCACAGTTCTTCGAGTTGCCTTTTTTATATATCGGTAGGATTGTTGCTATATTCCATTCTTTCGGTATCCTTTTAGTTTCCCACGCCATAGTGCTTCTTCCAATTCTTCCAGTTGTATATTATTCTCTTCCTTTTCTTTTTCATTTGTATTTTTATAGTTACTTCCACTTTCGTATTCTGATGTACTTTCGCTATTTAATAGCTCTGTAAAATATTCTTGCCATCTTTCCATTATTTTTCCTTCATTTGTTATAATATTTCCATGCTGGTCCTTTATTTGTTTGAGTGCTATTCCATTCTGTTTTCTCATACTTCTTAAGGTTCTATAAAATAGTTTTTTGTTTTCTTCACTGTTTTCTTGCATTTTCCTACCAAATTCCTCCCAAGATTTGATTTTTGCCTCTTTAATCATTACTTTAACTTTATTTCTTTGCACAAAGCTTTTATGTATTTGTTGTTTTCTAGTTTGTAAGTACTTTTTTCATAATTTTTCCTTTTCCTTAACTTCTTTCTTAATATTTTCACTCCACCAGCTTGTTTGTTTCTTATTTTTTCTGCTTCTACTGTATCCGCATACTTTTCTTGCTATTTTTAGTAATATTTCTTTAAATCTTTCCCATTTATCTTCCAGGTTTATTATTTGTTCATAATTGCTATATTTATCAATTTCTTTTTCTGTCTCTTCTACATATTCATACCTGATTTGTGGGTCTCGTAGCTTAAAGCTCTTAATTTTTTCTGTTATATCACTACTTTTATTTTCTTCTATGTTCTTTATTATGTTGTTCGATTTAATTTTAGACTCTAGTAGATAGTGGTCCGTACCTGCTTCGTAGCTTCTTTTAACTCTGACGTCTTTTATTTCCTTTTTATAGTTTCTAGATGTTATTATATAGTCTATTATTGAGCGTTCATTGCGTGTGTGTACTTCTCTTGTTATTTTATGTATCCATTTGTGTTCATGAAATGTATTGTTTATGATCAAATCGTTGTCGATGCAGAATTGTAATAGTCTTCTTCCGTTCTTGTTTATGGTGTTTTCTCCCTGCTTTTCTATTACTCCCTGCCTTTTCTTATGTTCATTCCCCACTCTTGCATTATAGTCTCCAAGTAATATCAAAGTACCTTCGCAATTTTCATCTGTTTGTTGTAGTTGCGTCCAGAATTGGTTCTTTACTTCTATCTTGTCGTCTTCTCCTGGTGCATAGTTTATTATCATCGTTATTATGTTACTTCTTTCAATTTCTATTATTACTTTTAATATTCTATCATTTATATGTTCCCATTTACTTAGTTTTCCTACTTTGTCCTTTGCGATTAGGCATGCTACTACCGATTGGGCCCATTCCTTTTCGTCTACTCCTGCATATATTAATAGGTTTCCGTCTCCTATCCACTGCGTGGCGCAGCCTTTTTTCTTAGTCTCGGTGATAGCTACTGCTTTAAAATCTTGCTTTTCAAATTGTTCTACTTGCTCCATTTCTTTACCACTAATTCCTCTAATATTCCATGTTCCTAGCTTCCACTCCCTATTCCTTTGCTGTGGTTGTGTATAGTAATCAGGGTTTGAAAAAACCCGGGTTTTTTTCAGAAAAACCCAACCCACTGGGCCCATGGGGGGTTTTTTCGGGTTTTTTCGGGCTCTTTCGGGTTTTTCCCGTCTTCCCGAGATAATGGCTCTTCGAAAAAAGACGAAGCATTTTTTCCATCATCATTGATGACGGATACTGTCATCAATCAGTTTTCATCCCCTCAATGGTGGAAACTTGCAAAAAGAACCGAAAAAATGTCAACCTTGCCACATGGTTTTTGCGATTTTTTCTTAGGTCTATCTTCGGCGCCGGCATCTTCAGCTTCCATTGAACGATACTTTTCTACATTCGAACTTGTTTGGAGTCAACTTTGAAATCGCCTGGGCATGGAAAAAGCCACAAAACTAGTGCAAGTGTACAGACATTTGCGCTCAACTGATACACACACTATTGACTGGTAATAATTAATTGATCTTGCTCTAATATTCTGTTTTTTACAATCATTAATTATTTTTCTAATGTTCTATTATTCTTAAAGGTAATTAATTGTGTGTTACTAATTTGTAATAAAATTCTAAAAGTTGAGGTTTTTTGTTCAAATTGTTTAACCCAAGTTGTGAGTTTACTAGTCCCTTGGAGTGAATCCAGGATCGAAAAACTCAGTGGGTTTTTCGATCGGGTTTTTTCACGTGGGCCCAGCCCGAAAAAACCCGACGGGTTTTTTCGGGCTGGGCCCACTGTGGCGAACCCTGATAGTAATTCCGTTTCATATCCATATTCCTAGCCCGATCCATTACCGTTTTACCTTCAGCTGTGGTCCTTAAAAGTTTTTTGGGGCCCGAACTTCTTTCTTTATCAGGCTTCCTCCTTCTTTTTCGGACCATTCATATATAGTATCATTAACTTCAACTTTTCTATACCCCACTTTGATCTTCTTTCCTTTGGCCTTCTTATCTCTGGCTACCTTTCTTATAGCTGCCTGTATCTTCTGCTCTTCTAGGGTTAGGTCGCAATCTATGTAAATTTCCTGTTGTTCGAGTCTCGTTTTTTGTTTCAGTACCTCTATTTTTTATTCAAAGTTCTCCAACTTTACTACTGTCACCTTCCTTTCTTGGATTCCTACCTGATATACTTCCGCTATATTTGTGGCTACTCCTATCTCTTTCCTTATAAATTCCTTCACTTCTTGTTTGGTTTTTACTTTGCTAAAATCTGCACCCCTGATAATTATGTTATTTCTCTTTTCGCTTCTTTCTTGGCTTTCCATCTTCTTCTTCAATTGTCCAATTTCGCTTCCGAGTTCTGATTTTTCCTTCTCCCATTCAGCTTCTTTCCTCAGGGACTCTTCTTTTAAGGCTCTTATTTCCTCTCGGTATTTTTCCAGCTGGTGGGTGATGTTTTTTATGGCCATATTTGTGCTGCTGGTGTCTGTCTTTATATCTTGAATCTGAGAAGATAGTCCCATTATTAGTTTTTCCAATTTATTCATGTTTGTTATCCCCTCTTCTTTTGCACTTTGTATTTTTGGAGAACTTGGTATTTTTCTACTCCTCTTAACTGTCTCTGCTTCTTTTTTGGGTTGATTTTGTTTTTGATGCCTTTCCCTTCTGTTGATTTCCGCTATTTCACCGGTACTGTAGGCCCTGTTATGCCCCTCTTGACATTTAATTAGTTAACTTTTTTTGTTTACGTTGATTTGTTATGGTTGGGCGCATTAATACTAAAGGTTAACACTTCTTATCGCGCACCTTCTAATCTACGCTTAGGCTGTTGCCCCGACATTGGTGATAAACGCCGTTAAGATAATCTCTGAAACTTCTTTGTGGTGTGAATTCATAATTCATATTCTTATATGGCGAAACGCCGTTAGCACGGGCATCGTAATGAAGTTGTATTTTTCACTCCTCTATCGAAATACAAATATCGGACTATTTTTTCTTATTAATATTAAATAAAATGCACCCATCCAGACACGCCCATGGATTAAATAAGCGAAATGTAATGACATAAAAAACAGCCCATATTACTAGCATTCAACCTGCCAATTATCAATTAAATTTGAAATATTAACAATTATCAAAAGTAAATTAATGAAAAAATTAACGCCCTGTATCTCGGTAACGAAACGTTTCTGGACACAAGTTTATAGGACATTTTTTGTTTATTTTTAACCAAAGAATCTGTCTTGAAATTTTTTTGCAATATTAAAGAAGCACCGTGTATAAATATAAATAAATATTTCAAAATTCAATCACTTTACTAATAAACTATAATTAAAAATATTTTTTCAAATTACATTGAATTGCACAATAAACTTTTTAATGTAAATAAAAAACTTTCTAATAAGCTTTAATTTGATCTTTCTAGATACACTTTCCAGTACATCTACTATGTTACAACTTATCTCATATTAAACCATAGCGACGGGCAATATGTGCATATCTTAGAGCCATTAATCACAATAATAATTTTAAAATTATTACATTCAAATCCAATTTATTAACAAATATTTAAAAAGCAAACCAAAAATAACTTAGCCCATGTGCTAAAAGTAAACAATTGGTGTGGAATTTAGAATTTTGAACTGGAAGTGATGCAATATTGTTATTCTAGTTACTTCTTTCATTAGAAGTAAAGTGTTTTTTAAATAAAGTCAAATGTGTACATTTATAATTACCTTTGACAACTAACTTTGACAGCTACTGGCTGCAGAAACAGTCACCTGCATGTCAAGGCCATCTCTTTACTATGACATAAATTATAACTGTCATAAATGCAAACCTTTGTTAAATTGAAATTTATGGATTAATAACAATAAATTTAAGACTGTAGAAAAAAATATTGTGTGCAAATTCGTGCTAAAAGTGTTTATGCACGAGACATGAAAATAATGAAATGAAGTCGAAGGCTGAGTTTCATAACATGTCTCGTGCATAAACGTCCACTTTTAGCACTTGTTGCACAAATAGCTATTTTCTACGACCACTACTGAAAGTAGACCTTTTAGCACTAGCTTTATTCACTAAAAGTGACGTTTTATAAATCAGCGTATTAAAAGTTAAATTAGCTGTTTAGTTTTAGCCCATGTGCTAAAAGTAAACAGCTGGTGTGGAATTTAGAATTTCAAGCTGGAAGTGAGGTTATAAAGTTATTCTAGTTACTTCTTTCGTTAGTGTTAAAGTGTTTTTTAAATAATTAAAGCATTATAAAATGACTAAAGTAAAATTAGTACATTTATAATTACCTTTGATAACTACCTTTGACAGGTACTGGCTGCAGAAACATTCACCTGTGCGTCAAGGCCTTCTCTTTATTATGAAATAAATTCTAACTGTCATAAATGCCAACCTTTGTTAAATTGATATTTATGGATTAATAACAGTAAATTTAAGGCCGTAGAAAAAATACTGTGTGCAAACTCGTGCTAAACGTTTTTATGCAATTTTCATGTCTCGTGCATAAACGTCCACTTTTAGCACTTGTTGCACAAATAGCTGTTATCCACCCTTGATGTTAAAGTGTTACTTTATCTACCCTTGCTGTTAAATTAACACTTGACCTTTTGTTTTTAGTCGATTAAAGCACACTTTAACCACAGAATAAACACCTAACTGACTCAGAAGCGACACTCCGCGGCGGCGCCTTTGATGTTTGAGGTGCCTTATTTTAGTCAGGCAGCCATACTGTGAGCAAGTAGAAAAGGCGGGAAATTTAAAAAGTTGAATTATAGACGCACCACCGACAATACCTGTTAAAAACCAATCCATGGAAACACACGTCATCACGTCACAAATCTACTCGCTCACGCTACGCATGCGCACTGATTTTTAGACCCCTGCCAAAGCCGCGAGTGTCGATTCTGAGTCCGTTAGGTGTTGATTCTGTGCTTTAACATTTGCTATAGAAAAAAGAAATTAGTTTATTATGTACTCAAGTGTGTAATCTTAATCTACAATATATTAAAAAAGTAGAGAGCTTTTTTTCTAAATATTGTACTGTATGCCCCCAACAATAGGTACAACACAATGTGTCATATTTAATTAATAACAGTGTTCAATGTGTGGAAAAATAAGACCAAAAATAAAACATACTAATGAATTTGAAAAAAAAAAACTGTTGCACTTCTGTTGGGTATAGCTCAATAGCATCGTCGCCGGTCCCAAGCCCCAATAAAGGAGAAGAGTTCATGGGTAAGGTTAGCTACCTGCCTGGAGTAAAACGATAATAGACTCCTAGTAACTCAATTAAGCCTCAAAATGGATTGGATTATAAGATGAAGACAAACACAAGGGAATGGTTATCGAATAAGGAAACGGACTCAGCAGCAACAGTCTCTGTTTGGCAGGTGTGCATGCTGAGCAGTAGCCATGTTGCCAGCGAGTAGATTTGTGTTTCCATGCATTCGTTTTAACGCAATTTGAGTGATTTACGACCGTGTCTTATTAAAAATTAGTAGAAAAGTGAGATTTATTTGAACATGTGCATTAAAATAGGTGATGTGCAATCATATGTAATTTTTTCAATACCCTGCTTGATCTACTCTCTTTCAA
The DNA here is from genome assembly GCA_940337035.1 of Agriotes lineatus. Classification (NCBI taxonomy): domain Eukaryota; kingdom Metazoa; phylum Arthropoda; class Insecta; order Coleoptera; family Elateridae; genus Agriotes; species Agriotes lineatus. The sequence continues at coordinate 103,713 of CALNHX010001152.1, read as the reverse complement.
TATGGCTACTCGAACATCAAAGATGCCGCCGCGAGTGTCGCTTTTGAGTCCGTTAGGCGTTTTTTCTGTGCTAAAATAGTCAAGGGCATTGTATATTTCTGATAACAGAAAAACAAAAGTTTCCATTACTATACAAACCTCACGTGTTCATAAAGAAAATGATTCACAATTTTAAGCACCTTTTGAAATTAGGCAAAAAAGTTGCGTCGAGAATTCTTAAAATAAATCTACACAAATAAAAAACCAATTTCAAATTTTCTGCAGAACAAAAATAGAATTCATCACAATATAAACAGTGTGTTAACAAATATTTTCACTGCTTTTGCAGCAAGAATATAGTGTTCATCTCCACTTATCCTCCCTTTTACTGATGGATCTCCATGCGCACATGTCCCATACAGAAGTAATGGGACTGATCGGAGGGTACTGGAATCCTCACGACAAGAACCTGGTCATCACTCAATACGTCCCATGCCGCAACATTGCTCCATCTGCTACACACTGTGATATGTGTCCGATAAGTCAGGCTAAAGCAGCCGATATCATCCACGGGGAAGGTTTAAATATTTTGGGCTGGTTCCATTCGCACCCCACGTTTGCCCCCGAACCTTCGCAGCAGGACTTGGACACACAGCTATCAGTCCAGCAGTGGATCGGCAATAACAAGCCATGCATCGGCTTGATCTTGTCCCCGTTCAGCGCGCACGGAGCCTTGATTGCCTCTCCATACAGATGTCTGATTGTTGCCAAGAAGCAAAATTTCGAAGACCAGTATGTGCCGTATAAGTTTAAGGTTGAACTGGTGTCGTCCCATTTGGATGTCAGTTTTTTGTTAAGCCAGGCTTGGCGAATTTTTAACACTGAATGCAATGTAGCCAGTGGTGATCGGGTTGATTTCAACAAGCCGTACTTTTTGGACCAGACCATAAATTATTTGGATAAGGTAAGTGCTGTTTTTATTGTTATTATTTTATTATGGTGATGTTTGGTTTTTGCAGTTTATCTCGAGTGTTAAAATGCATTTAGCGAAATGTTCCGATATCAATAAAATGACCTGTGATGCCGTTACGCAAGGCTTTTCGAATATATGCTATAATCAGTTGTAGGCATTATGGTGTTATCTTACTGGTGTTGAAAATGAGATTTGTCTGAGTTAAGTATTATTAGGCTTTTATACTTTTAATGATGTAGATAGTAATTATGTTACTCGTTAATTGTTAATATTTTTATTAATTTAATATGAAGTATTATATTTAAGATTGTATTTAAATACATATATTTTTAATTTTCTTATTTATATTTTTATGTTATTAATCACTCAAAAGCTGGTGGTCAATTTTTTTATAAAATGCTGCGGATTTCCTATAAATCTAAAATAATTTTTATTAAATTACTTAGTTTATTAGTGAGATACTTTCATCCTTGTTTGGATATATCCAATTGTTTTAAATCACTGTAGCACTATCCAACCTCATTTTCCATGTTGTATAATAAGCCGTTATTGAAGTGTGGACGTGAAATTGAGGTTTATCGCATGGTAAGCGCGCACGTGAGGAAAAAGAAAGTGACTAATTATCTGTGAAGTGATAAGAGCATATGAAAGAGGTGAAATTCCCAGGGGAAAGTAGTATAAATAACTAAATTCGAAGTGTACGAAGATCAGCGGTAACACGGAAAACGGATCGTAACCACGCAAGTAATAAGCAAAGGTCAAGCGCCGTGAACAGCTGAGTAGCGATAAAGAGTAAAGTCCGCACTATCACAGAAATGTACCGTGACGTCAGAAGAAAGTGAGAAGCGGGATCCGAAATAAGCTCAGAGTGGGAAATTTTATTTGACTGCAAAGCTAAGTATTAAATTTGCTAAAAATGATCATATTTGCAATGAGATGCTATTAATTCACAAAATAATTAATGGAAATTTTTCTGTGCAAGTGACATTATTTGTGGCAAAAACTGCCACCAAAAATTGTTCAGCTCCAGAAGCAAGTGCAACATAACCTAGTTCCGCAGCCGTTGAGGTCCGACAGCCATGAAGAAGGTGTACCAGATCCTGCAGCCGTGTGACGAAGATATCAGCGTGTTCAGAAGCCAGAGGGGAACGTGCCAACATGCCTGCAGTAATATCCGACCCATAGGACTACGCCAGCGAGGTCAGCCGTGCCTTCGATTCCTGCCGATACAAGATTGGAGAGACGAGGTACTGTAAATTTTAAAATCTAAATAAGTGAGCGCCTGGAAAGTCAAGTCAACACGCGAACGAGCTTTACCTGAAACGAGCTAGGCCGAATTTCTTGCCGTATCAGTATTTGCAGCAGTAAAAAGGTTCAGCATCCAGATTTTGAGGTTAGGCGGAAGGTAATTTGGAAAGGACGCCGAGATAAACAAAAGCATCCTAGTCGCGGCCCCAAATAACAATTGCTGAAACAAAGGAGAGTTTAATGCCGGGAAATCAAATGAATTCAAATACTTACATTCGAGCTGTGACCGATTTCTGTTTTGTTTTGATTTTATTCATTTAACTTGACCCAGATTTCGAATTTTAGATCGTGCGTACCGAAGCTTTGTTATACAGGTCTGCACTTGATAAATTTTAAAACCAAATATTTAACTCTGAACTCACCTGAGACGAGTTTCACCTTACCGATCCTGAGCTAGTGTATTATTATTATTTGCAGATAAATAAAATTAAATAAGGGCATAAAACTGTTTATTTTACCAAGTAAAGCACAGACAAATTTTAATCAACCCACTATTTGACAATTAGCACCAATCAAAAATAATAATAATTTGCTTGGTAACTATTTCTTTATTTATTTATATTTTATACAAATCTCTGAACCATACAAATCATTACAATACAGACCAACAATCGAAAGGCACAGTAAACATGCAATCACGAATGAAAATGGAAGATTACTGATAGTCTTGGCTAGAGAGAAGAACATGTTAATAAAAAGTACTTATTACTATTACAAAGATAAGAACATGGACAACACCAAATGAAAAGCATGTCAACCAGATCGATCATGTTTTAATAGAAAAGAAATCCGAAAAGTGCATCAGGGATGTCAGAGCATACAGAGGGCCAGATGCTGATTGAGATCATTATATGGTGGGAATAAAGCTAAATCAAGAAATACCTGTAAGACCTACTGTAATGAATACACTCCTACCTGATTGTTATTTATTTCGGTATAAAAATTGCTATAAGTTAAATTAGGGCAAATCCAATCACACAATTCTCAGATTTATAATTTTACTACTGTGCTCAAACTTGCCTGTCATAAATTATAGGCTGGTTAGAATGAAATGTTTAATAGACAAATAAAATGGTTGAATGCCCCTCTTTCTATTTTATTTAATTGCAATATCAATCAAGCTAACTTTCGGCAAAAACACAAGAAACACCTCGCCTTGATTATTTCAATGATGTAGGACAGACGCTGATTATCAACTGTTTCTGGCAGCTTCCTGTGGCAGCTTGAATTTCCGCCAAATCGCAAAATTTACTAACGCCACGCAAATTTTTCAATCATTACGGCGCAGCTGGACCGTTGGAAAAGCGCTAATCCTCTTCGGCAAGGTTTGTTCTCGTAGTTTGATGCGTTTCCCAAACTCTAACCCTCAAATTGCAGGCACGCCTACCTTTTAAAATTCTGGTTGAGCTGAAATGGAGGAAGTGACGCTGTCGGAATATCTCTGCTGGAGTTGCTTCCCCAGGTGCAGACGTTGGTTGGGACGTTCTTGCAGACTCTGTTGATCTCCTGGACTGCCGATCTCTGGGCTCCTCTGATCAATTTGCTCGTAGATGGTGTTCGTAATTCTCATATGCTCGTAACCGAACCTCAGCCGTAGATGGGATTGAGAAATTTTATAATTTTTTGTGACGGATACTACTGCAAACACTTGTACAGAAGCACGGAGATGTGTACAATAAAACTCAACACTTTTGAAACTGGTGACACACTTTTTATTTATAAAAAAACATTAATTAAAATGGAACACAAATTAACCCAGCTTTCAAATAAATTAATTGCAATTGTTCTCCTCGTTATATCAAAATAGCATCAGGTTGCTAGGATACTGTTGATCTGCTTATGTGAAAGGAAGTTAGGTTTGATAATGAATGGTCATAAATGGAATAAAATTTGAGTACATAATTAATATTTACAGTTTTCTTAAATCTAAATTATTGTCTTTTATCTTATAATTAGAATTGTTCTATAGCGTTGCACACACAAACGTTTTTTTAAATTTATTATTAATGTCACTGCTCTGCTCTATTGCACTTTGTTTTTTAAATACACTGGTATTTCTGAGTTCACCATTTTCACGTCACTAGTCTTTCTCTCTTGTTGCCTTCTTCTATAATTGCTCTTTGCAAATTTTCTATTATTCTTCTCTTACTTAATCCACCTTTTAGATTGCTCATAATTTTGACTTTTAAAATGCACCTAACAAACCGTTTGTGTCAATTAAATTTTATGTTGTCTGGCTTTACATGTACACAAACCTTTTATTTCAATTATATTAATTTATTCACATGCCAATTCAAACCTTCTGAAATAAGGCACTCCACTTTGCATCGTGCTCTTAAACTTTAAAGGCGTACTTATACACTACTATTATAATATACTATTATTTTGTTTTTACGTTAACTCTAGTGAAAAAATACATTCTAGTTTGAAAGAATATTCTCATATTTCGTTATAAATAAATATTAATCACTAAAGAATTATATGAGAGGCGGGTAATATCTGAAAATGTGACAACTTACTTTCGTCACTAGAAACGAAATTGACGTTTTCGGTTGAACTATACTAGCACCCAAAGATGTATTTTCGTATGTGGTCGTAGAAAAAACATATTTTTGTTGAGGTTGTGTATGTTTTCTTTCATAATTAGGTAGATATATAAAAAATTACTCTTGTAAATACTAATATTTCAAAAATTATAAAAACAGAAAAATCTGAAATGACCTTTTATTTCCACTTAAGAGGCGTCTCAATAATATTAAATAGTATTTAAAGCTTGCTTTAAATCTTCAATCAAATCTTCCACATCTTCTAAGCCTATAGATAATCTTATCAAATTGTCAGTTACGTTTAAACTTTTTCGTTGCTCTTCTGTCACCATAGCATGCGTCATCAGAAACCTACAAATTAAACATAATTTACCCTTGAACAAAACACTTCCACATAAAAGTGGTTGTTAATTTATTTTAATATTTACGGTAAATTTGCCAAACTGTCAAATCCACCTAGACTGTGAGCTGTGGTAAATATCCTCAAGTTGTTCAAAACCTTTTTAGATTGCTCAATATCGCCTTTGATATAAAACGACACTATTCCGCTATGACCTGATGTTTGTCTTTTAAATAATTCATGCTGAGGGTGAGACGGAAGGCCTAAGTTGTGAAAAATACTGTTAATAATTTTAAAATTACTTATTTTAGGATATTACCTGGATGGATAACTTTAAAAACTTTAGGATGAGTTTCCAAAAACTCAGCGACAGTTAGCGCGTTGTGGCTGTGTTGTTTCATACGAATTGCTAAAGTTTTCAAACCACGAGTCACTTGAAAACAGTCAAATGGTGATGGTACGTTGCCCATTCCTATTAAAAAATAATCAATTAATAAGGTGGTATAGCACCTTATAATTATTGTATCTTACCTCTAATTTGTACAAAATGCAACTTTTCGTACATTTTTACATCATTAAGTATAACTGCACCCATAAGAACATCAGAATGGCCATTTATATACTTAGTCAATGAGTGTACAACTAGATCAGCACCAAATTCTAGAGGTCTATGGAAATATGGCGTGAGAAAAGTGCTGTCAACTGCAAGTAATATGTTATGCTTCTTTGCCACCTCTGAAATTGCTTTTATATCCAACACCCTTAATGTAGGGTTTGTTATACTTTCAATCCATATTAACTAAAATAAAATATAAAGAAATAATAGTGAAAAAAATAGAATCAATTTACGCACCTTAGTTGTTGATTTTATAACCTTTTCAACATTATCGATTTCCGTTGCATCAACAAATGAAATCCCGACGCCCATCGAAGCGGAAACATTGTTTAAAACTTGATAAGTTCCAATATAAACATCATTAACACAAATCACGTGGTCTCCAGTTTTGAACAAGCCAAGAACCCCAGCTACTGCACCAACACCTGATGAAAAGCAAAGGCCATATTTGCCTCCTTCTAATTTAGCGAGACATTGTTCTAAAATGCTCCGGGATGGATTACCGTATCGGCAGTATTCAAATTGCTATAAAATCAAAATTTATTTTGTGCATATTTATAAATGTTAGCTTTACTTTTGGATTTGCAGGGCCTAATTGTTTAAAGGTCGTCGATAGAACAATGGGTGGCACTACGCTCAAAGACTCCCACTGTTCGGGATCTTGCCCTGTGTGGATAGCAGCCGTTGCAAAACCCTTCGGTGAAGATAGGTAACCATCATTGTCTCCCATTTTGTTTATTTACGTGCAGGATAAATTTCGCTTAGAGATGTGTTGTAGCTAGAACAATGCAAAGTAAAAATTGAGAGATAAACTCTTAGTAATATTAACATAGCAAACGCAGTTAAGGATTATAAGTGTATTTCAGTAAAGCAGTTCTAATTATACATTCATAAGAGTAATTCTGTTATAAACTTGATGAAAAACGAAACCTGGAATGAAAACAAAATATAGCTGTATGCATATGCATATTTACAAAGCAACAAAACATTAATAGAACAGTAAATTTGAAATAAAGAAAATAAATGATACTTTTTATTATATTTATAGTTGTGATGGTATTTATATCATTGTCAATACAGAGCATGATTTGTTTCATTGTGCGCATAGAGTTAAATGGGAAAAGAATGTAGTCTTATAAGCATGATTTAAACACTACTTTTGGTTTTTCTAAAAAAATCATAACCTACTGTTTTTGTATTTTTATAAATGACTACATTTCTTTATTTTCTTGATATGCTACATGGACTTTTTTTTTAATAAATATAGCCAGCTCACCATTATTTTGCCATACATGACTGTTATAACTGCGTATATTACGATGTCAGTAAGTTAATTTACCCGTTTCAGGATATTAAGCTTTTGTTTACATATACAGAAGCAGGCTGATAACTAAGTCATATCTGTATCTGTACGCTAATTGTTCTTTACCGTACAGGGTAACCATTACCATACTGAAACAACTGTATCTGTATGGTAATAGTCCTTTACCGTACATGGCAACCGATAAACTATTGAACAAACCACGGATGTTATGAATCATACCAGCCTTAGATGTCTTAAAATCCTCGCTCTACAAGCTCGGATTTCAAAACAACATCTGCGGCAGTTATTATACTCATAACATATCTGGATATGTTAATAGCTATTACACAGCAATTTCAGTGCATTTTAAATATTACTCCAAGCGCGTCTATACTGATATGGTGTGATACCCCTGATTGATTGATTGTAATTGATATTTTAATATTAGGGCAAGATGTAAATCACATCACACACAGTACTCAGGTTTAATAATTTTACTGTGCTCAAACTTTGCCTGTCAGTAAATTACTAGGCTGGTTAAAATGAAATGTACTTATTTACTGCACAAAATAAATGGTTGTATGCCCCTCTTTATATTTGATTCAACTGCAATTATTTAAAAAAAGCGCTAGCTCTCGGTAAAAGACAAGCTGTCTCTCAGGTAGGCTCCGAGGTCGACTGTAATTTGATCTGAATTGTACTATTTTAAGCCAGTAGTTCAAATACGCGTTAGTTCAATGTCCACAATCTCTCAAATCACAAAATGGTTGTCTCGCGCAAACAGCGGTCCTTTGAAAGTTTAAATACTCGTGAAAATATGAGAATTTGCAAGGTAAATTTTCAAATTATTCGCGCTTGGCGACAAATAACAACTTTTTGTTTTAGCAGTGACGTATTACGTGACGTAGGAGCCGCCCCGTACTTCCGCCAAACCACGGATTTTGATGACGCCTTGCTATTTACTGGATATACGGCTTAGCTAAAACCTTGGAAATGATCTAACCTCCTTCAGTAAGGTTTGATCTCGTATGCAACTCGTTTTCCGGACGCTGACACTTATTTTTAGGCTACGTTTGTACCTTAGAAAATCTGGTCGAACTGCACCGATGCTGCACTGGAGATGACGCCGTTGGATTTTCTCAGCTATTACTGCTCCTTTTGCTGCCAGATCTGGTGGAGACGTTCTTGCAGACCCGTACGATGCCCTGGACTGCTGATCTCTTGGCTCCGGTACTGAACTTGGCCGTAGTCGAAGCTCGTAAAATTTTGCTGATTGGCCCCGATGTCCTCGAAGATGAGATTGTCGAATTCTGAATATTTTCATTGCGGAACTTTATGAAAATACTCTCACATGTACACTGGCACTTGGGCAATAAAAGGGTATCCTTTTTATGGCTTGTAAAACACGTTTATTATAAAAATTCTGTATTAAAAGTGGAGCACAAATCTTAACAAACTGCCAAATTACATTTATTTAATTGTAATTCTAGTGCCTTCTCCTTCAGAGGATGGTTGCTATTTTACTTGCCGTTTTTTAATTGTTAAATTTGATGTAATAACCAGTACAACGATCTTTATAACGTAGTTTACTGGCTATTGAATTAATTTTCTTCTCCAGTGTGGTGTTCTTTGTGAATTTTTATTACTACCTCGCCTTCAGCGCTTAACCTCAATTTAACCTATAATTTGGAACACGTGGTTTTACCTGTTTTATAACCAATGATCATTTTGGCCTGAAGATGAAGCCAGTTTGGCTTCGAAACATGTCGCCTTGTTAATAAATGTACTTGGAGAAGACTACTGCGTTTTATTACTTCCTCTTCCGTTCTCAAACAATATCGCATTTGGCTGCTAGGTTACAATATTAACGGAAATTAGGTTTCATAAATTAAATGACAAAACGGAAATAAATTTTATTACATAAATTCAAATTAACATTTTTCATACAATCGAAATTATTGTCTTTTTCTTATATCTAAAATTATTTCATTGCGCCGCACACACAAACGTTTTATTATTTTAGTTTTAGCCACTGCTCTGCTTTGCACTATTTGTAATTTTAAATGCACTGATTTATTAGCGTTCACCACTTCTCATTTATATGCTTCCTGACCTGTTGCCTGCTTCTCAAATTGCTCTTTGCAATATCCTGTTATTTGATTCTTGCTTTCTTTACCTTTTAGATTCCTCACAATTTTCACTTTGCTGGGCTTTATTGAAAACTACGCTTCTCTTAACATGCACATAGCAAACCTTTTTGTGTCTACTAATTTCTTTCGGTTCGGCTTTTCATTATGCACAAACCTATTATTTTTATTTTATTAAAAGTCAATTTCAATACCTGTGAAAATAAGCTTTGCCTTTGCGTTCCTTACTTAACTACTTTACTATTTCTCGTGTCTCATTGTCAATGCATTTAATATTTTAATTTTAGTTTAACGTTGCAGTTACATAAAACACCCCAACTCTGTGCTTATTGAATCGGTTAATTATGTTGCACTGCTAGCAGAGCCCAGTCGTGGGCTTAATAGCATTACAATGCGTATGCCACAAATTAGGGCGCGTGTCCTGATGGGTTAAACTAATTTTTTTAGGATGTTGGGGGTCCAGGAAAGTTGAACGTCAAATTATCCACTAAAATTTTCTATGAAATATAACGATTCTAATAATATAATGAAGTTTATTTTGTCATTTATGTAATATGTAGTACAGTACATGAAATGAAAACTATGCGCCGACTTGATGACTTTGGTTGGCTCTACAAGTCGTAATTTTAGTCGCATTTCAATTTATAATACGTCATATTGCAGGTATTTCCAAGCTCGACAAGTTTCATAATAACTACATTTTCGTTAATTAGGACGTAAACGAAATACATGCTAAGCGCAAAAAAAATTATAACCTTTTTATGCTTTCCTTCGCGTTGGTACGTAGAAAAGTAATCGAACATAAATTGTAGAGCAGAAAAAATTCTAAATAAAAGGTTGACTTTATTTTTATGTACTGTTAACAGGAACCGAGTTACTGCAAAAAAATCAAAGGCACCTTTTTTTTAAGATGTCGGAAATAGCACATAAGAAATCTTGGTCGACATCTTGAAGTTAAGCTTTCCTGAACCTCCCCAACACCCCAAAAAAGAAATTTTAAATTTCGGTTCTGTAAATTTGAAATAAAGAAAATAAATGATACTTTTTTATTATATTTATAGTTGTGATGATATTTATATTATTGTCAATACAGAGGATGCTTTATTTCATTGTGCACTAAGAGTTAAATGGGAAAAGAATGTAGTCATATGCTTGATTTAAACATTATTTTTGGTTTTTGTAAAAAATTCTCAACCTACTGTTTTTTATTTTTATAAATGACTACATTTCTTTATTTTCTTGACATGTTACATAGACGTTTTGTTCCACTTCCAAAAAAGTAACATTTTTTAAACTTTGCTGTTAGAGCATTTTTATCTTTGATAATGATAATTCAAATTTTACCCTGCGGCATGTCTGGCACATCCATTGGAATTTTGAATTAGCCATAAGCGTATTTTTTTATGGCGATTGTTGTTTCTACCTCATAATTTGCCGCCCCCTTAAAAATGTTTACGCTAGAAACGATCAGTCTTCTAGTTCATTACTAATATGGCCCTAGCTAAACGTAATAGAAGTATTATGCAATCCATGCGCTGACAACATATTTCAAAACAATATGACCCGTTTTTTAGACACCTGTTAGTACCAACTGAAATCTGGTTAAAATCAAAAACAAATACACAAAACTCCTATAGGTATAATCTGTTCACTAAACATAAAAACACAAAGTGGCCTTTGATTTCCAAAATTTCATGATTGTACTTTCAAAAGTCATCTTTGTCTAGGAATGTACTTACAAAAAATTACTAAAACAAATAGGTTAAGGGTGTGACATTTATCTAGCAACTGTCATAAATGTTGTAAATAATTACTTTTAAGGATAGTATGCAAATACTGTGTTGGATACTATTGACATAGCATTTATTAATAGGTGTTTTTATTAAAAGTTTAGGCGAGAATTTCCAGAAAAATATCTACTTTGACACTGAAATAATGAGCAATGTTAATTGTCATTGATTGTCATTTTTAAATTCAAACTTGCCTTTATGCAGGTGTGAAAAACAAAATACAGAATCCCTAGTACAAAGAATGTAGGCATATGCCAACTTCAAAAAAATTAAAATGTTTTTGTGTTTACTGAATGCCCTATACGTAAATATTTAATTATGTTAAATATTTTTTTCTTCTGTTCTCTGGCTATTAAAGCTGTTACAGATAGTTCAAAATTAGTAAATTTTACCTGTATATTTTTGTATTTTTAAAAAACCTTTTTAATGAGCTTTCTTATATATAAATTAATACCCCTAAATTCAACTGTTTTTCATAATTTATTCCTGCATTTATCGTTTTTTCTTGTTTGTTATTTATTGTGTCAACAATGGCTGAACTTTTTTCTAAACTTGGTTTTTTTGTTATACTCTAAGCGTTCGTGTGTTTAAATTAGAATTTTTACAGCATTGGTTTTTTATCCCTTTAAATAAACCATCTTAACCCTGCGTCTGTCAGGTGCGCTTTCTGAAACACCTTCAATCGGGTGTGGTCTGTGGGTACCAAAATTCAATAGGTGCTGGGGGAATGCGCTAGCCTGCTGCCAAAATTTCTTGTAAATATTGTAATGGTATTAAGCCAACGACTTGGCTCTGCTAGCAGTGCAACATAATTAACCGATTCAATAAGCACAGAGTTGGGGTGTTTTATGTAACCGCAATGTTAAACTAAAATTAAAATATTAAATGTATTGACAATGAGATGCGAGAAATAGTAAAGTAGTTGAGTAAGGAACGCAAAGGCAAAGCTTATTTTCACATGGGTCGAAATTTACTTTTAAATAAATAAAAGTAATAGGTTTGTGCATAATGTGAAGCCGAACCGAAATAAATTAATAGACACAAAAAGGTTTGCTATGTGCATGTTAAAAGAAGTGTAGTTTTCAATAAAGCCAAGCAAAGTGAAAATTGTGAGGAATCTAAAAAGGTAAAGTAGCAAGAATCAAATAACAGGACATTGCAAAGAGCAATTAGAGAAGCAGGCAACAGGACAGGAAGGAAGCAAATGAGAAGTGGTGAACTCTAATAAATCAGTGCATTTAAAATTACAAAGCAGAGCAGTGGCTAAAACTAAAATAATAAAACGTTTGTGAGTGTAACGCTATAAGACATTATTAATTATAATAAAAAGACAATATTTTAGAATTTAAGGAATTTGTAAATATTAATTAAGTAATCAAATTTTCTTCTTGTACCATTGTTTATCAAACCTTACTTCCGTTAATATTGTTACTTAGCAACTAGATGCGATATTGTTTAATAACAGGGAGAACAATTGAATAGAAATTATTGGCAGTTTGTTAAGATTTGTGCTTCTCATTTAATACATAATTTTGATAATAAACGTGTTTTCCAAGTTATACAAAGTATACCATTTTATTGCCCAAGTGCCAGTGTACATGTGGGAATATTTTCATAAAGTTCCGCAACGAAAATATTAAGAATTCTACAATCTCATCTTCGAGGACATCAGGGCCAATCAGTAAAAATGTACGAGCTTTGACTACGGCCAAGATCAGTATTGGAGCCAAGAGATCGGCAGTCCAGGGCATCATACGGGTCTGCAAGAACGTCTCCACCAGATTTGGCAGCAAGGAGAGCAATAATAGCTGAGAAGACCAGGTTCTAAGCAAGGTGTCATCAAAATCCGTGGTTTGGCGGAAGTTCAAAGCCGCCACAGGAAGTGAATAGAAACAATTGCAATAGATGGCGTCTGTCCTACGTCACTGCTAAAACAAAAAGTTGTTATTTGGCGCCAATTCGAATAATTTGAAAATTTACCTTGCGAATTCTCATATTTTCACGAGTATTTAAAATTTCAAAAAACCGTTGTTTGCGCGAGACTACCATTTTGTGATTTGAGAGATTGTGGACATTGAACTAACGCGTATTTGAACTACTGGCTTGAAATAGTACAATTCAGATCAAATTAAATTACAGTCGACTTCGGAACCTACCTGAGAGGGAGCTTGTCTTTTACCGAGAGCTAGCATTTTTAAATAATTGCAGTTAAATAAAGTATAAAGAGAAGCATACAACCATTTATTTTGTGCAGTAAATAAGTACATTTCATATTTTAACCAGCCTAGTAATTTACTGACAGGCAAAGTTTGAACACAGTAAAATTATTAAACTTTAGAACTGTATGTATGTGAGATTTACAATTTTTCCCTAATTTTAAATTTATTAAAAATACAATCAATCAATCAAGGGTATCATTTCATCTCAATATAATTATTATCGATTTTCTTTAATGCAGTGCATTATAGGAAATCATTACCATACACATTTTTCTGTGTGTCAAACAAAATCTAATAAAAGTTAAATTTTCACCATCTTTCTCTAAAATCTGGTAGCAACCCCTAAATGAATGAAAGTAAAATAACTTCGTGAGAAATTTTTTTGGAAATGGTCTAGTTAACAGGAAACATTTTTTCCAAACAATGTTCATAGTGTGCCATTATGTGCTCCACGCACAGCCAACATTTAGAAATTTTGCAAAAAATTTGTTGTTGCTTCTCTTACAATATTTGTAATTAATTTTTTTGCTAGAGGGTAGTTCTAGCATATCCTCCTCATTGATGTCTGCCAGCCTTCTTGCTGAAGTGCGCATAGTTTTTGGTAGGTGTTTTTCATGAACAACATCTACCCCATTTTTGTGCTGTTGTAGAAAGTGATCATCTCAGGTTTTCTCTGATCACTAGGTACTGTCTTCATCAACATGATCGTTTCGGTTTAAAACCGTGGAAAATTTCAGATAATGTTACAAGGTCATTCGAATGAAGGCTGTGTGGGAAAAAGTTAACTTTTCACATACTTAAAAGGCAGTGTGACGGTAAACTTTTAGAAAAATTTAATAAAAAAAATTATCAAGAGTTTTCATTTTGTCATGGAGCCTCAAACCACACCTGACAGACGCAGTGTTAAATTGTTTTTCATGTTGAAACATGTATAAAGTAAGATATAAAAAAAAAATCTCATTAAACGAGCTTTTTAAAACCAATAATATGCAGGGTGTTCCATTTAAAAACTCCAAAATGATTAAATTTGCAAATTGTGAGCACCCTGTAGAGCGCTAATACCCAGAGCCACTATTTTATGCTCGAAAAGCGAATCACAAAGAACATCTGTTTTTGATAATGTTTTCTTTCATTCAATTGTTTTCTGTTACAGCAGCCGCCTGAAATTCAGCATTTTTTTGGATGAAATTGTTAATATCTCCAAAACTGTTAAACTTAGAACCACAGATCATTAAAATGATTAAGCATTTTGACACAAAACTGTTAAGCTGCTGCAGCTAAATATTTAAAAATAAGTAAGTGTCATTTGCCAACTTTTTTGAGCCACCCAATTAATCAAAATATTTCACTAGTAATATGCACCACTTTCGTACCTACAACTTTTATATAAGCAAAATTTATCTAACTCTCGTAGTTTTAGAAATATTTTCACTCCCCTATTGTTGCCAGACCGTGTATAGTTGAACATTTAAGCATTACAAGAGTTATTCTTAGCTGAAGACAGCACATTACATGTTGAAAAACTTAATATGTATATACATACCATTGTTTGTCGACAGAAAAGCTGAGTGACTAGGTAAGTAGGTTAGATGCATGGGTTTTAATAACCGAAAGACAATGGTTTTCTAAAATTGCTGATTAGATAGGATGAAAGTAAGTGTAATTGTTGAAAAAATAAACAACCAACAATAATAATATAATGTTTAAAGTTCCAATAAAAATATACAGGATGTCCTTAAAATATGCTTCAGCTAGTTTGACAAACGTGTAGTTATTCATTTTAATAAAAGTAGAACACAATAAACCAAAAATGGAGTACTGAACAACAAGAAAGAAACAAGAATAAAACAACAAAACAAATTAGATCACGAAGACACTGAAAGAATAACTTAAGTAAGCAACTGACATCGTTAAGTCAGCTGTTTCAGACATTACATCGACTCCTAACATTGTCATCTCACTTAACTCCTCATCAAAGCATTTGTCGATGTGTTCATTGGAACTTTTTTCACTTACTAGGCCCCCTCAAGACGCTGTAGAACTTTGGCTGCATGTTTTAAGAACACTCTGTATAATGCAATTATTTCTATTATCATAAAAGCTTTTGATAAGAGAATATATCTGGTATTATAAGTATCTATAGAATTCTATTATCAAGAAATTCTATACTTCAATATTGCTAGTATCATTTCTATAAAAAAAAGATCAGTTTTTCTGTTTGCAGTAACAATTATTGTTTCTTCCCTTTTAGGTGTTGTATTTACACTAACTCCATTTTTTTTTCTGGATTTGGAGTTCCATATCAACAGATATATCACTAGTGAGCAATTGTATGCTCTCTAAATATAATTATATCATATATTGTTTGAGGCTTTCGCGGTTACTCGAATTATTCTAAATTTTGAATTTCGGCTGAGACTGCCTAGTCCATCTTTAATACCACCAAAGCTTCTTTGCAATATCTTTCGTTCCCATGTTGCTAGCTTGTTTTCCTCAGCTTTTGTTAACACCCACGTTTCACTTGCGTATGTTAATACTAGCCTGATCACAGTCTAAAAGCGAATTTTTACAGCTCTTGAAACACTTTTATTACTTAAAAATCGATTTAGGGCACCCGCGCACTTTGAGGCACTAATATTCTCTTTCGTATTTCCTCTTCCTGTTTGCCTTCGCTATTTTATTCTTCTCTTCCTCTATATTTCATTATCCTCATGCTCATTAATGAGGGTCGTGATCCTTGGATAGAACTCTTTCACACATAATGTCTTTCCATCTTTTATGGTTTTCGGTGTTGTGAAGTGCTTCGTGTACTGTTGGTCCGACAATATGTTGGTATCACATCGGCCCAACGTGTTGGTGATCTACCTCTCGGTCTATGTCCCGGCACTTGTCCAACGATCAGCAGCTTTTCCAAAGACTAATTATCGCGCTCGCGATGTCTCCAAAAAATTTAAAGATGTGTGTATTGTGGACAGCCTTGTTTTAACATTCAGTTCTTGTAAAATAGATATATTATTATATATATTGTAAAGGTATTATGTTAAATTATTATTATTATTATTTAATAAATAAATATCCTACAAATATTTTTATTTTTATTTGATATCAAATTTTTACTGATTAAAAACAAATAATTTTATTTGATACGGTATCAATGGGTTTATTGAACCTGTGTTGTGTCCTTTTTAGTATTGCGCACATCTGCAAGTACAATAAATTATGGCTAGCTCAATTTTTTTCGATAGGCATGGACTAGAAATCTAGTTGGGTTCACTTGTTCAAAATAAAAATCCCCGTGATACGCCACTGGGCTGTGAAATTTAGAAGTAGCAACGCGCAAACTTTTACTGCGCTGTCAAATTTAATCCATCAACAAGTAGATTTAATGTGCGGTTCGTTTTTGTGTCATTACAGTGAATTCAAACGCAAATCTATGAACAAATTATCAGGTATTTATTCAATTTATGGTAATTTCGCCGGCTAATCTCTCTTTTGTTTCCAGTGTTCTTTGTTTCATGACGTAAAAGGACGCGGCTTGGGTGAATTCAGATGTTATCCGCTCCACTAACTTCACAATTCTAATTTGGTTATTTATTGGGTAAATAATTTGTCTGGAGACTAGGATATGCCGGCTGCTTACTTGAAATGGTAACGTCTTGCTGGTACATACATTTCCGGCTCCTCAAGCTATCAATGACGTTTTTACGATACCTTAAAATTTCTAGGTGGTTGATTCGATCTTCGGGAAGAAGCCCTAAGCTGGATCTTCTCTGGAAGTCTCTGCCTGCGATGTAGATGATGCTGGCCTTGATGCTGCAGCTCCCCACGATGCCTCGCAGTTGTCAGCTCTGGACTAGCTCCCCTGGTTTAGTTGTAGTCGAACCTCGTAAATTCCAGATGGCCACGACTCACGCTCGGAAACTGGCTTTGGTGATGAAATAATTTTTGATCGTGGAAAACGCCCACATGTTCACTTATTCGTCAAATTTTGCTTAACACGATGGTGTAATTATTTTTTGATTATTTTAATGATAAATAGGTTAAATCTTAATTTAAATGGAGACACAAATTCAACAGGTTTGCAAATAATTTATTTCAATTGTTTTATGCCCAGTTCGTTATAAACAAAAACACATCAGAAATACAAAAAACGGAAATTGAACTGATTCAAATTAAGTACTGTTACAATTAAAATGCTTAAAACTAATTACTTTCACATATAATCTCATAAGAGCATTAATTCTTTCCGGAAATTTTTTTGAGTGCGTTCCAACAACGTCGTATTAATTTGCCCGAGCGGGACGCGAGGGCAAATTAGGACGTTGTTGAATGCACGAAAAATAATTTCTGGATATGAATTGATGCTCGAATGCAGATTCGGTAAGAAAATCGTAACGACACAAACCGTAAAAAGAAGTAATATCTACCTACAAAAAATTTCCAAGAAATTGTTTTGTTGTCTTGGATACGGCTCGTGAACTAATTTTTCTATTGGTCATTAACCAGTGTCGTACGATTTTCACAATAAAATCCTATTTATTAAAATTGTCCTTTCAATCTTGTAATTATTGTCTTTTAATGTCACTCAGATTGCACAATTTAACTGTTCTTTCAATTAATTGATGCACTGACTAGTGGTTCATTTCGTGCACTTCCTTTCTACCTACTTGCAGTTTACTTAAGTGTCTACTTTTCTTTCACTTCCAAATCCTGGTGTGAATTTCACCAAATCTTGAATGTCGTTGATACATGTTATAATTTGCCTTTAGATCTGTTATTGTGCTCTTTTGCACTGTATTTGGAACATTCTGTCCTTTATACCTTTATTTAAAAATCTGGTGTGATACACTCACACAACTTCCTTTTACAGTGATCTTATAATTAGTTAAATATTTAATTTTTAATTTTTAAGCATTTGTCAAAAATTTTCAAAAATTACGAATTCTACAAAAGCGGTACAAAATAGAGCGTTAGTTGAAGAGACAAATTTTCTCTAAAATCTTAAGCAGAATTCAAAAATGTAATAATATACCGGGTGTTCTATTTAAAATAGGAGTTAATAAAAAAAAATAGAAAAAAAAACAAAAGAAACCCACTTTAGAAGTATTCAACTGGAAAATCACCTATCTCACGTTAATGCACATTAAAAATGTAATAAAAATGTAAAGTTTAAAAAAAATCGTTAGAACCGTTTTTGAAAAAATCGAAAAAAACTAAAAAATCACAAGAGTAAACACCTACTTCCGGTTATGCGATTTTTTTAAAAAGCTTGCTGTCTCATCTACATAGTACACAAAACTTATATATGAAGTTTCAACGCCATACCTCTTTTCGTTTTTGAGATATTCTGTTCACAGACAGACACACAGACAGACAGACACACAGACCAATGAAAAAAATATGTTTTTTGGGATCAGGGGACTCTAAAACGTGAAGATCTGTTGAAAACTCAATTTCGAATTTTTGGGGTGAATCCAATACTTCCTTTACGGTAAAAGGAAGTAAAAAGTTCATAGAACTGTACTTATTCAACTAAACTGATATGCAAATTTATTTAACCCGCATGTAATAAATCTCTTTGGTGATAGATTTGTTGAATTTTGATTGGCTTTACTTTGAACCAACCTCTTAGTTTACGTTAATTGATATTTCAGTGACTCCAATTTACGATTTGAGCTCTGCCTTATTGCCATTCATTCTAAAGTAATTTCATTTAATATCGGCAATGCTTGACTGATGTAATCATGAATCAAAATTTCTAATGTGACTTCTTGCAGTTGCCTGCTTACCCCAGCTCTGTGCTTTATTGACTTGCTTTAAAGTATTGAGCAGAGTTGTGTAACGGGCTAAAGACCATTTCAATATATTGGTGATTATTTAAAATCAAGGTCACAAAAAGTTTTCGTTAACGGTCAGATATCAGATTCCCAATGTGTAGCAACAGGTGTACCTCAAGGCTCTATTCTTGGTCTGCTGTTGTATATTATTTACACGTCAGATTTTGCAAATCAAATTTCAAACTGCAGTTTTCACCTATTGCTGACGACACTCAACTATACTATTCTTTCCCGCAGCATAAAACAATGCGGGCTAATGACATGATCAATGCAGATATTGATAAGATTAGTGAGTTTGCTGATAAACATTCTTGAGTTATTAATTCCACCAAATCAACATTACTTTTATTTGGTTCGGAAAAGAATAGAGCTGAGGTTATCGAAGAACTGAATTTGACAGTTGGTATTAGTAAACTCCCTGTTGCGGAGCTTTTGACATCTTTTTTGTTTTTCATCGTGCTATGCCTTATTGAATGTTTATTAAATAAAAGCAATTCTAGATTAGTGATCTAGACTAACTTTTAAGCTATGCAAAAACATTTGTAGAAAAGATTATTGCTATAATTAGAACCTTGAGAAACGTATCGGTTAATGGTAATAGTACCAATAATGCAAACGAACAATTTTCGATTATATTTATTAACAGACTGAGAAATAAACATTTTTGTTAAACAATCGGCATATTTTATATTGTAATCAAAGCTTGTTGGAGATCTTCAATCAAATCCTCTACATCTTCTAAGCCAATAGACAACTCTATCATATTGCCAGTTATATTTAAACTTTTTCGTTGTTCTTCTGCCATCATAGCATGAGTCATTAGAAACCTACAAAATAAACATGATTAGGTACTATTTAAAGAAAAACTCAGCAACT
The DNA here is from genome assembly GCA_940337035.1 of Agriotes lineatus. Classification (NCBI taxonomy): domain Eukaryota; kingdom Metazoa; phylum Arthropoda; class Insecta; order Coleoptera; family Elateridae; genus Agriotes; species Agriotes lineatus. Next base: position 83,779 of record CALNHX010001152.1, on the reverse strand, counting down.
CTCTTATAAAAGTGATTTTAATTTGTATATTTACGGTATATTTGCCACGCTCTCACATCCACCGACAGCAAGACTTATAGTAAATATCTTTAAATTATTTAAAATCTGTTGAGATTGCTCGCTGCCACCTTTAATATAGAATGACAGCATCCCGCTATGGCCGGAAGTTTGTCTTTTAAACAAGTCATGTTGAGGGTGATTTGGAAGGCCTAAATTAAAATTGTTACATTAGAAAATAACTTATTTGAATAAATTACCTGGATGGATAACCCTGACAACTTTAGGGTGCGTTTCCAAATATTTTGCTATAGTTAGTGCGTTATGACTATGTTGTTTCATACGAACTGATAAGGTTTGCAAACTGCGAGTCAGTTGGATACAGCTGATTGGCAGCGGTACATTGCCCATTGCTGTTAAAAATAATTAATTGATAACATGATGTTAGGTATATGTGATGTAGCAATGTACATTACCTTTCATTCGTAAAAAGTGTAATCTTTCGTATATTTTCACATCCTTAAGTATAATTGCTCCCATGATTACATCACCATGTCCACATATATAGTTCGTCAGTGAATGCAACACTAGATCAGCACCGAATTCTAACGGTCTATGGAAATATGGCGTGAGAAAAGTACTATCAACTACCATTACAATGTTATGTTTTTTTGCTACTTCTGAAATAGCCTCTATATCCAACACTCTTAACGTAGGATTCGATATGGTTTCAATCCAAATTAACTAAAATATAATATAGTTTTGCAAGAGAAAGAATTAACATGAGAAATATAAACGAGATTTTTTAATTATAAATGAAAAACTGTTATTTGACTCGTATATACCTTAGTTGTCGGTTTTACAGCTTTTTCAATATTAGTGATTTCAGTTGCATCAATAAATGAAACTATAATTCCCATAGAAGTAGAAATGTTGTTCAAGAGCTCATACGTTCTAATGTAAAGATCATTAACACAAATTACATGATCTCCCGATTTGCACATGTCAAGCAGAGCTTCGACCACCCAAACGTTTGACGAAAAGCAAAGGGCATATTTACCTCCTTCTAATTTGGCAAGACATTGTTCCAAAATGTGTCTCGAGGGATTCTCTTGGCTATATTCAAATAGAAATCATAATTAATTCTTCCTATACCTAGGTATCTACTTTACTTATTAGTGTTAGCATTACTTTTGAGTTCGCAGAACTTGTTGAAAACTTAATTGTTCATAGGTGGTCCATTGAGAAATAGGTGGCTCTGCACCTGTATGGATTGCAGCTGTAGCAAAACTTTTTGGCAAAGGTAGGTAACCATCATTGTCTCCCATTCTGTTTGTGTATTTGCAGGATAAATTTTACTAAAAGAAATCATCTTATAAATAATATGTGCTGTTGCTAAAAATAACGATTCAGAGATGAACTCTTAACCCTTGGTGAAATTATCTATAAAGATACAGCTGACGCAACGGAAGTGGACGAATACTTTGAAAGAGTTTAAAATGGCTTGGGAAAATTAGAAAAGAGTAAATTAAAAACACCATATTTGAATAGCGCAGTGTTACACTAAAGTTGGAAAGAAAACTATCAAATCAAACGGAAAAGCTGTAGAAGTAAAGAAAAATATACAGTGTGTCAAAGATAAGGAGGGCCAGTATGGGGATTTCGGTAATGGTAAAAGATGCAAATTTGGTTAAATGAAAAAAAGGTGAGTAATTAAAGGACTAACAAAATGAGGTTTAGAAATCCTTGTTATCTTAAAAAGCCGAATTTTTGGATTTTTTCTGGCATTAACATTAAAGTTAGAGCAAAACTGACAAAAGTTCTTTACAGCAACTTTTAATGGACTTAAAGATTACATTCTCAAATTTTCATCCGATGTTTCGTCTTCGAGCAACCATCATCAACTTATTTTGTTAAAATACGGTCCTGATTTTCTGATGTCAAATTTTAGAAGCTCTTTCTATTCTGAATTCAACAATATACCACACATTATGATATAATTACGTTTCTAACCGGTTTTGACCATCATCAAGACATTTTTTGGATATGGACACAGGTCTGTATCCAAAAATTCCTTGATGATGGTTAAAAAGAACTCAAAACGTAACTAAACCATAATGTGTGGTACATTGTTGAATTTAGAATAAAAGAGCTTCTAAAATTTGACATAAAAAATAAAGACCGTATTTAAAAAAATAAAGTTGATGATGGATAAAAAATTTAATAATGAGCACATTCAGACGACACAACCGTTGAATGAGCACGAGCAAGCGCTCAGTTTCAGCGTTGTAGGTTTGCTGAATGGCTGTCCTCAACTTGTGTTAACTGTCAAAATTGCTTATTTTAACCTATAAATTAGTGATGGGCTTATTCGAATGAAAAATAACCGGTTATCCGGTTATTGAAATAACCTATGTAACTCGGTTTTCGTTCCAAGTATTCGAATGAAAAATAACCTCATGCTGATACGTACTACGCTTTGAATATAAAACCTCTATTCAAAGGTACTATGTGCCATATCTCAGCGACCTACGCAGTGCTCAAAATTCTGTAAATATAAATACATCATAACTCATAAACAAAGCAGGTTGTACTGAAAACCCCATTTGGTTATCGCATACCTACCTCCTATCATAAAAAATATCAAATTATCATATTCTGGGGACCTGAAACCTGAACGCCTAAAAACTGCAAATGCATCAAGCTATAAAACAATTTTTTATTTGCTTACATTTCCAAAGGTTCAAAACCCGCCCGATCAATAAAGATAAACGTTTCACCACTGTTTTATTGCGATTAGCAGCAGTCCCGCATATTTCTTTCTTTCTACACTTCTTAATAAATACCTCTTAATTTCCAATACATAACACATAATGTACGGTCGGCGCTTTAGAAATCGGGCACTACACACTATTATGATATATTTTGCATGTATTTTTTAAGTGTATAAACTGGGGTTTTACAGTTATTATGGTTTTAATTGTTACATCAGAGTGTTTATTGTTTGTCAATTATGAAATGCCATCTCACCTTAATGAAGTAACCGGAGCAAGAATACTCCAAAGACTAGAAGAATATATTACGTGTCCCGATTTCTAAGACGCCGACCGTACATATTATGTTTTGGTTCCTCTGCTATCTGCAAGTTACGATGTCGATGCAGATGACGGTGAACCGCTAACCGGCAAACCGGCTGACTTAATCGAAACGAATCGAGAGCCAAAATTTATTCGAATGATTATTCAAATAATCATTCGGTTATTAATATCATTCGAATGCAAATAATTTGGTTATGAAAATTATCCGGTTATGCCCATCACTACTATAAATACAGCTGAATGTCATGTTCTTGTGTTAAGGCGGCTAAGGAGAGCTCATGCATTTCTATACCGGGCGAGGTAATTATTTTTTTGCTCCTTAAAAAACATACTTAGGCAGCTGCAGATATATCACTTTGTTTTGTATAGCAAAAACTATACTAAATTTCAAATAAGAATGCAGTAGATGGCGCTCTGAACTCAAAACTTAGTTTTACACTAGGAAAATATTGTGTGTTCCAAAAAAAACTCATTTGTAGCATGCCATGATCAAATTGAAGTTTACCGTAACTTGAGATATACCCATTGATGCAAATGAACTACTAAGTCAGAGAGAACTAAATTACATCTTGACCTTGAATTATTTTCCTAAAAATATTCAAAACACTTAACAAAAACAATTTTTATTGGCCGTTATGATTAATACACTCGTTGTTGTGTAAATGCCATCTTATTTGCCTTTTCGCTTGATACAATTAAACTTAATGCAATATAAACTTTTTCCTGTCACAGTGACATATGTGTTCATAAACAAATTGCAATCTGGCATTCACCTACAGACTTAAGTTAATAGACGGAGAGCCAGCGACAAAAACATCCCATGTTACTATACTCTCTTAACATCGCTGATAATTGATTTGGATGTCTGCCTGGTTTCTGGTGGTGGAGAAAGCTGCAGCAGGGGCGCAAAGTGCTAGAGATGACAGATAAAATAAACGTATCTGGCAGTACTGAAGTGTATTGTTGGTTACACTGTCGGTGTATGTCCAATTCGAGGTTAGCAGGTTAGGTTTTCTTTGTTATTTGACACAAACTGACACAAAACCTAACCTGACAACTTCGAATTTGACGTAGACTGACAGTGCTACCTACAATAACCTTCAGAATTGTCAAACATATAACAAGTATCACACGCGACTTTTATTACAAATTTATTCGATCTCTTGGTATTTCATTTTCTTATGGTCCTTGGGAAAAGTATCCCCAGTAGGTCACGTTTAGTTATGTGAAACTGACCTAACAAAATGTCAGGTATACTTTTTAAAATTAGGTTATAATTTTTGACAGTTGACAAATACACGTATAGCTAAAAATGTTTGTCAAAGATCAAAAATTATAACCTAATTTAAAAAGAATACGTAACATTTTGTCAAGTCAGTTTCACCTAACTAAACATACTTTTCTGAAGGAACAGAAGAAATAGATATATCTCTACTTCTTTCCACCACCTAAAACCAGGCAGACTTCCGAATTAATTATCAACAACGTTAAGAGAGTATAATAAGATGAAATATTTTCTTAATGAAATGACGTTACTATTTTTGTCTTTGGCACTTAGACTATAAGACATGACTAGATTTTCTATCTTTCGTTCCAAGGGCTACCCTAAATGAGTTTTTTTTGGATCACACGATATAAGTTTGTGTGACATCCTATATCTGTATGTATGTATGTATGTATGTATTATCGTTAACCTCGTTTTACCTTGCGGTGTAGAGGCTGGTGCTTTATGTGCTTGCATCTGGCGGTACAATGCTCAACTTACCCCGGATTCGGGATACAAAGTTGGAGCGCGCCTTTTGTGCTTACACAGCAACCATTGTGTGAAGTGTGTGTCATGTTGATGTGTTGACCTTGTTACTCTATCTCTTAGGTCTGTGGATCTGAGTAGAGCACAGTTAATTTGGTGCCCAACTGTGAATGGTCTCACCGAGCCCGATTCCAATCGCCAAGGCTTCGGAAAAATTCCGGCCCCCGCGGGATTCGAATCAAGGACTTGCTTACTAGCAAGCCTAGCGCTACCCAACTGCGCTACCCGGCTTCTATACATCCTATATCTATACAAATAAAAATCAATTGCCGCATGTATGTTACAGCATCACTGGAGAATGGCTCGACCGATTTGGCTCATTTTTTTTGTTGTGTTCGTAATTGTCAGGACAAGGTTTGTATTATTATTATTTAACAACTAACAACAGCAAAAGCCTAAGGCTTGTGATGCTCAAAATTACATGATAGAACTTAACTTCTATGGATAAATCCTAAATTAATATATCTTACATAAACATGCACACAAAAGAAGCTAATACACATAAGACACTGTCCAAACGGTTTTTAAAATTATTAAGTGAAGTAGCAGACACAACTGAATTGTTCAAAGAATTCCACTGGGCAAACACTCGATTTGTTAGGAGGAATGTTCTAACACACCGATACAATTTTTCTCGTTGTAATTTATATATGTATGAAAGAAAATTTTGGGAAAATCCACCGGAAAAGTCGGAAAATCAAAAAGACTAGTGGACCCGTTGCAAAATATTTTGAAAGTTAGAAAACTTCTTTGTAACGTGTTAAGTTTTAAAACTACTCACACATGATATTGCTACATATACTTGACCATGGATAAATACTGGTTGTGGCAAATACGGTATATTCTCACTTTATCCATAGTTTGTTCTTGTGATTTATTAATTGTTATCGCAAATGATAGGCGTAAGGACAATTTCTTTTCCGAAGGCAAAACGGTAGTGCAATATTAGAATGTGTTGATCTATACACAGTAACAATACTCTTTTGCCTGGCTTGTGGCTTGTCTATTTAATACCAAATCTAAGCAGTTATAAATAAATTGCGTACCATTAATCTTATCTCATCTATTAAACCAGTAGACACATTTAAACTTTTCAAAGGAATATCTATTGATCCTATTTTTTTAGTGTTAAGCAATGTGGATATATTCCACTGAAATTTAAAGAATCTGTTAATTCCATAGAAAATTATAAAATGTTGCCATTATGTGATACAATTGTATTTACACTCAAATATTGCTTTTTATATTCAGGCAAGAGAGATATAATTTTGTTGCGCTTCACGCGAGAGCGGACAAAACTCCAAATTAACTCGCCCCAAGAATATGGGCCATGTGCACGAATTTTTTTTTAGAAGCTTGTTTGCAACTAATTTCGCCAATCAGCGCGGACTTAAATGTTCAAATATTAGCTTGTATACCAAAACTCCGCCAAACGGCATGGGGCACACAAAGAATCAAAAGCAGACTAACTCCCCATCGGATTATAGAATGCGAAAAACCGTGCAAGCTACTAGCTTCGCTGTAAAAATGAGACGAAGGTTGAAGTGCCATGAGTTTGCAAAATCCGAGCACCATCAAAAAACATAATCGCCAACCTAACAAATTTCGATGGGCGCAAACCGAATATTGGCACTAAAGGTTTGTTGATACAGTATATGTAGTAGTCCGCTCGTTAAGGTAATATTTAAAAAAACAGATCTATCTCATTTAACTCTTTTGAGGAGATACATTCTGCAAAACCCTGAAAATGGTTTGACATGATTTGTAAAACGATAATATATGCCGAATTTCGACTTCCTACACGTATCTATCTCGTGACGATCTTTAGAAAAACACATCTACCCCATTTAATCACTTTGAGAGGATACATTTCGAAAAACCCTGAAAATGGCTTGACTCGATGTGTAAAACGAACTGGCTTGACTCCATGTGTAAAACAAACTATACTCTATTCACTATAGTCCCGGATTGTCAATGTCAAAATCCAATTAAAAACAATCCTTTATATCATGGTTAATACTTTTAAGTCAACCTATGGGTAACTAGAAACAATTAATAAAGCTACTAATGTCAAAATTATAAATTATAGGTTATATTTCGAACTGACTTAAGCAAAAATAAATAAAAGTTGCCAGGTAACAAAAACCCAAATTTTCAAAATTACGCTTTTGCGTTGTCCAACCTAGTAGTAACAAAAAAACCAATAGAAATTCAACAGTACTACCACAAAACGTCATTTTTGACAATCCGGGACCATAGTGAACAGAGTATACTGTGCCAAATTAACTTTCTACTTGCAGCAGTTACCGTATTATGGCGATCTTTAGAAAAACACATCTACCCCGTTTAATGCTTTCGGGAGTTAATTTCGAAAAGCCTGAAATTGATTTGACCTAATTTGTAAAACGATTTTATATGCCGACTTTCACTTTCGTGCCTGTAATAAATACTTTGTGGCTATTTTTAGAACGACACTTCTGGTCTATTTAACCAGTTTAAGAGGATGTATTTCGAAAAACTCTAAAAATTATTTCAGATTAGTAAAACGATCTAAAATGCCGAATTTCAACTTACTGCCTGTAGTAGTTTTCCCGTGGCAATATTTTGACAAACAGATTTGTTTCACATACACTTGACCATAGCTAAATACTGGTTGTGACGGATATTATATATTCCTACTTTATCCAGAGTTTGTCTTTGTGGTTTATTAATTGTCATCGCACATGCTAGGTGCACAACGAAAATAGGAAGGGTACAATACCACAAAGAAGAGCTAGGAGAAGGCCGAATAGAATTTTGAAATAATAGATTATTTATTTATTTATTTATTCACTTTAAACAGGCACAGGCCTAATTACATAAAGTGCAAATTTAATTAATTAATACAATAATTTCGAACTAAGCAATAGAGAAAGTAAAGAAAAACAAGAAAAAAAGGAAAGGCAAAAAAAAACTATCCAGCGGACGAAGTCTTCAACAGCTCACTAATTTTTTATAATCATGGTGAATAGTAATAATACGTATTTATTATAGTACGGAATTTACCAAATGTATAAGAAAAGTCAATATCTAAAAGCAAAGAGACTTGATTTGCTAATTTCAGCATATCCGTAATCGGAGTTCTAGTATAATACGAGGTTACGAAAAATTAATTACTGAAACGCACAGGCCTAGGAGGTACTTTTAAAGTCAATAGCGAGACCAACCTTACATCATTTATATGATTATTCCAAATTTTATAGCATAGCTTTAGAGATGTAGTAAAACCCCTGTTTTCCAAGCTTGGCAGTTTAAACTCTTTGCGCATATGTGCAGTTCTAATAATATTATAGTCAGGATATGTTTTGTACTTTATAAAATACAGATTTCGTAACAATTTGTTTTGTACTTTTTCCACAGGAATTAAGTGTGACTGAGGTTGTGACCGCCAAACTATAGCAGCATATTCAAGTTTAGGACGAACTAGTGCACAATATAAGGCTTTTAGCGTTCTCCAATTTTTAAATACCTTACATTGTCTTATCACAAACCCCAAAGTACAAAGCGCTTCCGAAACTACATGATCAATATGAAGTTTATAATTTAGTTTACAATCATATGTAATACCCACGTCTTTAATAGATTCAACGCGCTTTAAAATTTTATTATTCATTTTGTAGTCAAATACGAGTGGCGACTGCTTACGAGTAAATGACATTATGCAACATTTAGAGATATTAAAATTCAATTTATTTTTAATACTCCATTTATGTATGTTATTAATATCATTTTGTATTTTTAAGCAATCTTCAACTGTTTTAATATTAAGATAAAATTTAGCATCATCGGCGAATAACAAACATTTCATATGAGTCAATACATCGGGCAAATCATTTATAAAAATTAAAAATAAAAGCGGACCCAAATTTGAACCTTGAGGCACACCAGAATTAGCCTCAAACTTGCCCGATGTATTACCATCGTATTTGACAACAAACTTCCTATTTTGTAAATAAGATGAAAAAAGTTTTAATGTGGAATCCGATAACCCTAAACCATGCAACTTCCCGATCAACACGTCATGATCCACCTTATCGAAAGCCTTTTGAAAATCAGTATATAGCACGTCAGCCTGATGTTTATCATCTAGAATCTGCACTATATCGTGATTAAATAACAGAGAATTGGTAACCACAGACTTTTTAGGTACAAACCCATGTTGGTTTTCATTGATAAATTTTTGAAAATAGTGAAACAGTCTTTTATACAATATTTGTTCAAAAATTTTAGCTGGAGCACAAATTACTGAAATAGGCCTGTAATTTTCTATATTACATTTGCTACCTGCTTTATATAAAGGTGTTACCAATGCTTCCTTCCATACTTCCGGATAACTGTTAGTTTTTACTGCCAAATTATAAATAAATAAAAGAGGATTTTGTAACCAGTCTGCACAGCCCTTGAAGAGGTACGGGGGTAACTTATCCATCCCTGCAGCTTTCTTAGGTTTCATTTTCTTGATAGATTCCCGAAAGTCTTCAATAGTAATACTATCAATATTTAAACAATCATTTGTTAAGTTAGAAACAGTAAAATTCAAGTTATAGGACGAGATACAATTAGAATATATAGAATGAAAATAATTTGCAAAACTTTCAGCAACTTGGGTATCAGGTATATTATGTCCGTTAAGTTGCATTACAGATTTTAGCCGAGATTCCTTTCGTATGCTGCTGACATAAGACCAAAAGTGTGCAACATTGGTTTGTGAACTTTGTTCAACTTCACTAATGTAGAGATTACGATCTCTTTTTATTGAGAATTTAAGCTGCCTTCTGGTTTCAATGTATTCCCTATTATGACGCTCAGAAAGGAATCTCTGCTTTCTTAATCTGTTTTTATTGTTTAAACACTGCTTTGTTTCTTTACTAAACCAACATGGATATTTTCTGACCATCCTTGTTTTTGGTACAGTGCTATCTATAACATCGTACAAATTGGCATAGAAAATCGCAACTGCTAAATTCACATTTGATTCCAAATATAAATTTGACCAATCTATATTAGAAATCTTTCGAGTGAGAAGCAGGAAATCACATTTTTTGAAATTATAAAATTCGATTACTTCCTTACCAACAGAATTAGTGCAATTTTGTTGTAAACTTATCGTAATCGATAAAGCAGGATGATATATATCTTCAGCAACAAAAGGCAGTACTTCTTTTGCTACTGAACAATAATTTAGTTCCTCCGAACAAATTACCAAATCTAAAGTTTTGCCAAATGGATTTTTAATATTGTTAAATAATTTAAGATTATTAAAATTTATAAAGTTATGTAGTTGTTTGCCGTGAATAGATAGTTTGTCCACAAGAATATCAGTGCTAGTAATCTCAGGAAGATTAAAGTCACCAATTATCAATATGTTTCTGCAATGCACATCTTGTTGAATACTACTTTCGATAAAGTTAAATAGATCAACGTATCGGTCAACAGACGCACCAGGTGGTATATATATTGCCACTAAAATTATTACATTATTTCTTATTCTTATATTTAATGAAACTGCCTCAAAATATGAACTGTATGTACTAAATTTTAGAATTTTATGTTTACGATTTACACATACCATTACTCCTCCGCCTCTACCCTTATTTGATAACTCCCTAGACCTATCCGCTCGCACAACATTGTACATTTCGGTATCCGTAACCTCAGCATCAAATATAAATTCATTGAGACCAGATTCTGTGACGCTTATGATGTCATAAACGTTATCCATTGTACTGTTATAGAATTGTTGTAGCTTCGTCCGCAACCCCCTGCAATTTTGATAGTAAAGCAACATTTTACATGAAATAAATATTAATTATATTATATAAACAAGTAACAATTAAACAATTACAAATTACAGATACAAAAACGCGTAAATTAAACTCCTACATCGCTCTCGCATTATATTTACATGATCGCTATCCACCATACACATTTTAATCTAAAAGCTAAATCTATAAAAGCAATGACTGAGTGCAACTTAAACGAAAGAAGCTGTGAGGATGGAAGAGTATGAAAAACAGGTTTCGAATAACGTCGAAAAACGTTTTAACAATATACGTATACTTGTACCAACAGGGAAAGCAATGAACCAGTGTGTAAATAAGCACATCCACATAATTATAATAAGCAGAAAAAACACCTTACAGCATCTGAGCAATACCGATTGTCTTTAACTGTCATTTTACATGTATTTTGACGTTTGTCTCACGAATCAGCAGACCGTTGATTTCAAAGAAACATTTAGTAGTCCATTGCAACAACCAGCAGAACGCCGTAGGCTGACTTCAAGAATATACTTGGTTTACTGCTACTGTATGGCCAGCTGCAACCACTTGAGAGCTACAATATCATGGTTTTTCTCTAAAAATTATCAATTTATTTGCAATTTAGGACTTTTGTGCACATCTACACGGTAACGGCTTTCATTTAGAAAAAAGAATTATCAAAATCGGCCCTGTGGAAGTCTCAAAATAGATGTCGAAAGAAAATGCTTCACATTTTAAAGATATAGATGATTTTGTATGGGATTTTGTATGTTTTCGTTTCTGAATGGCTTTTCAAAGAGAAAATTGGGAAAATCGGAGTGGAAAACTCGGAAATTTGGGAAAAATCGATTTTTTTTCAGGATAGAAAAACCGAAATAGAACAATGGAAAAGTCATGTTTTAAAACATACAGGCATAGGTTCACATAATATTATGCCCGGGCAAAGTTGGGTAGGTCACAGTTATGATGTATACAAGGAATAAGGAAGGATATTTCTAAATTTAACCCCTAAAGGGGTAAAATGAGGGTTACAATTTTGTATGGAAAAATAATATGAAATACACATTTCGACTTGAAACTTCGTAGGAGTACTCCTAAAAGCAAACACGTATTTCGTGATTTTCCGAAAATCAACCCCTTAGAGGGTGGAATGAGGTAAATAAACCTAAAAATCGATATGGGTGTCATTATTGAGGTTTTTTGGGACGTTGATTGCAAAAATGGCATTTATTTTTAAGTCCAAGACCGTGGACATGACATAAAATTAAAACTCTAAAGTGGTGAGAAGGGGTTTCAGAAACAAATTATTTTTGGACAGAACAACGTTTACTGGGTCAGTTAATAATTTAAATAAACATTGTAGACCAGCCTCTTTTATCAACTATTTATCGGTTTTCCTTTTGTATTTTTAGGATTCATACGGAATGTCAAATTGACAATTTTGAAAAATATTTGATTTTCAGATGGTTATAATGATGACTTTGTTTTGACCAATCACGGTCATAGTTATGATTACTACTTAGTTCCAAGTACTGCATGCTTATTTGAAATTTAGTATAGTGGGTAATATCGACATAATACTACTTGTATAATAAACAACTATTACATTAGTCAACTTCTGTCGTGCACATATTGGGGTTTGTTGCATGTTTAATATATAATCACATCTTTCAGCATATTTTGCAACTTATTTTTGCATATCGTGCATATGCGACTACGCTTTTAATATTAAAAAAAACCTTTATACCTTTGCGAGCAGGCAAGATACTCACAGCAGGACAGTCACGTAAGATCTTTTATTTCCCCCTAATTCATATAACATGCATGGTAGGCTTGCCAGACGTCCCGGTTTGATCGGGACTGTCCTGATTTTCAGACAAAATCCCGGTGTCCCGGCCGGTTTACTTCACGTCCCGGTAAAAATTAAATTTGATTATAGTTCTTATAGATGACCAAAAAGTCTAAAAATAATTAACTGTGAAGGATTATTTAGGATAAATACTTTGTCATTTATTTCACTGTACTGTATAAAAAGTAAAAACTGTGGAAGAGTGATGGTCTGCTAATAATATTGTCATCGTATCGTCTTGTCCCGCCGTTCCGCTCTCCGGGCGAGTCCAATATTGGGCACTAAGGGGTGTAGCTTTAGCGCCAGAAGAGATTTCGCTGCACGCTACACCCCCTCGTGTGCAATAACGTTGGACTCGCCCACCTCGGCGCTAGCCGCTTGCACCCGCCTTGAATACCCGCGACGCTGGGGGGCATTCCGGTGTCCCGGTTGAACATTCCAGAAATCTAGCAAGCCTATGCATGGGTCATGGATTAAATCTTATAGCCTAATGTTTTAGACCTTCTTACTCTTTATTAAACAATTTAATAAATAATGGTAAAAAAATATTTTCAAAAGTTCTGCCCAGACATTTTCTTACCTCTTGCATCAGTGGTAACTTGGAACGTGATTAAATGCTATAGATTATAGAATATTATGCCACAAATTACAATTAATTTGCAAATGTAGTAAATGGTTTCTCACATGACGGTGCAATGATTATAAAATGCTAAAAATTATGCAAAAAACTCTATTGGAGAAGCAGGGTTTGTCATGTCAAGAAATGTGGAACAAGCTAACAGTAAATTAATGAAGGTACCAGGAGAAAGTGGTGGAAAAATTCAGTGTTTTACCACAAAAAAAACAGGATATAGTACAATAAAAAACATTTGTTCTATTTTGAAAGACAATGGCAAAAGGACTGAGTTATTACCTGACCACATTAAATCCTTAGTATCAAAATTTCAGTATGCTCCAATAACATCAACGGATGTAGAAAGATCCTTCTCGTCATATAAATAAATTTTAATTGACAAGACACATTGTTTTAATTCTAAAATATATAATTAACTTTCACAGTCCATTTTAGGACCTTTGCTTAAAATATACAGAGTGACTTATCATACATATAGTATGTACGACTAGCCTGAACGCTAGTGAAATAGTGTGTTCTTTTTTGTTAGCTAACGAGGATGAAAATATTTTGGGTGAAGTGATACAATTATTCAAAAACGAAAACAGCAACTGGAAAAATACAAAAACTGTTTTCACTGATAAAGACATGAAAGAACGTCATATTTTCAAGCAAATATTTCCAAATGCCACATTGTTGCTATGCTTGTATCACATCCTGAAATCTTTCAGAAACGAAATTACTACGGAAAAAATGAACATTTCATCTGCTCAAAGAGAGCAATGTTTGACCTTAATACAGAAAACTGCCTATGGCCATAGTGAACAAGAGTATGAAGAAGTGTACAAGAATTTGATCAATCTAAACTTTCCTAAAGTCAGAGCGTATTATGAAAGACGTTGGCATAATATAAAAGAACAATGGGTTGGTGCCTATCGTAGTCATTACCTAACAGAGCGACGAATAGATTAGAAAACAACCAAACACCGAAAGTAGGTATTGAGAAATTGTCTTCTTTGGATCAATTTTCTACATATTTTAAGAAGGTGTTATCATCTTTGTGAATAGAACGAGAGAAGGAGGTCCATGACTTACTTCTCAAGCGTGAAATAATTGATTTTGAGCACGATGCCTATGATTGGAAGTATCACAAACTAATCACTCCTTTTGCTTGGAAACATTTAGTCCGGCAATTTTCATCCATGGTGAAATATAAAATTAAAGAAAATCTTGAATTCGTCTAGAACGAAGCACACATTTAAAAAAAAACTCAGATCAGACCATAAGAGTCAAAATGAACAATTGTGAATGTAGTTTTTTCAATCAAATGGTTCTGCCGTGCTGTCACATTTTTGCCTTAAAGGTAAAAATGAAGGTGAATGCTTATGACAGAACTTTAGTGCATGATGGTTGGAAGACGAATGGGTATTTGATGAACCACAAAGCAGCTGGTAATATAGAATATTTATATGCAAGTAATCTATGCCAACAAGTGAGAATTTTGCATTTTACACCTGCATTTGCAGTAGTCAGCGCTAACAAAAAATATTCAGAAGCAGCAAAATTATGTTCCAGGCTTGCTATTGTTATGTCTCAGTTTGGTACTGAAAAATATGAACAAAAAATGAAAGTTTTAAAGAAGTACTAATCTGCAAAGTAACAGAGGAGATTGAAGTCATTGAACAAAATGAGACAGACGACATTCGCGAGACTGAAATGGAATGGAATGGATTAGAAGAACAGATTTCCGAAAACTAAAACTGCAATAGGCACCTTAATGGTTCCACTAGGGATGCTGTTGATACCCAAAGTCTTGAAGTTGGATCTGATGTTAATATTTGCGAAGAAGACCAAGGTGAAAAATATGATGCCATACCTGGTTTCTTCGCACAAAGAACTGAAGAACTTCATCTACCAAATACAAATACTGATCATTCAAACAAAACCAACCGGAATAAAGAAATCTTTGTTGAACTGAAAGCTACGAAACTTCCACCAAAAATTGTTTGCTGTGGGCGCCCCAAAGGCCACCTGTTAACAGCCATTGGAATAAAACGAAAAAGGCAACCTTCTACTGTACCAAAAGCGTTCAGCTGTAAATCAGTTCGAGAACAAAAAGAACTGATCTTTTAATGGCAAGGACTTCTATATGAACTCACCATTCAGTATGATACTGCTCTTTTGCCAGTTGATTCAAAATTAAGTCCGAAATTTTTGAAAATGAGGTAAATGTATCTTTTGTTCAAGAACAGTTTTTGACCGTAGCGTATTCCAGTTTACTCTTTATCTTGGAAACTGCAAAAAACAAAAATTTTGTTGCCGAATTTGTAGCAATGCCGCAATTGGAATTACTACAATTTCTTGAGCCTCGCGCTTTTCTCGATGTCATAAAAAGTATGCTAGCATTAAATGAAAGCCCATAGGCCATTGGTTCTATAATGTGTGTAATCCCTAATATTTTAGAATTTAAAAATGAATAAAAAGAATATTTCATTTACATCTTTCCACGTCATGTTGATCATATTTTACATCTTTGCACACTTTTCAATAAGTTCTTAGTTACTATGTTGTATAGCCCGCGTGTTAATCGTACTTACTGCATGTACTAGTAGCGCACTGGCTATTCGTAAATATTATGTGTACGACTAGCGTCCAGTTTAATCGTACATACTGTGTGTACAATTACAATGGGCAGGCTAGCCGTACACATGGGGTGTACGACCAGCGTCCAGGCTAGTCATACATACTATGTGTACTTAATAAAATATATGTGTTTGAGTGAAGTCCCATAATATCAGGAGTTTTATTGCATACTTAAAATTATTGAGCATATTTTAAAAATCATATGCATATATTAATTTATTTTAACTTTCCCGTACCCGTGTGGGGTATTCTACATACCCCAGAGTAGTTTTTTGCTGTAACTGTTCACCACATTTTTTAATAATCTTCAGATTTTAGCTATTGCTCGAGATATAGAGTATCTTAATAATTATGAAGTTTTGATTAAAAAAAAGTTATCTAACTATTTTTATCAATTAATTTTTGTGTGGGGTATGTGAAATGCCCCGCACGGGCCCCGGCATAATAATTTTTTTCATTGTATTTCATATTCGTATTTCCTCCGCTTATCATAAAATGGCCACTACGTATTTTTATGGAGATTTTGGACATGGCTGCCCTCATGCATAGATAATTTGGATGGAGCAGAATCCTAAATGGAGAAAAAAATTATAGAAGTCATAGGAAATGTTTTCTTCGTGAATTGTCGACTGATTTAGTTGAGCCGAACGTTATGGCACGAAAAAATGCCAGTATTAATTAACATCAATATGTAAAAGGAGGTCTTGAAATGTTTCCAACAAAAAATAATGAAGCAAATGCCGCGATACTGCCAGAACGCAAGTCAAATACCAGTCGCAGGTGCAACTTTTGCCCAAGAATTAGTGACAGAAAAACTTAATTCAGTATGCGCAATACACACAACAACAAAAACTGTATCTTATTGTCCAATCTGCAAACCCAGCGACAATAAAGAACAATGATAAACCAATAATTTGTAATTTTTTTTTTATAAATTGTGTATACCTATTTAACCTTAGTTTTATCTTGTATTTTGAATAAAATTTTGTGCTATAAGTCCTCAATGTCGTTTATAATAGAAAGAAATTAATAACAAAGCCCAAATTGGTTATAGACATGTAAAACCATTGGGGTATCCCGAATATCCCGCATGGACTCTAATGATAGTTTTAGAGCACAGGTACGGGAGGGTTAAAAAACATATATGCATCATGTTTTAATGTTTTTAAGTGCATATAATTCATAATGATGAATGCTATGGAGCTGGCTGTGAATAATAATGAAAATAATATTATAATTTAAAAATTTGGTGTGATACACTCACACAACTTCCTTTTACAGTGATCTTATAATTAGTCAAAAATTTCATTTTTAATTTTTAAAAATTTGTCAAACATTTTCAAAAATTACAAATTCTACAAAAACGGTACAAAATAGAGCGTTAGTTGAAGAGACAAATTTTCTTTAGAATTTCAAGGTGTATTCGAAAATGTAATAATATACCGGGTGTTTTATTTAAAATAGGAGTTAATAAAAAAAATAGAAAAAAAAACAAAAGAAACCCACTTTAGAAGTATTCAACTGGAAAATCACCTATGTCACATCAATACACATTAAAAATGTAATAATAATGTAAAGTTTAAAAAAAAACGTTAGAGCCTTTTTTGAAAAAAGAGTAAACACCTACTTCCGGTTATGCGATTTTCTTCAAAAGCTTGCTGTCTCATCTACATAGTACACAAAACGTATATATGATGTTTCAACGCCATACCTCTTTTCGTTTTTGAGATATTCTGTTCACAGACAGACAGACACACACACAGACACACAGACAGACAGACAGACAGACAGACCAATGAAAAAAATATGTTTTTGTAAAATCGTACTAAAATATGGTCATTTATGCATTAATTTGCGGGCGTAAATAGTGCCGTTTGCGCCCTAAGGCCTAAAAATAATTTGCGGGCGTAAATAATGCCTTTTGCGCCCTAAGGCCTAAAAAACCAGCATCACATTGGCAACCAACAACAATTTGATTTTTGAGAACGAATCGTGCCATTTATTTTTCAAAGCTTTATGGTGGATTTTACAAAAAATCTTGTTTGCATTTCGGGCGTGAACGGCGATTTTGGCCCTTTGGCGTTTTATAATCCTTCGGCCCTTCGGGCCTCTGGCTTATAATTCCGCCGCTGGCCAAAATCGCCTCCTTCACGCCCTTAATACAAAAATAGCTATTTTTGGGTTCAGGGGACTCTAAAACGTGAAGATCTGTTGAAAACTCAATTTCGAATTTTTGGGGTGAATCCAATACTTCCTTTATCGTAAAAGGAAGTAAAAAATGTAAATGAAAAAAGAAAACAAATAAAAAATAATGAAAATTGGATCCTCGAATGTTAAATCACTACTAGCATCAGAAAAAATACAAAAAAACAGCAGATGAACTAAAAACATAAAAAGTGGATATAGCAAGGCTACAAGAAATAAGATGGAGCAGAAAATCCTTCATGGTATAAGGAAAGGCAAAAGATCAAGTGATGCAATTTAAGGTGATCGACAGAAGGCTTTCATACATCAGAATTAACAGCAAAACAAAACAAAATCGATAATAAACATATATGCACCAGCACAAAAAACAGATGAAACTGCAAATTTTATTGGAAAAACTAGAACAAGCATAAAGTGGTTGCAATCGTAAGTAATGAATCTCAAGGTTAAAGTAGATTAGCAGTCTGATCGTAAAACAATATTTATTCATCAATCATTAAAACACCAAAGGGCTCTAGATTAGCTAATCTTTATTTATGTTATTACATTGGTGCGGAAAACTATTATTATAATTAGAATCTTTTAGAACCCGTTGGTGCATCCATTATTATTATTTCACTTATTAAGATATACAGGCGGACCTCCCCGTTCGCGGGGGTTACGTTCCAGAAGAACGCCGCGAAGCGCAAAACCAAGATGCACAAGTAAACACATAGGCTAAATGATAAAAACGGGGGTTAGGTTCCATAAACTAGATTTATTTATACTATGCAACCTCAAAAAATTCAAAAATACATAAACGTGCGTATATAAACTAAAATTCCATACGTAATATAAGTCTGCCACTTGAATCTAGAGCTCGAATGACCATTTGTTTATTCAAGTTATAATTTTACAATTTATTTCAGGTCCGATTTGGTAACAAAAGATTCAAAGGAATAGGCTCAATAAGTGTGTTTACAAGTTCGTGATAAATAATGTTATTTATCTACGACCACTACTAAAAGTAGGCCTTTTAGCGCTAGCTTGTTTCACTAAAAGTGACGTTTTATAGTTTACCGTGTTTAAAGAAATCAGCTGTTTACTTTTAGCACATGTGCTAAAAGTGAAGGGAGGTTCAAAACTACAATTTCGAACTGCAAGTGAAGTTGTAAAGCTATTCTAGTTGCTTCTTGCGTTACAGGTAAAGCGTTTTTGAAATAATTAAAGCGTTATGTAATGAATACAGTCATATGTGGAGTATCAATAATTACATTTCGTAACTGACCTTGACAGCACGGGCGTGGCCAAACAATCGCCAGCGGCGTAGGCTACTATTCATTATGATGCAGCGTCGCAGATGCGAACCTTTCTTAAATCGATATTTATGGATTAATAACGGTAAAATTAAGGTCGTAGATAAAATATTGTATGCAACGCGTGCTAAAAGTCGTTTAAGCGCGAGACATGTTATGAAACTCAGCCTTCGGCTTTGTTTCATAATTTTCATGTCTCGCGCATAAAAGTCGACTTTTAGCACTTGTTGCATAAATAGCTATTAAGTGTTCATGCTTTATTTACTTAGTGTGTGAAAGTTGAAACAGTTAACGTGGGCAATTCGATACGACGCGAAGGGCAAAGCAATCCGCAAACGGCAAAGCAATCGGTGAACGGCAAAGAAAAGGGAGCACATAAGTGCTCCGCGTAAAATCAAATCAGCGAAAAGCAAATCCGCAAACGGGAAGGTCTGCCTGTACACATTACAATTCTAAATATTTTTTTCTATTTATATAACATCAAAAGCTTGCTTGAAATCATTAATTAAATCTTCTACATCTTCCAAGCCTACCGACAGCCTTATCAAATTTTCGCTAACATTTAAAACTTTCCGTTGTTCCTCCGGTACTAACGCATGGGTTGTAATAAATCTGAAAAATAGGTACAATTATTAACTCAATAGTTATTATATCGAGTTTTTTCTATTATTTACGGTATTTGTGCTGTGCTCTCACAACCTCCAAGACTCTTAGCAAACGTAAATATTTTCATAGTGTTCAAAAGCTTCTTAGATTGTTCGAGGTTACCCTTGATGTATACAGCTACCATTCCACTGTGTCCAGATGTTTGTTTTTTAAACAAATCGTGTTGGGGTGAGAAGCCAGACCTGCAACATGTAATTATAAATAATTTATCAGTCAAAATGTCATAAATTACTACCTGGGTGATTCACTTTTTCAACCTTAGGATGGCTTTCTAGGAATTTTGCTAAAGCCAGCGAATTGTAGCTGTGCTGTTTCATACGAATTGCTAGAGTTTTCAAACTGCGAGTAACTTGCGAGCAGTCGAATGGTGATGGAACAATTCCCATTGCTACCAAAAAAGTATTTGAATAAAATCAAGGAGTGTTCTATAAATTTACCATTTTGCAGGAAGCGTAGTTTGTCGTGCGTTTCTGTGTCATTAAGTAAAATTGCTCCCATGATTACATCAGAATGTCCATTAATATATTTTGACAATGAATGTACGACTAGGTCAGCTCCTAATTCTAAGGGTCTTTGAAAGTAAGGTGTAAGGAATGTATTGTCGACTGTTAGTAGTATTTTGTGCTCTTTTGCAATCTGTGAGATTGCTTTAATATCCAATACTTTTAATGTAGGATTCGTTACAGTTTCAACCCATATTACCTAAAAAGTTCTGGTTGTAAATATAGAAAACAATAAGCTCTCATATGAGAGTTGCAACATTATAATTCACTCTTCCGTATTCCTTACTTTAATACAAGCATTCTATGTTAAGTACAATTTACAACTTTAATAGTTTTTACTGCGCTTATTGAGGCTTAATGATGGATAAGCTTTTTTTGCTTTGTGTGCTTGCATACGTTACATGTCCTTACATGTACAAAAAAGTTCGGTTTCTACTCAGTACCTTGGTTGTTGGGAGAATAGCCTTTTCGACATTACTGGCATCCGTAGCATCAACAAATGATGTAGTAATTCCCAAGGGAGCAGAAATTTTAATAAGGGTCTGATAAGTTCCAACATAAACATCGTTAACACAAACTAGATGATCCCCTGGTTTGAGCAGACTAAGAAGTGCCGTGATTGCTCCCAAACCTGATGAAAAGCAGAGCCCATGTTTGCCCCCCTCTAACTTGGCAAGGCATTGTTCCAAAACACTTCGGGATGGATTTCCAGAGCGACCATATTCATATTTCTGGAAAAAACATTTTATATTTGCTGTCTTGTTGCATTTACAAATTACCTTTGGCTTGGCAGGACTTGACTGTTTAAACGTTGTAGACATAACGATAGGAGGCACTATACTCCAGGACTCCCACTGCTCAGGATCTTGTGCGTAATGTATTGCGGCAGTAGCAAAACCTTGCAGAAATGGCAAATAGCCATCATTGTCCCCCATTTTTATATCTACGGAATACAGCAGCTCTAATTTAATAATGCCATGTGTTGTACAGTTCATAAAAGTTAGTATAAATATAATGTACTGATTAACTGCATTGTAATATGAGTTATATATGTAACGATAGACTACGTTTGACTTTTCTTATACTAATTAAGTTTTAACCAAATTCACTTTTCAGATGAATCCAAGTAACTCATATGCCCTTTAATATGAATTATTAATATTAAATTATTAAATATTTCTAGCTCAGCAGAACATGATTACTCTCAAAAACAGGTCGGTTCATGCATTCTAAATATTGTTTTTCTCAAACCACACGAATAACACGCCATATTGTCGAATAATTTTGTATAAAAAGGAAGTCATTTCGGGATGTTCACCAATTACCTTGGCAACTACACTTTTCAAAAATGGAGGCAAGATTGGGTTTCACACGGTAAATGTTAAATAAAAAACAAATGCTTCGTCAATATTCGGCAATCGCCGTCGTTGTTGTTTATTTTCCCCGTATAGTGATTGTTTATTTGAGCCATGAATGTTCTAAAATGTTGCCTACAATGTTTGATTCTAAATAATAAGTCATATTTGGTTTGACCTGCAAAACACTACTTTCCGGTCTTGTAACGTACATTACTATTTTAGGCACCCGTCCTGAAAATCAAGCATTATTGTACAATTTTTAGACCGGAAAGCGGTTCTTTAGAGGACGATTTTGGAATTTTGTTTTACAGGGCTATATTAAAAAATTTATGTTTTGATTAGTTTACAATATTTGTTTCGATCACGTGTGTCAATTTGACAAATCAGATCACACTTGAAGTGAAAACGACCCTAGGGTGATTTTTAATCACCATAGAAACTACCTAATTAAAATTCAGTAGTATACTATGAGATAGGCTTTCAGGCCCTGTAAAGATATTCTTTCCGAACTTGTTATGTAATAGATATTAACGATACAAGTTTAATTACGAGCATCTCAACGAAACAAGTTTGATTGCCAGAATGAGGCGGTGAACCAAGTTTTGCGGCAATCAAATGAGTTTCGTTAAGTGCCATATGCAAATGTGTCTTGTTCAATATTTTATCTTCATCAACAAATTGTGGTTCAATGCATTCTTTGTTTTATAAAAGGGTGAGGCAATGAAGTTTTTAACGATATTCAAATTAATTTGTTCAATAGTCTATAACAACACCGATGAAGATGTTAAAGATGTTCAATGTTGATTATAGGAATATTATAGGGAATATAGACAACACAAAATACATATCACAAGATACTACCAGCGTACATAAATCAAACAAGTAGAGACACTCATGCCAAATGTTGAAACCTGTCTAGAGTGCCTGGGACAGTAACTAGGGGGTATTTCTAAGCTTGACTATCAGATGGCAGCACAAAGTTCTACCAATCAGAACCAGTTATTGGCTCCGCTACCAATCATGATGCAATCGTGTAGTGGCGCCATCTGTTAGTACTATCGGAAAGTACCCCCCCAGGAGCAGTTCAAGGTCATCCAAATCGGAATTTTGACATCAAAGGAACCGACAGTGAGTGTCCCTACTTGTTTGATTTATGTACGCTGATACTACTGTATGTTATATTTACAGTATTATGAACTATAGATGCCCGTTTGATATGTTTCGTATTTTACTTGACTCAACTTTAAAAAAAAGTAAGAGCGAACAAAAAGAACAAAGTCCTATTTATAAATATCTAAGTTTAAGTATTTCAAACATAAAATAGTATCTACAATACAGCTACGCTAATCCGGACATGCAATAACTCGGACACTCAAATAATTTGGACTTTACTACAGTTCGGACAGTTTTGTGTAATATACCTCTAATATCCGGCCACATTGATAATCGTGTAAAGTACGTGTCAACTGTCAATAAACATCAGGGAATTCAAAGATTCAAAGTGCCGAGATTAACAATATATGACGTTAAACAAAAGAAAAATAAAATTAGACAGTTTGTTTCAACTAAGTAGCCTACATTTCAAGGACCAGGTATGTATGATTAGCAGCCAGTCTTATAAAGGCCACTAATCTGACGTTAACTTTAACTCGCCGTTAAAATAAACAAAAGGGCATCAAAATTTGTTTACTAATGAATAAAATGTCATAAGCACTAACGTTTTGATGCGCTTTTGTTTGTTTTAACAGCGAATTAAAGTTAACGTCAGATTAGTGGCCTTTATAAGACTGGCTGTTAGAGTTATAAATTTTAAAAAATTAAAACCGGGCTTGTATGTAGGTTCCAAAAAAGTTATTCGTCAAGGTGATTATCCTAAGGTGGAGAACGCTTTGTATACATGGTTCTTTCAGCAGAAAAACTTTCATGTGCCAATTTCATCGTACATTTTAGGTGAAAAAGCGAGATTTTTTTATAGAGAAATAGCTGGAAACGATTATATTTTAGCAACTTTCGGTTGATTGGATACATTTAAAAAGAGTTATGGAATTAGATTTTTAAAATGAAACTCATAATAGTCAGAATATAGATAATATTTTATTCCACGCTAACAGCAATGTTGCTACATCCTTTTAAGAAACTTACAAGGCGAGACATTACTTTTGCCTCGTATTATACACGTTCTGTTGATATCTAATATTCTGTTACAACCAGCAAAGAGGATCGATCCTCTTTGACTCTAGAACTCTCTGAAACGGGCCAAGTGATAAGATCAGCTGAACAGTTCACCAAGTCAAGTTCAATATTCAAGGCCACTGTGAAAGTGTGAAGGCTGCAGCACGATGATGCTTTTATGCAGTGAAAATCTGCTAATAATTAGTTACTGTTTTGTGCTGCTAATATTCGAAAGAGATCATAGCGTAATACGTAATAGTAATAGTTTCAACTTATATGCGTTTCGGAAAAATTCATAGTCAAGTAAATAAACCTTGGAATTTAAAAACATGGGAAAATCTTTGGAAAAAAATAATTTTAAAACAGAATTTCGCTGCGAATTATTTGGTCCTTTATACATTTTTAGTTTTGAATCATTACACTTTCTATAACATTTGCCTTTAATCAAAGTTTAATTAATCGATTATAGCATCTCTTGATAAGTGATAGCTTATCACTTGTACTGCCTTGATAAACACGAACCACTTGGCCTCGGTTCAACTTTCTTACACAATTTAGAACTTTTTACAATAATCAGATTAAAACACTTGTAATTGGCTACTTACGTCGAAAATAATTTCGAAAGTTCGTTGCCTTAAGGAGTAATTCACTTTAACATAATATAATTAGTACCTAGTTGAAAATTGGTCATACGGGCCGGTTTATTTTGTGATATAGGTACACGCTACACGCCTACAGTTAGTTATTATTTGAAGGGTGCACGTCCAAAAGGAGCCAAGTCCATATATTAGGTATTTGGGACTGGTGCTGCCATCTACTAGGGTTTCCAATGTAGTATCTTGTCATATAAGTGAAAACGTCCAGAAGGAGCCTTGTCCCATAATATTTTAAATGTTGGTTTAGTAGCACACGTCCGAAAGGGTCTAAGTCACGTGTATACGCGTTCAGAAAGAGCTAAGTCCATATGGTTTGCATGCACGGCACTTTTATTGCGCAATACCACTGAGATTGTTCCCGGCAGTGTTGTGGGTGTTCTTTGCTGTTTTAAGTGTTTTTTATTGTTTACACCTCCACATTAAAAATAAAGTTCAAGTTAAGCATGGAGGGAAACGATAGTAGTGGTAATAATAGCGAGTGGGAACAATTAAGAGTTACAAGTGAATCGAAAAAGAGGAAAAGTTACGGTAGGATGAGTGAGGTTATGAAAAGGATTAGGTTGCAAAGTCACGAGCTAGGAAAAAATTGTAACTGCAGAAAGAAGTGTTTTGAAAATGTTCCTGAACAAGCTAGAAATAGAATAATTAAGAACTTTAACACACTTTCATCAAACAATGAACAAAATTCTTACCTCACTAGCTTAATAAGCGTTTTACCTGTTCGCCGAAGAAGACCCAGGAACAACGAAGAAGAGGCAAACCTTAGGAGTTCTTCTTTCGCTTACAGGGTACGCTTTAATATCGAAAATTGTTTTAAGGAAGTTGTCGTGTGCAGGCAAGCCTTTATGTCCATTCATGGAATAAAAAAGAAAAAGCTCTCGTATATACAAAATTCTCTGAAATTAACCGGAATGTTTCCCAAAGATAAAAGGGGCGAAAACAAGAATCATCCTAGAAAATTCCAGCCCCATGTTCTGAGATTTGTTTGCGATCACATTAAATCCTTCAAAGGCAGAAAAAGTCATTACAGTATGAAAGATAGTAAGAGAATATACTTACCTGAAGAGTTAAACATAAAGAAAATGTTCAAAATGTTTTGTGAGATGCACCCAGATGTCAATGTATCGTACGAATCTTACAGGAGAATTTTTAATACAAAATTCAACATATCATTCGGATATCCAAGGACCGACACTTGCAGTATATGCGATGAATTTATGATAAAGGTAAAAAGTCTCCAATCCGATATTTCGGAACCAGAAACTACAGTCGATGATAAGGAAACCTTACAAAAGGAAATTAACGAACTTTCTATTAAAAATGAACTACATAAAAGAAAGGCTGAGGTATTTTATAACAGAAAGAGAGTTGCAAAAAGAAATAGCCAAAAATCTGAAACTGAGGAAGCTGTTTGCTTTGACTTTGGAAAGAATCTTTGTGTTCCAAACATTTCAACAAGTGATGTTTATTTCAAAAGCCAACTAAATGTTTACGCGTTTAATATTCACATTCTCTCCACTGCACAAAGCGTGTTTTATATTTATCCAGAAACCGTTGGAAAGAAGGGAAGCGATGATGTATGTTCTATGCTTCATAACTTTTTCTATAATTTTTTGGACCCGAAAGTTAAAAATCTAGTTATGTTTTGTGATTCTTGCGGAGGACAAAACAAAAACTACACAATGTTTAGATTTTTGCATAATGTAGTCCACAACCAACGCAGATTCAATAACATCAAAATAATTTTTCCTATTCGTGGGCATTCATACATGGAGCCGGACAAGAATATGGGCTTAATAAATACAGCTCAAAGAGCAGAAATTCCTGCAGACTGGATAGACATAATAAGGCAGGCTCGTTCAAAACCATCCCCTTTTGATGTTGTAGATGTCAAACAGTCACTTTTTAGGACATGGACAAAATTGTTCAATTCAAATTCAGAATATGTGAAAAAATGCCCTTTTGCTTCTAGACCAGTCCGTGAACTGGAAATTCGTCAGGAACATCCCAGATTTCTTTACTATAGAACCACCTATAACGGAGCATGGGAAGCAGCCATTGTCAAAGATAAGCGGAAGATAAAGAAGGGGCCTATATTGCTGCAGAACGAATTTACACTTCCACAGTACTCTTATTCAGGTAAATTCTTCTGCTTTGCATAAAAAATATCTTACCTTACCTAATTCTCTTTCAGGCCCTATTCCGATAGCGATGAAAAAATTTCTGCATCTGCAACATCTGAAAAAGTTTTGCTGTATTGGAGCACAGAAATTATTTGATAACCTGCCAAAGAAATAATATTACCCAGATATAACGATTTCATTAAGTTAAAGTAGTAATATAAGTTTTGGCTATTTACATGATAAGTGGTTATGTTAGTTTTGAGGACTTAGCTCCTTTTGATCGTTAATATTTTGTAGTTGAATCAAGTTTTATTTTTTTGTGTTCGATATTAGTAAACTAACCAGGATTATTTTATGTTTTTATTTAAAGTATATGTAGTTAAATCCGTTTAATATGTGAATTCTACATTAATAAATAAATAATAAAGATAAGCCGTTTTGAACTTTCTTTTTCCGTTTACACGGAAACAAAATTTTGTGACTAAGCTCCTTTTGGACCTGTACCCTTCATTTGCCAAAACTAAAACATTAGATCCTAGCATTATTAATCCAGAAAAACTATTGGAAGAATTGACAAGAATTGCAGCTCACTCTACGAAAGCCTTATTACCAGTAGTAGCTACTAAACAAAACTTACCAGCATACTAATATCTAATATCATGGCTGTGTCAGATGATAATACACATATGTTCTACCCTATAAATTGTGTCACAATCAAGGAAAAACTATTGATGTGTTCATCTCCAAATTTACAGACAATTACTGATATTACCCAGTGTGAAATTCAACAGTTACTCCATACCGGAGGTTATGGCAATTGTCAACCTCATTTATTGAAGACAATTGAACTAAAACTACAAAGATTAAAACCAGGAAAATGGTTATTATTCGTACCAAAAGAAGTTAACATTATTGAAAAGTGTCCAAACAAACCAACTCAATATTCGCAAAAGCAAGTGAGTGGTATCGTAACAATGGAAAAGGGATGTGAATTCTACGTTGGAGTATTTCAATTATTACCTGAAACAATAGACAATTCTACTTTAGATCAAGTTATTACTTTACCTCAGTTAAATTTTGATTGTTGTAATGAACATTTTGCGGAACATCTAGGAAAGATAGAACCACTGAAATTAAATCATTTATCGTTAGATAATCTAAAGGATGCTACAGAACATCTTAACGAAATTAAAGACACTTTGCACAATATGAAGAAACCTTTCGTACAAAGACATATCTCATGGCTTTCATACTTAGTGTTAACTGTAGTTGTTTTACTAACATGTTGTTGCTGTTGCAGAAGGTGTTGGCCAAAGAGAAAGTGTGGTGATGATGACTTTCCAAAATGTATTAAAATAAATAACTTTTTGTCAACATGTGTAAAGAAACCATCCAAGCGTCCTTCAATCCATATCGAAATGGATACTAGACAACCCATCCTGGAAGCAGAAAACTTCCCATCAGAAGAACAACCCAAGACGACACGTAGACTACATCCAAGGACCTTTTGAGCTACAGTTCATCTGGACAGAATCCCGCTGAACTTCCGTTTTCGTGGGGAGGTGTTATATCCGTACCCTTATTATTATTGCATCACCCTTATTATTAATATATGTTAATCAATGGTTGTATTATGTAATCTAATATTAGTCAATACCTGATATTCCTATTTTTTAAGTTACCTTAACCTTTATATTTTTGTCTCATAAATAACTAACTTTATTGGACATTTTGGCGTTGTTACGCCACTCCTTGGATGATGCAACATACACGTGCGTGTATTGGACTTTTTGATATCACCAAACGGGTTATCAAACCACGCACATCCGCTTAGGATGTTATTCACATATGCTTATCTGGCCTGTGTGGGAATCATGTGTTTGTCACTCCTTGTTTTTCCAAAGGCGTTGTTCCAGAAATACCACTACCACAAACTGATTGTAGAAGAGTATATAAAGTGACAAAACTGATAATTACACAAGTCATTCTCGATCAGTCTTTAGAGGAGGTTACGCTGTTCGTAACACTTCCTCTTTTATTGATATTTATAAAAAGTACCTTAATGTTAAACTTGTAATTTAAACTAAAAGTGAATTAAACAAGTAAAGTGTTTAAAAGTTTTATTCTTTGAGTCCTTCGTTGAAACCTATCAAATAAATCTTGTGAGGCCTTCGAGTCTTCCATTCGGATCACGAACTTCACTAGTTACCTATACTTCATTAATAAAAAATATTTAAACAAGCTGAAATTTTTTATTTAAATCACGATTAAAATTAAAAAATCGGATGATTTAAATCACGACTTAAATCAAGTTGATTTAAATTATTGTACACTGGTTTCGAAAAGAGATATTTCGGCAACCCTGACTCGCCAAATCTCAGACCATATACCCACGTGTGGAATGAAGTGCCCTGAACTTTACTTTTCACTTACAACGCCGTCTATTATTAATCGTGTCTGACGGCATGCTCTTAACAATATCAGCGTCCAAGAGATGCTTTGCTATAAAATAACCCATAACAGATCTGCACCGCAATCGCTTAAAAATTAGTCATTTCACAATTGCTTCTAAAATTAGTAGTTTCCTTATGATACCTTCACTGCACTTACTTTAAATGCAATCCTGGTACAGTTTGCAGATTTCTAATTCTTAAGAATGGTACTATACACCACAATTACATAATAGCGTTCCACTTCCAGATTGTGTCTGGAAAGCGATCAATCGAAGAGAGCGATAGGTTCCACAACTGCACAGTACACAAGAATGAAAAATAAACAACGAGACAAGGTGTTGTGCCCCACTCAACACCAACTATGTTGTGAAAAGTTAGAAAACTAAGAACCACAGGAAGGGATTAAGCCAGAAGATTTGTTAGTGATTGTGAAATAATTAGTTTTACTCATTGTAAATACAAAATACAATGCTGCTAAATGTTAGTATAATATAGTAACGTTACGACTAACACTAAATCAGCAGCCAGCCAACAAATTGATGATAAAACAGATTTAAAACAGAAGAACAATCTAAATCAAAGATGACACCTCGAACACGTGATATAATTTCGAGAAGCAGTTTTTAGAGAATCAAATTGTTTAGTAATCCTCGATGAAGTAAAACTACACTATTTTCTTTATGATCTTCTGGCAGAAGAGACTCCAAAAATAGGTTGTTAGCTGCTTGCTCGATTATTCGCCTTGTTGAATATGCTTCTAAACGCCCATGGTTGCTGATAGTAGCTAGTAGCTACGTTGATGAACTAGAGCTTGTAGTGTTCATCCTTTGAACTGCTTTAGATTCAGAATGAAAACTGGGGGGAGCTGGTTCTGAAAAGAAACAAACATTATTTTTCAATAACCCTCAAATAAATATATATTCATAAAGCGCAACATATTACAACTAAATTTAACTAAATTAAATCTATATCAAATTTTCTTATAGGTTATCGCATCATTGCAATGATTAAATTATGTTCCATCTAAGTATACACTGGATCCATTACTGTCACATTACATGGATTTAATACATCACAGTGCATGTACACCTGACCTATGATCATTAACAAATATTTACTATAATTAATGTTATATCGGTATGCTACATTACAACATATGTCATGTTGTTAATTAGTGTGTTACTGCCGTCTACAATAGAATTATTCCACATTAAGTCAAGCACTGGTTGTTTGACCATTTTAAAAAATCTGGTTCCCTTTTAGCAAGCCCCATTTAATTTTTTCTGGGCCGCTTCATATTGAACAAGTATTGTAAAAGGTTTAATGTTTTTTGGGATCATAAATCTTTAATAAAAACGTCCTCAATTCAAATAACGTCGCTGTTTTTCTTTATAGACTAAGCCTGTAAATGGTTCTTTATGCCTAGAGACAGAGTTCAGTAAACAGGCGTTTGCAATGCAGAATACCATAATAGTAATTTATGATAAAAGTAACGTTATGAAGCTTTTACATTACAAGAGAATAGTCTGAATGAATGAGCGACATTAGGAGCGAGTTTTTTAAAATTCTCGAGTAATGTAGAAAGCAGACAACGTTATGTATATCGTAACATGGTTTATTTTATCCTAAAATACAAATCTTTTTCAAAAAATAGGAAAAATTGTTATTAATGACACTTACAACAGTGAGAAATATATCTGCTATGATTGTGGTGGTATCATTAGTAAGATGAAAGCCATAAGTCACTCAGTTGGTAGCACGGTCAGGTTATGTTAAATTCGAGGTTAGCAGGTTAAGTTTTGCGTCAGTCTATGTCAAATAACAAACAACACCTAACCTACTAACATCAAACTTGACATAGACTGACAGTGGCACCAATAATACACTTCAGTGCTATCAACATGTGATTGAAGTATCGATATGTTATTTTTCTTAACACTAGTGCTGTTAAATGCATCTTAATGCAACTTACAACTCGTTGCTAAGAAGTTATCGTCATAGTAACATCATAGGATGAAATAAAACGTTTTACAATACTGATACTGATCAATATCAATTTAAAAATCTGACAGAAAACTCCAAGAATACAGTTAAAATCCAAAGTTGCCTGTCAGAGATGTCTATCGATAAAAAAAATCTACTATATGAGTGCATCTTTTTCCACATATATTCCTCAAAATGTTGCTCAGAAATTTCTAAATTGTCATTCGGAAGGATACAAGTTTGCAAGACCACTTTTATCTCGAGGAATCCCATTTATTATATCCCTTTTGAATCCATTTTGCATCTAAGCAGCAATGATCCAGTTCTAAATTTAATGCAGAAAAATGTTTTAAACATTATGTCATAAAGACTTCAAACTGAAGTTTTAAATGCAGTCAGTAAACTGATACCAAATGAAATAATAGTAATTCCTATTAAATGCTTGTGTATCGTCTACATATAATAATATGTCTTATTGATATAGTGTGACCCATTTGTTCTTGAGCCACCCTGTAAAATCTTTATTTATTGTGCGATTTTAACCGGATTTTTTTTTAAATGGTAGAGCTTGAGCTGCATTTTTGGAGCCAAAACCGCCACATTCCTACAAAATCCAAGGCCTAGTAGATCAGTGTTTAGCAGTAAAATTTCAAGAATTCGTATTAGCGATTTTTTTAGAAAAAATCTGGACACACCACTGGATTCGCCACCCCTCAAAACGGTACTGTACAAAATTTTATCGAAATTTTTCAAGTATTAACGATTTTATAGCCAAATTAAAAATACACAGTACTAAATTTATTCTAAAATTTATTCATGAAAAATATTTAAATTACTATGGTGATATAGGCATTATCATTCTTATGCCTTATTTTTACAAATACAAAAAGAAATAGAAATAATAACACAAAACTTAAACAAATAAAATATCTAAGAGTATTCCATTACAAAAACTACAATACTCTTGTCACTTTTACTAATCCACCGTTTATTTCAATGCACTTGTCAATCCTTTTACGCACGTTCATAATCACCTTTCGTATTTGTTCCCGAGTAATTTCTGCACAGACTTGTATTATCCTGGCTCGTAGTTCTTGAAGAGTTTGTGGCCTTGATTTGTAAACTTTTTGTTTCAGTAAACCCCAAAGAAAAAAATCAAGGGGCATTAGATCTGGTGATCTCGGCGGCCACTGAATCAAAGGACTGTTTTGCCCTATCCAACAATTTTCAAAATGTTCATTTAACCATTCTCTTACCAAAATAGCATTATAAATAGAACTTCCATCCAACTGAAACTTTAAATTACAAAGATTCTGTAATGGTATATATCTAATGTGTTCCAAAATACGTTCCCAAGAAAATTTAAAAAGCCATTTGCATTCAAATTACCCTCATAGAAGAAAGGGCCAATTATTCGGTCATTTAGTATTCCACACCAAACGTTAATTTTTTGTAAATACTGTCTTAGCATTAATGACGATTTCGGGATTCTCAGCTGACCAGTGACGGCAATTTTGACTTGAAACCACCCCATTTGTAGTAAATGTGGCTTCATCGCTAAATAAAATTTCCATAATAAGGTTAGGATTATTTAGATATTCCCCTTGTAGCCAATAACAAAACTCTAATCGTCTTTCCTCATCTCCCACTTCCAACTAGTGCTTACAATACCGGGATTCCGGGATCCCGAATACCGGGATCCCGGACGAATTTTGTCCGGTATTGAAAACCGGTATTGATGTAAAAAATACCGGTATTTCGGTATTAACATATTCCTAAAAATTACAATCTTTCGATGGCTGATGCATCTTTAAAAGTTATGATGGAGGCTCTTTCCCAACAAAAATATTCAATAGCTTTTGAATTACTAGATGCTTTAAAATGTTGCATTTACAGGGACGAACAGATTCGTCGCAGATACTTCAGTACCTACAAAGGGGCTCACAAAATGACATAAAGATGTTATTTCAACGTGTATATAAAGTTACACTCGCGAAAAATATTATATGTTTAACTAAACGGCTTTCACATGAAAATTTAGAGGATGAAACATCACTTACGGATATACTAGATAACTAGAAGAATTTTGCTCGGCATCTAATAATAAAACTATCTTAGAATCTAGCTAGATATCCGTCCGTGATGTGTTAAAGAGAAAACTGCAGGTGACAATAGAGGGAACACAACTGTACCTACGATTTAAAAAATAACAGGATTTTAGCAAAAAATTAAAGATGAGATCCCATTTTTTCCTAAAAAACTGAAACAAAAGGGACGTATTTAAAAAAGCCATACGATTACTTATTGACCATTGCACCGACAAGTGTGGAGTCGGGAGGGGCATTTTCTGCGACCGTTAAAATTTGCATAAAAATTCGGTCCTCCCTTAATGATGAAACCATCGGTTGTTTGTGCTTTTTGAGAGCACATTTTAATAAAAAAAATTACTATTTTATGGACAATTTTAACTTATTTGTTAGTTGGTTTATTAGGTACACAAAAAAAACAATTTTTGCCTTATTTATAGAATTTATTATTTGTTATATTTTTCATCTACTTTATTTATTTACTCATAAAGAAAAAAATTTAAGTTAATGGAATTCACTTTGCGTAGGAGAGGAGACGTTAATTTTAAAAATAATTTGTTATTTGTTTTTTGGATATTATTTTTAATTATGTCATAATAAGTAGGTAAAAATCTAATAAGTAAAATTTCTGATAGTAATACCGGTGTTAATACCGGTATCCCGGTATTAGAAATTTAGAATACCGAAAACCGGTATTAAGATTTTGGCCCGGTATTGTAAGCACTACTTCCAACGTATGCAAAATCTTTGGCTTATAAGCCTTTATCTTGTTTATTTTCAGGCATCTTCTAATATTTTCTTTGGGGATATCAAGGTTTAAACTAGCCGTTCTTATACTATCCCGGGGGTTGTTGTTAAAATATTCCAAAATATGGTCATTATTTCTCAAAATTCCATGACGTCCATTATGTCTGATTCTAAGCAAGTTTTTTGAAACAGCCCCCGTCTCATTGAAAACTCTATTAACCCGTTGTACAGTACTACGACTCACTCGTCTATCTGGGTGTCTATTATTGGATTCTCTCGCAGCTTCTCTTGCCGAACAGACATTATCGCCAACAAGACGTAGAATTTCTATTTTGTCTCTTAAAGTTACGTTTTCCATGTTTATTTACACTAGCTGTAATAACTCTCCTACAACTTTATTTGTCACTTTTGACATTAATTAGCTCTTGTTACTATTGATTTTTCATTTTCGAATAAATTTATGAAAATGACGAGTATTTTTTATGTATTCTTAATTTGGCTATAAAATAGTTAATACTTGAAAGATTTCGATAAAACTTAATTACTTTCAATCAGATAAGGGAGAAAATCTCTAAACTGAAAAACAGCAAAAGTAGGGATTGTTTTGATATTACTACCAAAATTGTTAAGACAATAACACACATCATAGTCTATCCACTAACCTACTGTCCTCAAAGATGCTAAAGTAGTACCTATATTTAAAAATAAGGGGATCTGCGGACGATGTTACCAATTATCGGCCTATATCACTTTTGCCAATTTTTTCTAAAATATTTGAATCGGTTTTGAAGGATCAGATTAACTCTTATTTTTAGCAGAATGGCCTGTTTCTGGCAGGACAATATGGCTTCCGCAGCAAAAAATCAACAACACTGGCAGTTAATAATCTATTGGATCTTGTTGTGGAGGGTCTTGAAAAGGGCTTGGATACGTATGCTTCCTTTTATGACCTCACAAAAGCTTTTGACTGTGTCTCACACTCAATTTTGCTTAAAAAACTGTTGCACTATAATTTTGACACCAAGAGTATATGTCGAATTGAATCATACCTTTCAAATCGTTACCAGTATGTCTACTTTGACAATAAGAAGTCTCAAAAACAGCTAATTGGACATGGGGTTCCACAGGGATCGGTACTGGGGCCTCTTTTGTTTTTAATTTACATCAGTGATCTGTCAAAGTTTCAGGATAACTCCCACCTCATTCTTTTTGCTGATGATACAACCAACATAGTTAGGTATCATCCCACAGAACCATTGGCTGAGATTGTGGGTGAGACTCGGTCAAATCTTCATTACTGGTTTGTCACAAATCAGCTCAGCCTTAACAGATCCAAGACCCAAAACTTGAACTTCACTCTTCGTCAATGTAATCCTGACCTGCCATGTGAACCACATGTCAAATTTCTTGGGGTAACACTTGATCCTGGCCTCTCCAAAATAATTTTTCTGACCTGATCGTACACTGTCAAATGTGATCTGTCATTGTTTTAATTGTTTATTGTCTCTTTTTAAAATGGGATAACCCCAATATTTTTTTTTTAAACTGTGTTGTCTAGATTGTAATTTTATTGGATATTATAAATTTTAATTAGTGACAACAATTGTTAAGTTTGTGTAGGTATTTTTATTGAATAGTTAATATTTTTCAGGTGTAAAATTAATTAACCTATGCTATTTGTACTTTGACCTGTATGAACATTTCTACGTATTGATACCAATAAATATTTGATTGATTGATTGATCGATTGATTGATAGTACAGTACCGTTTTGAGGGGTGGCGAATCCAGTGGCTTGCCCAGATTTTGTAGGAACGTGGCGGTTTTGGCTCCAAAAATACAGATCATCAAGCTCTACCATTTAAAAAAAAATCCGGTTAAAATCGCACAATAAATAAAGATTTTACAGGGTGGCTCAAGAACAAATGGGTCACACTGTATATAATCAACGAGTAAGGGGTCAGGAAGACCCTGTTCTTCCCACCACACCGTAAAATTTACAAAAATATTTTATGTATAAATAATTGAAATTAGCTGCGAAAATGATTTACAATTAATAATTGAGAATGAGTAACTGTTGATAATAACTAATAACACAAGAAAAACATAGAAAACTAGCAGAGAGAACCATCTGAGACCAATCACATAAACCCTAACCGTCCATAATAAGTTGTTTAAATTTTCTTTTAAGTAATTCATGAGTAGCTGATGTTAATTCAACATTTTTAATACTATTCTAAAACTTTGCGAAATCATAACTAAAGGACCGTTTAAAAAACGTAAAGCTGAAGGAGGGGATAGATATTAAGCCTCGGTTTCGTAAATTTAGATGATGAACGTCTGTATGGAAACTGATTTTATTATATATACAGTGTGGTCCATTAAGTGTGCAACAAATGGGACATTTTTTTATTAGTTGTGAAACCGAAATTTAAATACCGCCAAAAGTTAGTGCATGTTCGATAACCATATCAGATGCCCTTAGAATGGCTTCAAGTCAAACAATATACAGGGCAGGACAAAAAATATGTAATTCGTTCAAGAATAAAGTTACCTTATTTCAAAAAATATAGCAAAATTTTATTGAGAAAAGTTGTTTAGAATCAAAAGTTGTGCTCAAATACAAAGTCACGGCCTCCTATTCGAATTTTGATTCTTTTTTTGTAAAATTTTGTATTATCCCCGTATGATACATATTTTTATTATTCTGATTTTATTAGGAGTTTTTCATATGTAAATTATTATTAGTAAAGCATTTGCCTTGTTAAAAAGAATATTTGCGAAATTCTAAAGTTCTGTTAAATATCGTTGCAACAAACATGAAGTGGACGCTTACCTAAAAAAATATAAATCCAAGTAAATTTTACAAATACGCTTAAAGTTGCTAAAAGTTATTTAAAAGGGATGTGGTTGTGGCTACTTTAAATACATATATAATCAAAATAATAAAAATATGTATCATACGGGGGTAATACAAAATTTTCCAAAAAAGAATCAAAATTCGAATAGGAGGCCGTGACTTTGCATTTGAGCATAACTTTTAATTCTAAACAACTTTTCTCAATAAAATTTTCCTATATTTTTTGAAATAAGGTAACTTTGTTCTTGAACGAATTTCATATTTTTTGTCCTGCCCTGTATATTGTTCGACTTGAAGCTATTCTAAGGGCATCTGATATGATTATCGAACATGCACTAACTTTTGGCAATATTTAAATTTCGATTGTACAACTAATAAAAAAATTTCCC
This sequence comes from Agriotes lineatus, assembly GCA_940337035.1. Taxonomy (NCBI): domain Eukaryota; kingdom Metazoa; phylum Arthropoda; class Insecta; order Coleoptera; family Elateridae; genus Agriotes; species Agriotes lineatus. The sequence goes on along the minus strand of CALNHX010001152.1, from coordinate 46,472 downwards.
ATTTGTTGCACACTTAATGGACCGCACTGTATATGGAGGTGTCGGTTTATACAGAATTTTATGATAAAAAGACGCCCTATGCAACAGCCTTCTTTTACTCATATTCATCCAACTGGCCTCAAGTAACTTCTCCGATTATGGTCGTATTTTCTAATGCAGCAAAGGTTTTCTAAAACAGCAAACTGCATAATGTTTTGTCCAGATGTCATTTGGACATGTTCCATTGCCAGACTGTTAAGTGTAGTGTAAAATACAGACTGCCCATTCTATCGTGTAACAACTAGATTAGCAACATATTTTACAAGCATATGATTATTTACAGATAACTCTAAATTTTGTTTGTTTGTTATGGACAAGGTCTAGACATGAAGAGTAATTCCACCCATTTTCCAAATTTCGAAAATATTTGTGATTATATTAAACAACAACAAATACAGCTGAAGTAACTAAAAACAAAACAGAAAATACTCCCAAACCTCCTCCCATGTTCATTCATGGAGTAAAGAATTTCCCAGATATGTTAACCAGCTTAAAACTTGTCATTAAGATCAATTTAATTGCAAAGCAATGGCAGATGATTGTATGAAAATAAACGTCAAATGTGCAGATTCCTATCGAACACTAATAAAATACTTTTTCCATGACCGGGAGTAGAAGTCGGTTTCTATAGCATCAAAACTGTGACAGAAGTAAAACATTTACTCCCTAGAAACTAAATAAGACAAAAATTTCCCTAGGGAGTTTTCATTATGACTGACAGAAGAATTATGTCAAATTCGACATTATCAGGTTAGGATTTGCGTCAGTTTTGACACAAACTGAAGCAAAACCTAACCTGCTAACCTTGAATTTGACATAATTGTGAGCTCTTGTCATAATGACTTACAGTGCCACCAACTTTAAAATTTACCATAGGCTACTAATTTTAAAATAATTGTAACTAAAATGTTAATAAATGACGTTGAAAAAAAACAGGTTTTTGTTTTAAATCTTCCTGCAACGTGAAAAAAATAGTATATGCAACTTGGAGAGAATGCTATTTTGTACCTCAGCAAAATAACGCATTGCTCTCCCTCATTGCATAATCTACTATTCAAACAAAAAATAATTTATCATACATATGAAATGAAAGAGGACCGGGTCTACATGGTAGTCATACAGAACCTGCATCATACAGTCCCAGTTGATAAAGTGAAAGAACTAACACAAAAAGATTTTACAGTTAGAAATATCTACAACATCAGAGGCAGAAGTACTAAAAATCCCTTATGTCTATTTTTCCTACACTTGGAGCCAGCAGAAATTAATAAAAATATTTTAAATATGAAATATTTATACCATACAAGTATTAGAGTTGAACCGCCAAGGAGAAAAACAGAATTAGTTCAATGTATATGTTGCCAAACCTATAATCATACAAAAGTGTACTGTAATAAACACTACACTTGCATCAAATGCGAAAGCGCCCATTATACATCTCTGTGCACTAAAGACCCAACAACTTGTGCAACGGTGCACGTACTGTGAATTATAAAGGAAGTGCCGTTTATCAAGAATTGCAAAACAATTAGATACCAATCAAACAAAGTTTTGCCATACAACGAAACTGTCCGAAGAAAATCAGTGGCTCCTCTGAACCATTAATAAGATTACATCATAATGTGCAAATTTTAAAAAATCTCTTTATGGAATGCAAATGGCCCTCAGTGACACAAGGCTGAAGTCCAATTTTGTTTTTAGATTAAATAGTATAAATATGATGCTAATATCGGAAACGCAGTACATACCAAGAACATACCTTAAAATTGCCAACAACTCGATATACCATACCGAGTATTCAGTTGGAACAGCTCATGCAGGTACCGCCGTCATTATAAACCAAAACATTATGCATCATGTACTGCCCCAATTTAAGACAGATCACATTCAAGCTAATAAATGCGATGCCTATTAACAGTAACTGCAGTATACTGTCCACATTGTAAGATTTCCCAAGATCAATTTTCACACTTCTTCCATTCACTAGGACCAACATTTTTAGAGGGAGGAGATTGCAACTCCAAACATACGCACTGGGGCTCACGATTAATTACACCCAAAGATAGACAACTGTACAAATGAATGAACAAAAACAACTATCATCAGGAACACCCACATACTAGTCATCGGACTTGCATAAAATACCAGATTTTCAGATACACGAAACTTGTAGCCCCTGACGATTTTTGACTGCAACCCAAATAACAAATGTCATTACATTCTAGATGGCTATCATAACTCTATAATAAAGCAGAACAATTCCCAAGGTCAAACATGTATGCGCGTGGTCTATGTGTAGTTACGATTGTGGGCGTGGTATTGATATTTTCTAAGAGCCAGTAATATGGAAGGAGAGAACAATTAATGCTCTTGTTAGGGCCTACACACATTTTTTACATTACACAGGAATGTTTGTACTATGTACACATAAATATTAAATCTGCAAATAACCTAAATTCGGAGCTTTGTACAAAAATATGGTTATAAACTTTTTGCAAGTGGACTTTACTACCTCTAGGAAGAACGGTGGTTACAATAATGGCGTCCGTTCTACCAAAAAGAATAAAAGTAATAATTACTGTTGTGTGTTGCAGTGTAAAAATTATTGCACGGACAATGTTCCTATGCACGGTTTTCCGCGCAATAATAAAAATTTGTGCAAAACATGGGAAATACGTCTAAAAATAGGGAAACCCGTGTCGGCCCATATGAAAGTTTGCAGTAAGCATTTTGTGAAGGAAGATTTTATATTACCCGGTAAGTAGGTCTTGCCAGTTTGTATTTTCACTGGCTTGAAATAATCATAAATATGCTGCCTTAAAGATACATGTTAATTAAGCAAGTGCCACTTGATGTTAAACATCTTCAGCTTACTCCATTAATTTCATAATTTAGGAGTTTCAATATGATTGTTTACTTGTAGATTATGTCAACAAGCGCAGATGCCTGAAAAATTTGCCCCGTGGAAGTGTCGACAAACCGCCATCATTTAAAACGGTCCAAAGCAAACAGGCGCGTTTGAATAGGCTCCAAAAGAGGAAAACGGAGCAACTCACAAATCGTGTTACTACTGTTACCACAAAACACAGGCCCGTCAAGCACCGGACAACCTGAGATGGAAGCAGCTAATGCTCTGTTAGAGTTGCACAATATGCAGATTGGCAGTAATAAACTGCATGAAGACAAAGCGGAGCAAGTGAACACATTTGTAGATAGGTAAGTGGTTGAAGTTTGACATTGCCGATATTATAAATAATGAATATAGGGTAAAATGTTGTAGAGGTATAAATAATTTAGCCCTTTTTATCGTAATTGTTGATGTGGTGTCGAAACTATCACTGTCGTCAACAAAGTTCTGCATTAGAAAGCAGGTTTTATTAACTACAATAAAAATTAAATTGGGGCTTACATTTAGATTTTTGGCAATTCTTTTTAATGTATTCAGTTTCAATATGATTGTTTACTTGTAGATTATGTCGACAAGCGCAGATGCCTGAAAAAAACTGCAATTCGTTCCCAAAATTTGCCCCTTTGAAGTGTCGACAAACCGCCATCATTTAAAACGGTCCAAACCAAACAGGCGCATTTGAATAGGCTCTAAAAGAGGAAAACGGAGCAACTCACAAATCGTGTTACTACTGTTATGGAGGAACCACAAAACACAGGGCCGTCAAGTACCGAACAACCCGAGATGGAAGCAGCTATTGCTCTGTTAGAGTTGCACAATATGCAGATTGGCAGTAATAAACTGCATGAAGACAAAGCGGAGCAAGTGAACACAATTGTAGATAAGTGGTTGAAGTTTGACATTGCCGATATTATAAATATTGAATATAGGGTAAAATGTTGTACAGGCATAAATAATTTAGCCCTTTTTAACGTAATTGTTGATGTGGTGTCTAAACTATCACCGTCGTCAACAAAGTTCTGCATTAGAAAGCAGGTTTTATTAACTACAATGAAAATTAAATTGGGGCTTACATTTAGATTTTTGTAAAAATTGGAGGTTAGCAGGTTAGGTTTTGCATCAGTTTTGACCAAGAACACTATACTAAGGAGATGCAACTTCCTATGACGGCTGTATATAAAAGCGGCCCCTATGCCGGGGATAGCCGTCGCGGCACTGTTGACAGCGTGTAACTACTTCGGTCATTTTAGTTTGTTTTCGCTGCTGTTCGAGAGTTGGAAGCGAGCTAAATTAACCTGTAATCCCGGTTAAAAGTCAGTTTACGGTTGTTAATCCAATGGAGTGTATTTCAAGTGTGTTATTAATTGTTAAAACATGGTCCGAATTTCCAGCTACACTCAGTAAATATTAGACATTGACAGTTCACGAGTTTTGTGAATGAATAAAGCTACACCACGACCGCCTTATTTGTCAACTTTTAGCGGTTCGCTTCGAAACGGGAGTTGCGTCTCCTTAGTATAGTCTTCTTGGTTTTGACACAGACCGATGCAAAACCTAACCTGCTAACATCAAATTTGACATAGACTTACAGTGCCACCAACATATTATTCTGCTGCATAATGTCACATTTTACTGACGTTTGAATAAAAATACATTTCTATCGTGCAAAAAACCTCATGAGCATCACGAACGTTATGGAATTACCAATCTCAGACAATAATTGGAGTCGTCGCTTCACTCCTCCAAACAATTGTCTTTCATCGGTAAAATGTCCTTACCGTTCTTAATATTTAATAGACTCTATAGGAAGTATAAATTGAATGACAGAAATAATAATGATAAATGGCTACAAAATCGTTGATATTTTAACTTTTTCTTATGGCAAATAGTATTTAAACGTTTTCTAAGTCATGGAATTGCCATGTTTCGTACAATTTTAGGCAACCTCTATATAAAAATGTTTATTGCAAGCAAAATAGTAATTGTTTTATTGAATTAAAAGTGTCACTTTGTTTGACAAGCAATTATTTTAATTATATATTAACTCAAAAATTGCAAGTCAAACAGAGCCACTTTTAATCCAAATAATGCATACTATTTTTTGTGCAACCTAGAAAAGTAAAAATTCAAAATTTTAGATTGCTTTTGACGTTACTCATTTAACCCGGCGGTACACGGGTGAAATTGCCGAACACCAGTGCACAAACCCGGTCAAAATGACCGTGTGTATTTTTTTTTGCTCAAAAGCGTTTGCTTTCAAATATGATGGCCTTAAGTCAGTCAAATATCGATTTTTAGGATTGAAATAATAGTAATACCAAGTTACCACAAAAATTTAATGACAAATGAACATTTAAAAGGGCTAAGTATAAAAAACCTAAACAATTATTTCTACACAAGTAACTTCGGGATATAAGAATACAAACGAAAAAAATTTGATTTTCAAAAGAATACCAAAAAAATTGTAACATTTAATGCATTGTGGATAGAAATTATTCAATATCTTCATAATTTGTGCCCTCCGCGAGGTTGGTACACAAAACATTTGTGTGTTCCTAGTGCCTAGTGCTAGTACACAAGTGCATGAACCCGGTCGAATCGACCGTGCTCCGTCACTTTGTAAGTAATGAGCAAACTTTGTACAAACAATCAAACCGAAAAAAAAATTTATGCTATCAGTCGTGCCAACCAACGATCAAGGGAGGTATACCTAAAATATTAGACACTGTTTACATTTGATTTTTTTTTAACAATAAGGCAAAAACTAAAAACCCGGTCATTTTGACCGTGACCCGTGCACTGCCGGGTTAAAAACCATTATGACAAGTGCATCCATAGACGACCAGTTAGACCTTAATTTTAGTTCATAGGAAATATAGGCTATTTATGTTACAAGTATGAAGTTAAGGACTTCTTTTGGGTGAACCGCAGTGTACGGTAATGCGAGCGATGTACATAAAGAAGGCCAACCTTAATGAAACATTGGAATTGTATATATATATATTTATTTTTATAATTAATAATAAAATAATAAGTACATTTTATTGTTACTCTTTTCTCACTTGGGTGTTATCCTGTAATAAAATAATTTTTAGGTAATTTAATACCAGTAGAATTGTTCTGCAAATTGAGAAATAAGATTGAGATGACAAATTGCAATAAAATTGGGAATTAATTAAATTGCTCAATTTATTTAAAGTAGTGATATTTAATAAAACATTATTTTTAATATTAAGAACTAAAGTAAATACTTACAATTAAGAAAGGTTTTTGAATATGTACTTTGTAAATGCGATTATATTAATTATCGTTATGAGGCGGCAGTATTATAGTACCTTTGAAAGAGGTTTTAGTAAAGTTTTCGAAAATTAATTTAGAAGGATTCCAGAAAATCAGACTGATTTACAGTTATTAATTGAAAAAAAAAATGCAATAATACTAGCAGTCTTTTTTAAATCTCGTGGGTAGAATATGTTCAGGAAATTTATTGACAAATATAAATGTGTAATAACATTAGTTAAGCCAATTAGGTATTTTTTTGTAGAAAAAGTAAGTAATATGATGGACATTTCACTTACCATGTTGATTCACACACCACTTATAAGAACAAGACACCCAGCTAAATAAACAATATACCAAGACAAAATTACAAGAGCGACTGAACACCAAGAACTTTAAGCAATAATGTTGCTGATATCAGGTAGTTTTACAGGTGGGGTTGATTACCTGAGTTTTTGGAATAGGAAGTAGACACTTAAATACGTTTACAAATTATCCATCATAACTAAAGCTGATATTATATGGCAAATGCATATTTTGTATAATTGATGAACCGGATAAACTTTTCGCATATGTATACTAATTATGTGAAAACAAATTGTTTAAGCCAAGTTTCACTTTGCATATTTTGCATATTTATACGTTTTTGAGCATACTTTCTGGATTTTGCATATTTGGTTATATTTAGCAATAATTTGTAATGTATGAACTTTTAAAGATTTTTTTGTTAAATTTACTATTTCATGAAATTTATTAATTAAATGTTTGTGTGCAATTGAGATATATACTTTCACTTTCTGCCGCTGGAGTGCAGTGCGCATATCGAAATAAGCAGAGGAAAGGGAGAGTCCCTATTAAAATCTTTGACTATATCAACATAGACTGCCAGATACCCCCACTTTTCCCATAGAAGCAATGTATAAAGAATCAGACAATATAGAATCCACTTCTAGAGTGTTGGGTGAATAATAGTCTGGCGGGGTTAGGGGAAATCTCATTATTATGTTGATTACAACCTGAAGTTGGTGTTGGCAGTCCATGTTTATATGGCCAAACGTTAAAACGAATGTCGTCTTTGAATAAATATTAGGGTATTAAATAAACTCATACAAAATAATTAAAATTTTTACATTATTTAGAATACTCCTACCTATTTTCAAAATAAAATGAGGAGCATATTATGTGCATATATTATAACTTTGGGTGCATATACTCAACAAAATATATGCATATATATGCGCATATTTTCGTACATTTGAGTGCATATAATTATCAGCTTTAATCATAACAATAAAACATAATATTTCCTTTATATTTGGGATATTCCAAAAGCAAATAAGTACTTATTTGTCCCTATTTTCAGAAAGTTGTAGGTTTGTCTAAATATAGTGCTTTTAGATATCAGCGAACGGAGGATATAAGATGGGGAATAAAGAAATAAAAATAGTGTGCTACGCCTAGTGATGTGGGTCGGGTAAATACCCAGTGGGTACGGTATTTATAAATGGGTATTTACCTGGGTATTTACCCCTGCCTCGGGTAAATACCTAAACACTGGGTATTTATCAAATGTGTAATATTTAGAAAGCTAAGCTAAACTTTTACTCACATCATAATGTTATCTTAATAAATAAACTACATATAAATGCACTGGAATATTTTATGTAAAATAACAATTTAAGTGTTTAGTTTAACAAGTATAAAATAAATAGGTGAAACAAGTTACAGTAAACTGTGTTCCTAATCTCTGTGAAGTTTTAAAGTAAACATGCCTAGTTGTTATAGATGTGAAAAGGATTGTGAAGATTCGCAAGTTGACAAGGTTATATTTAAATGCGATGGATGCTCAAGGCATGTATGTGGTGAATGCTGTGACTTAACAGCCTCAGAAATTAAATGCATGCGGCTAAAAAAAAGATGTTTAAAATTTTTCTGCTCAGAATGCGAACTAGGATTATCTATTGTTCCTACGCTCATAAACAAGATCCACGAACTTCAACTGCAAGTGGAAGAGCTGAAAAGAGCCCAAAATTCGGAGGATATTATTAACGAGGTTCTAGAGAGGCAAAAACGTGCAAACAACATAATAATTTTCAATCTAGAAGAAGTGGATACCAACAGTCCATGTGATGAGCGCAAAGAAATATCGAAAGTATTATCTGAGATTACCAACACAAAAATCGAAATTATAGCAACCCAACGCATAGGAAGAAAGGACCCGAGATCTAACAAAATTAGACCGATTAAACCACAATTGCAAGACCAAGAAGCAGTATATAAAATTCTGAAGAACAAGCGCAAACTGCAAGGCAGCATCAGGATCTCTACAGATCAAACTCCAGCACAAGTGAGCAAGTTTAAAGCCGTTCGCGAATCATTGATCAAAAGAAAACAAGAGGGTGAGAATGATTTATTTATTAAATATATCAAAGGAGTTCCCCAAATATTGTCTACCAACCATGTCCCAAAAAACTAAGAACCCCTGACAAAGAACTGATCTATGTCTCAATCTATTATCAAAACGTCCGTGGGTTAAGAACAAAATTAACACAAATACATAATGCTACTCAATTTGAAAACTACGACGTTATTGTTTTTACTGAAACCAACTTAAATGATAACTTTGATAACCTAGAAGTATTTGGCAATAAATATACAGTTTATAGGAGAGATCGTTCCATAGATACTAGTGAAAAACTTTCATTTGGCGGCGTTCTTATTGCCGTTGTTGGGGAGCCTTCTCAGTTTTCCGTTATTTGGAAAATTCCTGATTGCCAGCTCGCCTTGGAATTTAATGGACTGTATGGATTTATTTTCTTCACTGAATTATACACTCGTTGAAAGCAAAGTAGGTAATTTATTTGCTATAAATTTACACGAACAGTTTAACATTTAAACATGTGAACAATAATTACTTTCGCAGAGCGGACCGGTTCGCATGCTGCCACGTTGACAGAAGGAACGTAAGTGAACGGCGAGGCAAAGCACGCTCGAGTTCTGGAAATGCGCATAGTATGAATTCAGAATGCAAGAGAGGCGGCAAAAGTTTATAAAGTCCTTAACATACCGCCCGCCTTGGAAAGGGTAACCTTTCAAATAAAACAGTACAGAGTTGACATGTAAAAGCTAGAGTAAAACATGTAACATGAACACACATATATACAAAGCATAATAGTACATGGATCTTAATCTAGTACAAGAAAACCCGAACAATGGGGAGCCAAAAGGCTACGAAAACTGCGCTGAACGCTAACGCACTAGTTCACAACACTAGGTAGCGGGCACAATTTGGCGAAGGATCGCTTCACGATCCCTGACACAGTGTTCACTGACGCCACACGCGTAACGCCGTCAAGGCCAGGGTGCAGCTCGGTGACCCGGCCTAACCTCCACTTCAGAGGGGGTAGATTGTCATCCTTGATGAGGACCATGGAACCAGGCTGGAGGTCCGAAAGATGCGTGCGCCATTTGGTGCGCTGTTGGAGTTCCGAGATGTACTCTTTACTCCATCTCTTCCACACATTCTGGTGAAGTTGTTGTATTCTCTGGTATTTAGACAGCCGAGACTCGGCTATCTCAGTAACGTTGGGATCAGGCAGTGACACCAACGGACGACCAATCAGGAAATGAGCAGGAGTCAAAGGCTGAAGGTCGTTTGGATCAGAGGACAAAGGAGACAGGGGTCGGGAGTTTAAGGTCGCTTCCACCTGTGCTAGCAAAGTGCAAAATTCATCGTAATTTAGACTAGCGTTACCTATAACGCGACGTATGTGATGTTTGGAGGACTTAATTCCGGCCTCCCACAATCCGCCAAAGTGGGGACTGCGCGCGGGTATAAAATGCCAAGCTACTCCGTCGCTCGCGACTGATTCGGAAATAGAAAGGCCTTGTTCCGCAAGAAAATTGCCTAATTCGATTAACTCGGAATTAGCGCCTACAAAGTTAGTGCCATTGTCAGAATAGACATGGAGCGGTTTGCCTCGACGAGCCACAAACCGGCGAAAAGCTATTAAGAAGGTTTCAGTAAAAAGGTCAGCGACCAATTCAAGGTGCACTGCTTTTGTGACAAAACAATAAGCTGTAACTCGTTGTAAGCGAGCGAAGCTTGAATACTGATTGAACGGAAATGGTTCAACATAGGTTACAGGAAGACTCTGAACTTCTTTTTTGAATTCTGGAAGCTCAGCACGAACATGTTTGGAAGTAGGCCAAGATGCCTCACCTTCGCTTAGCAGACCCAGCGGGTCAAATATCTGTGATATTTCAGACAAGATGCTACGCTTGGTAGCCTTACTACTTGTAGAATTTGAAATATGGGATATTTCAGACAAGCTGCTACGATTGGTAGCCTTACCACTTGTAGAATCTGAAATATTGAACATGGAAGTAGGCCAAGATGCCTCACTTTCGCTTAGCCAGGTGGGACCGTGCCACCAAAGGCTTGACAGACCCAGCGGGTCAACTATCTGGGAAATTTCAGACAAGCTGCTACGATTTGTAGCCTTACTACTTGTAGAATTTGAAATCTGGGATATTTCAGGCAAGATGCTACGCGTGGTAGCCTTACTACTTGCAGAATCTGAAATATTCTCTACTGATAAGAATCTTTTCTGAGCGATTTGCAATGAATCACCCAATACCTCTACAGGTTCCTTGAGAGGGATAGAGACAACGAATCGACCATTCGCTTCTCGTTGCGTATTTTGCACGAAATGTGCCTCACAGGCGTTCTCTTCATTTGTGCGGACCTTTTCCTCTGGGTAATGTTCGAGTTGCCAAGACCTAGCAATGGGATCAGAAGCATCATCGATCGTGCTAAGATTGCACTGTACAGGGTACGCAGAAGGGGGACCTGTAGGGCCAGAAACAATCCACCCAAAACGAGTTTTTTGGAGGATAGGAAGATTTGGGCCTAGACCAATTTGTCCAATACAAAGGAGCTGCCAGAAAATGGGCGAACCAATCAGAATGTCGATGGTGCCCGGTTGGTCATAGGACAGATCTGATAACTTGATGTTATCAGGAACCTTGAAGCTGTTTCGCTGGACGCGAAAACTTGGGGTAACACCCGTAATCTCATCGAGAACAAGACAGGATAGGCCAATGCCGTATGAAGTGTGAGGGGCTTGCAGCTTGATATCACACCTAGCCTTGATTTGAGAAGTGGCTTTACTTAAGCCAGAAACAGTAACGTTGACTTCGCGAATTGGAAGCTTCAACCTTTTACACAAATCTGAACGTATAAAGTTCGATTGGGAACCGGAATCCAACAGGATTCGCACAACGTGAGGCGTACCATCATCAGCGATGAGTTTAGCGGTAGCCGTAGGTAAGAGTACCTGCAAAGCATTCGAACAGAATGCAGAAATCGATTGATTTAGCTCAACAGGGGTTTCTGCTGACACTGCAGATCCTGGTTGACTAGAAGAAGCGTTCTGAGGCATATCCTTGAAGAAGGGTGTTGTGCCTCGATTTGCACTTTCTACACGTATGTTTGGAGCTACAGAGGCTCGATAGGTGACCCTGAGTTAGGCAATTAAAGCATACGCGGAGCTCTTTTGCCTTTGACTTTCTGTCAAGAACAGACAGCTTGACAAACTTATCGCATTTGTACAAGGAATGAGATCCTTTACAAAGTGGACACGAAGGGGTACCCGACACAAATGATTTAGAATGTACCTTGGAAGACCTTTCGGGTACAAGCTTGCTATCTTTTACCTCTAGAGTTTCTAGAAGATTTGCTGTATTTTGTAAGAATTCCTTGAACTCATCAAGATTAGGCAGGTCAGAACTTGACCGGTTTCTAAGGACCTCCCATTCACGGAATGTCGTGGGGTCCAGTTTTTTAGAAACGACATAAATTATAACAAAATCAAGAAGCTCGCTTTCGGTAGCTAATGATTTGATTGCTGCAAAATGTTTGAATAACATATCGCTAATCGTACGTAATTTAGTTGCAGATTCCTTACTGCAAGATTCAAGCTCGAAAATAGCCTTGAGGTGGTTATGAACCAGAATTTTTGGATCATTGTATCGATTGCACAATGCCTCCCAAGCTAGAGTATAATTACCCGCAGTAAAATCTAAACTTTTTATAATTTGGCTTGCATCACCCTGTAAACTAGCCTTTAGGTAATGCAGCTTCTGAATATTAGTCAGCGTTTGATTCTCATGAATTAAGCTACTAAATATCTCACGAAATTCTAACCATTCTGAAACACTTCCTGAATATTTAGGAATTGAAATGGTAGGAAGCCTAAACGATGGCGTATTACACTGCGAGCTGCAGTTTGAATGCCCTGATCTTAAGCTACCAGCAGGCGATCCAGAACGATCTAATGCAACATCAGACTGGCTGTTGTATTCATTAATCAAATATTTAGCTTGTGCGATTGCAAAATAATAAGAGTCTTCAAATTCGACTCGCTGTTGCATTTCCCGTTCTGCATCCTCACTGGCTTCTAAAATTTGTTCATGAACCGCATCATATTCTGATAACAATGTGGCTGCAATATTCAATCTTTCTTGTAACTGAATAATTTGAATGCTAGATAACGATTGATCTATAGTCTGTTTTTTTGCTTTATGATTCAGAGCAGGCTTTGCTTTTGCATTTTTGTAACAGTGTAGGTAGTTGGTTACAAAGAAAAAACACTAGTAATGTCAAAAACTTATTACAACTGTCAATGTGTTATCTTATAAGCACTATTATACATAATAAAAGCTACAATTACTGAACCACCGACATTAAATAAGGTATTGCTTTATTTTAAGAAATTTTATTTAAACATGGTTGTTATCTAACTGTACAGAAACGTCATAAAATTTCTATATGTTCTAATGTGAACATATATTATTAAAAACTTGCTGATGACTTTTGTTTGCAAATCTGTGTTGTAGAATTTATTATTTATGCTAAACATATAACAGGGATTAACTGTTTTTTTAACATTGCCTAAAAATGCCACCGTTCATACACTTATGATAGTACCATTGTCCGTGTCAAACAGTGTCACACCTCACACCCTGGTAAAAATCCTGATGTGCATCCTGCATTCAAATAGTATATCTCTTTCCCTCCGCCTTAACTTTAGATGGATTACTTTTCAACTCTGTGTCGTGGGTCTTCCTATCAGACTGGTTCCATTGCGAAATATTCAGTTTCATCCAAAAACCGGAACATACATTTTTCACTAGAATTTCGAAATTGTAAATATTTCTTTAATAAAGAAGTAATCTTCGCCGAAATTACATGATTCTTCTCACAAACCAATTTTCTTCCATTTACAATTTTGTATTTATATCCCATATTTTTTAAGGTGTTGTATAATTTTGAACGAGTCCTGATATAATTTAGTTCTTGTCTTGCACATCGCAATAAATTATCCAAAGTAAAAAAAACAAAGTTTCTTAATATCCTCCCTGGAACTATAGTCCTCCCAAGTTGAAAATTCTTTTTCCTTTTTCATATTGTCATCCGGTTGTTGCTGGAGTTGTGATTTTGCTTCATTTAGAATATTAAATACAGTTGAATTCAAAATATAGCATAACAAAATGTAAGAAATTTTATAATGGTTTAATTCTTAATACTTACATCAAAGATTTGACCAACTCTTCCAGTGATGGCTGTTTTACTTAATTTACCATGGATGTCTTTTATATTAGTAAAACAGCATTTTATAGCCACAGTTTTACTATTAATACAGCTTTTTCATGGCATTTTATTAAACGTTATTGAAGTGTCAATGTGACAATCTCGGGGACCTTGATTTTGACGTTAGGTATATTTTGTAACTAAACTGTTGTACACTGCTAAAATAATATAAATGCAAGGCCTGCTCTGAATTATAAAGCAAAAAACAGACTATACCTCGTAAATTGTTTGCAACGATTGCACGTATTTTGCGAAACTCGTAAGCTTGCCTTTGATAGAGCCACGTGCCCTAACAAGCGAATTCATAATTGTTGAAATGAAAACAACTTAAGAATGAAAACTGTTCGTACGCCACTGGCGTGAATTTTGTACGCTTCTGGTACGCGGACCCAACGGGTCAACTATCTGTGATATTTCAGGCAAGATGCTACGTGTGGTAGCCTTACTACTTGCAGAATCTGAAATCAGCGATATTTCAGGCAAGCTGCTACGCGTGGTAGCCTTACTACTTGCAGAATCTGAAATATTCTTTAATGATAAAACCTTTCGCACGCCTCTGGCGCGAATTTGGTACGCCTCCGGTACTCGGAATGAATCACGACGCGGATGGCCGTGTGCTACGCAAGACCAAATTGCGCCACGAACGCGAGACTGTTTTAACAACGCAAACGGCTCTGCAATTTGAAAATGCAGGGGTTATTTTAATCACGCATGGACAAAGCAACTTGGCATTTTACGCGATTACCTTGTTTATATAACTCATAAACCATTTGTTTATGCTATAATACACAGCTGAAATTAAGCACACATGCAAACACAGACGAAGTAAACCAAATTTATGCATAGGAAAATCAGGCTTACATTGATATTGGTGCGTGCCTCCTTTTCGTTACTGTGGTCTGAACGAGACGCCGCAGACTGCCGGCTTGCAGCTGCACGCGAATGGGCGGGAAACGTTGGCGTTGCTCAGCCCTCTCGCTTCCTCTCTTACGGGCACCGCATGTGCCCTCTTCGTTCCACGCGTTGCGGCGAATATGGAACGCTGCTTCCTTGCGGTTGATTACATGCAATGCAATACACAACTGAATATGCTTTTGTACTTGCCAATGACCAATGTTGTCGAATGCTGTCGCTGTTGATTGGACTCGCAATGACCTAATGTGGTTTAATCCTGGCTCTGTAGGACCAATGTTGGGGAGCCTTCTCAGTTTTCCGTTATTTGGAAAATTCCTGATTGCCAGCTCGCCTTGGAATTTAATGGACTGTATGGATTTATTTTCTTCACTGAATTATACACTCGTTGAAAGCAAAGTAGGTAATTTATTTGCTATAAATTTACACGAACAGTTTAACATTTAAACATGTGAACAATAATTACTTTCGCAGAGCGGACCGGTTCGCATGCTGCCACGTTGACAGAAGGAACGTAAGTGAACGGCGAGGCAAAGCCCGCTCGAGTTCTGGAAATGCGCATAGTATGAATTCAGAATGCAAGAGAGGCGGCAAAAGTTTATAAAGTCCTTAACAGCCGTCCTCTCAAAATACAGTAGCAAACTACTTCCATTTAAATCTACTAACGTAGAAGATATATTTGTCGAAATCACCATAAAAAATACAAACACACTCATAGGAGCTGTCTATCTGCCACCTGCTTCAAAGCCAGAAGCTTACACTCAACACACAAAATCTGTCGAATTAGCTGTAAATTACAAAAATAATACTCAGAACTATGATACACCAATCATATGTGGTGATTATAACTTACCACAAATTAAGTGGTTGAAAGTAAACAATGAAACGACTACCTCAGGTCACCTAGATCCCACAGCAAGAGCCTTAATTGAGGGTACCGATTTCAGTAATTTGAATCAGCTGAATTATGTTTCAAACCACAACAATGTTATATTGGATTTGGTATTTGCAAATTCTGACCTACATATCCAAACCCCAAACGAATTTATAGTTGATCATGATCTACATCATCCACCACTATTTATAACATTCAGTAAAACTATACATAAAAAATTGAGAAACGACTTACATCAAGATTGGCATTATAACTTTAATAAAGCAAACTTCATAGATATTTCAAAAACACTTCAACAAGTAAACTGGAACCAATTATTAAACTTGGATAAAGGCTTGGAGGACATTCTCAATTCTTTCTACAATGTTCTATACAAGATTATTGACCAATTTGTTCCAAAAATCACAACAAAACCGAACAAATATCCAATATGGGTGACAAATGATAGCAAAAAACTCATAAGCCAAAAAAACAAAGTGTATAAAATATTCAAAAAATATGGACCACAATTCTATAATGAATATTCCAGGGTAAGAAGGTTAGCAAAACATTCCTACAATAACGATTATAAAAACTTTGTAGAAGGATTAAGCTTAAAAACACCAACCGATAACAAAACATTTTGGGCATACATAAACTCTAAGAAAAAGAACTCAGGGCTTCCTAATGTGATGACACTTCATGACAAAACAGCTGATGATCCAGAATCTATTGCAAATTTATTTGCCTACAATTTTCAGTCAATTTACTGCAAGTCACCAGAAAATTACACAGCAACATCGACATCTGACATGACAATATTATCCAACATCATAATCACTGAAACTGAAACTCTAAATCATTTGTTACTATTAAATACTAAAAAAGGAGCCGGACTAGACAAAATCCCAAATATCTTACTTAAATGTTGCTGTGAAGAGTTAAAATTACCGCTCACCCTACTTTTTAATCTTTCATTGAAAACAGGGTATTTTCCAAAATTATGGAAACAAGCCTTTATTACTCCAATCTTCAAATCGGGTGACAAATCTGACATAATAAATTACAGGCCAATAGCAACAATAAACTCTATTCCTAAAATCTTGGAATCTATAATTGCTGAAAAATTAACGGAAACCTTTAAGCAAATCATTCCATCAGATCAGCATGGCTTTATGAAAGGTCGATCTACGACAACAAATCTTGTAATCTACAAAAATTACATATTAAATGCAATGGAAGAGAGGCAGCAAGTTGATGCCATATATACAGATTTCCAAAAAGCCTTCGACAGAGTCCAGCATGCTATTCTGTTGAAGAAACTTGACGCACTAGGCTGTCATGGAAGCTTTCTCCAGTGGTTCGCTTCGTACATTACAGACAGAACCCAGAAAGTGAAAATTAATGGCAAACTATCTCGACCAATCTCGTGCTTGTCTGGAGTAGCCCAAGGATCAAATCTTTCCCCTACTCTGTTCCTACTTTTTGTAGCCGATCTTCCAAATATCTTCATTAATAGTCGGTGTCTAATGTTTGCCGATGACCTAAAACTTTACAAAGCGATATCTAAGCCTATGGATCAAATTAAACTACAGGAAGACCTTAACAGATTAGCAATGTGGTGTGATACAAACAAACTTTCACTAAATCTCGACAAATGTAAGAGTATAACCTTCTTCAAAACCAAAGAAATTTTTACTTACAATTATAGTTTAAAAAGTACTGAACTCAAAAAAGTCAATGAAATCAAAGACTTGGGAATTGTATTCTAGTGTGATATGTCATTCCGGAACCACATGGAGCTGACTATCAAAAAAGCAAGGCGGATGCTCGGATACATGACCAGACAAACCTCAGATTTTCAAAATGCGGAAACTATAAAGTGCCTTTATTTTAGTCTAGTGCGCAGCATACTAGAATACTGCTCCCCCATCTGGCATCCTTATCAAGTAACATACAAAGAACTCCTTGAAAAAGTTCAACACAAATTTATCAGGTACTACATGTTCAAGAAAGGCTTAAGATACGAACCAAATTATAACCAGTGTGAAGTAATGTGTGACCTACTTTCTCTAAATTCCCGTTATGAACTAAATGACGTTTTGCTAGTGTTCAAGATCATCAGAAACTTTATTGACTGCTCTCCCCTACTAGGCCAAATATTATTTAAGATTCCATACAAAAATACAAGACAAAAAGAATTGCTGCATATCCAGTTTCATAGATCTATATACACACAATCTTGTATAACAAATCTTTGTGTTACTTTCAACAAATGGACCGATGATATACATTTAGACATATTTAGTACTTCACTCAATGTATTCAAAATTAAATTAAAACAATTGCTGTTCGGAACATAGTATATGTATTAATTCACTAAGTGTAAATGGATATACTATTAAGGATTACTGTACAATTAACTTTTGAATGATGTACTAGTTGGACGTAAGTCCGTTTTGTACAAATACATTATTATTATTATTATTATTAAATGTAACATTGAATAAGCATTCACCCAGGTAAATTACTCATTTATCGGGAAAGAACATTGGCTGACGAAGTTTGTGGAAATAAACAGTTAGACGCAATAAATTGCGCCTGTTAGAGATTACAAAAAACATTGTGACGGCTCTGACTCCATTTTTAAAAAATGAACATAACATTAATTTGAAGAAATAATCCTTATAATTATTAACATTAATATATACTGATAGACATATTACGAAACAATCTTAATAAGGCAAAAAATATCACAAAATAATATAAACAACGCTGTATACCGATGGGACCATAAGTATGCAACAGCAATAAGATAGCATGAGCAAAAACACATAATACTTGAATAAGAGATAACCGTAAAAAAAGTTATTTTAGTAGGCATATTTTGTTGACATATGCCATAATTAAAATGAACATCAAGTTTACTCAAATATTTGTTTGTATGTTCATCTCTTTCTTATTCAATCATTGAATTCTGTTTCTTCTTCATGCTATCTCATTGCTGTTGTATACAGGTTGCCTAAAATTATATGGAACATGGCAATTCCATGAGTTGGAAAAGATTCAAATACTAATTACCATAAGAGTAACCGAAATAGAAAATGCAATAATTACTTTGGTAGCTAGGCAACAAGTAGGTATAATAGCCATGTTCCGTACAATTTTAGGCAAAACCTGTATAATTATGTCCCCATCTGTATTTTGGGCAGTAAATGTTCTCAGTTCAGCTATTTTCTTAAACATTTTTATAAAATTCGAATAGAGTACCTTCAGTTATGAATCAATTATACTCATTAGATAGATACATTAGATTATAATATTTGTAAATGGGTCTATAAATATCTGCTTAAATACCCATTTTGGGTAAATTTTTTTTTAAAACAAAAGAAACCCATTTTAGAGGTGTTCAACTGGAAAATCACCTATCTCACATCAATACACATTAAAAATGTAATACAAATGAGAAGTTTGAAAAAAATCGTTAGAACCGTTTTTGAATAAATCGAAAAAAAACTGAAAAATCACAAGAGTAAACACCTACTTCCAGTTATGCGATTTTCTTCAAAAGCTTGCTGTCGCATCTACATAGTACACAAAACTTATATATAAAGTTTCAACCCCATACCTCTTTTCGTTTTTGAGATATTCTGTTCACAGGCAGACACTCACACAGACACACACACACACACAGACAGACCCTCACACAGACACACACACACACACAGACAGACCAATAAAAAAATATATGTTTTTTGGGTTCAGGAGACTCTGAAACGTGAAGATCTGTTGAAAACTCAATTTCGAATTTTTGGGGTGAATCCAATACTTCCTTTATTGTAAAAAGAAGTAAAAAAGAAGACACTATTCAATTCAGCAGTATCGGCTGTATCCAATATGTAGGAAAGTGACCTGAAGGCTATCCAAAAATTTCCAATCTCTAGCGTGCTTTTAAAACTTTCTTTAGTGCAACAAAAGTTATTAGATTCGTCCTACATTTTAAATGCGGCATATGCCGCGGGCTTCAGCTAGTTGACAATACGGCAGAAAATTCACTCTAAACTGTGAGAATAAACACGAAACGCCGGAGCACTTGTAGCACAACTACACTCCTCGAGGGACACACATCGATTCACCAAGTGCCATGGTTGCCGCTACATTTGACAGATACAAACAAATAAACAGCAAACTAATTTGTTGATGCTTTGAGATGCTTCAGTGTTTTCCAGGCACCACTAATTTGTCTAAAAATGGTAATTTTATTTCTTTAAATTTTCGGTTTTCCGAAATGTAAAATGACAAATTGTGGCATAAATAGATCGCGATTTTTTTTCTCTACAACAAACTTCCATATAAGTTTGCTGTAAAATAATTAGGGAAGCAAATATTTACATATGAAAAAATTACCATTGAAATCCCTATGGTGCGTAAAGCATTTCTACACCCTGTATAGTGATGTTTTGGTGGGGACTTTTGAACATCATTGTATAGGAGTTCGACTTTCGACTGTATCTCGTATATCGGGTGACAATGAGATCAGGGCCATGTCTCTATCTCCTTTACTTATCAACGGGGTGAATGAAACTTGTTACAAGGATAATATACATAATTTAGAATTGAGAGACCGATATAATCAAAATGGCCGACTTCCGGTTTCACCGGAAATGTCATCAACTTTGATTTTTTAAATGGGTTGTTCAGTATATTTTATGGTTTTCGGAACCTACAACTCAAATTACATACGGCAGTGTTGCCAAATTTGGTTTGGTATTTCCCAAAGATATTTTAAAAACTTATTAATTAAACATTTTTCCGTTTTATATGTAGATAAAGTGTTGCATGATGCATATCGCTAGATTGTTTTTTTTATTAACACGCACTTGGCGTATACATTGCAACTAGTAAATACTATCTAGAAATTTAGTTTTAATAATTTCTTACTTAAATCTAACCCTAAAGTCTTAAATCTAGGTAAGTCTTAGCGGTTGATGGATGTACTCCCATTGGCGCACTCCACATATGTTTAAAAACACCTTTTTCACATGTTTTAATTGCCCTTGATTCACTTAACTTAACTTAACACTAGTTCGAAAGGCTTTTGCCTTTTCAATCTACGGGTAAGTCCGCTGTTGTCGAGTAATTGTAGCACTTCGATATTTACGTGTTACATGTTTTTTCGCAAATCTTTTAATCTCCTCACTGACCATAGGCACTTTATGTCTTCATTTCTGATGTACCATGGAGCGTTGACAATGCTGCGCAGTACCTTGGTTTGAAAAGTTTGAATAATTTTTACATTAGATTTCTTTGTGCATCCTCACAGCTGCACACCGTAAGTCCAGACTGGTTTTAGTATTTGTTTGTACAACAATAGCTTATTATGCAGTGACAGCTCAGAGTGTCTTCCTTTTAGCCACCACATTTTCCTAAATCTAACGCAAAGTTCTTCGCGTTTTTTCTTTATATGTTCTTTCAACCTGAGCTTGGCATCTAGTGTCATGCCCAGGTATTTAGCTGTGTTAGCGTGAGGAATTATTTGCTGATTTATCACTACAGGCAAGATATCAATTCTTTTATTGGCGAAGTTTATATGGGCAGACTTCGCCCCATTTAATTTAATTCGACACTTCTTGGTCCACCTGATGACGCTGTTGACGGCTGTTTGTAGTTTATTAGTAGCTACTTCTATTTCGCTGCTTGTGGCTAGTAATGCAGTGTCGTCAGCAAATGTGGCTGTCGTCACTCCATCACTCATGGAAATGTCACTAGTGTAAAGCAAGTATAAAACTGGCCCAAGGACGCTTTCTTGCGGTACACCTGCGGCAATAGCTTTTAGTTCTCACCCTGAACTGGCGGTCAGAGATGTAAGATTTCAGAATGTAGCTTATCTGCCTTGGCAGGTTTAGTGTTATTTTGTATTCGAGGCCCTCGTGTCATACTTTGTCAAAAGCTTGGGCCACGTCTACAAATATCCCTGCGCATATTTCTTTTTCTTCTAGGGTTCTTTCAATTACATCGGTGTTTCTATGCACTTGGTCAATAATCGAATGTTTGGTCCGAAAGCCAAATTGGGGAGTTGGAATGAGCTGCTTTTCCTCAATAATTGGCTTGACGCGTTTCAGGAGCAGTTTTTCGAACAGTTTAGAATGGTCGGTAGTAGTGAAATCGGGCGGTAAGATGCTTTCTCATTGGGTGGCTTCCCTGGTTTGCGGATCATAATAACTTCTGCAACTTACCACTGCATCGGTACGTATTGTAGTCGTAACGCTGCATTAAACAGATGCGTAAGCTTTATTATGCCCTTTTTTGGTAGTTCCTTGAGCAGTTGTCCACTTATTAGATCATAACCGGGGGCTTTTTTGGCACTGAGATTCTTTTGTATCTCATTGTAAATTTCTTTTGGAGTTACTGGCAATATCTCCCTGTCCTCCCGGTTTTTTATCTCTGGTAGGTTCTCATTGCCGTCAGCTGGATGTGATTGGATAGTATTCGATAGATGTTCAGCAAATATCTCTGCTTTTTCTTCGTCTTTCCTTGCCCATCCGCCATCATGTTTACGAATGGGAGGATTATGATTATAAGGCTCTTTTAATCTCTTTGTGGCTTTCCTGAGAGAGTATTCGGTATCTTTATCGTCTGTTAGTCCCTTTAGGAATTCAGTGAACGTTTCATTTTTAACAGAGCGGATTTCTTCTTTGAGTTGTCGGCTTAGCCGGTTTGGCAGTTGTTTGTCTGCCGGTGTTCTGGTTTGTTGCCATTTCTTCCGTGCTTTTCGTTTCACTGAGACAAGCTCTCTGATCTCCCGAGGGTAGTTCACGCCAGTTGTTTTCATTTTTGGATGAGGGGTATTGCTCCATGCCGCTTGCTGCAGGTCGATTACAAATCGCTCTGCTTCTTCGTCTAGCTGCTCAATTGTTCTTAGTGGAACGTTTGGTTTAATATGCTCTTCTGCTTCTGCTCTAAATCCATCCCAGTCAGTCCAATTGTTTGTTAGTGATGGTGAAGATGATTTATTGATGATTGTTTTGCTTAGCGTCAGGATAATGGGAGCAATGTAGTTGGAAGATACGCTTTTCAGTATGAAGAAGTCGATCAGATCTGGTATTTTTTTGCTATCCGACGGCCAGTGCGTTGGTTTGCCAGTAGAATGACATACGCATTTAGCTTGCTTGATCGCTTCATATAAATGTTTTCCTTTAGTAGTGACAAGTCTGGATCCCCAGTGGGTATGTTTGGTATTGAAGTCCCCTTTTAATAGGAAGTGATCTCCTAGCGCTTGGAAAACCCTTATGTAGTCATCTTTTCCTAGTGTGTACCTTGGCGGGCAGTATATTGCAGCAAATATGTAATCCTTGGACTTTGTGAGGATTTTTACAGCTTTTTTTTTGTATTTCGCGAATGTTGTAGTTCAGTTCTTCATAGCGTTTGACATTATCTTTTATTAATATCGCCGATCCTCCCCTTGCTGTATTATCTGGATGGGGGGTGTAGTATAGTTTATACCCTTTTATATTTAGGAAGCTTTCCTTAGTAAAATGGGTTTCAGAAATTAGGCAGATGTCTATTTTTTGATCCCAGAGGAATAGTTCTAATTCATGGGCGTACTGGAGGAGCCCATTTGCATTCCAGGCTGCTATTCTAATTGACGTAGCCATTTTTATTTCCTAGTTGTGGGCGCGGCCCTGTTGCTACTTTCTAGTTTTGTTATTCTAGTTAAGATCGACTTTATGGAATCTTCTTGTTTTTCGAGTTTACCTAGAATTGCTTGCAATGTTTTATTAATTGCATCCAGGTTGGCTTCTTCCTTCTTGACTTGTTGAATTTTACCTTTTTCCATTTGTGCATAGCTGCACAGCCGAACTAGTATTAGGTAAGGTTGGAAAATTCTGCCTTGTTTTTTTTTATTGATGCCGTTTCTTGGGCATTAGTTGTTCTTAGGTTGTTTCGTTTCTTTTCTTGTAGGGTTTTTTATCTACGACTACACACCCTCGATAGTTTCCCGGGTGAGCTTCACCACAGTTTTCGCACTTGGCTTTTTCAAGTCTGGCTGGCTTACACTCTTTAGTGTGATGTCGTCCTGCACACTTGACACATCTCGCTTCTTTGGGGCAGAAGGATTGACTGTGTCCATTCCAAAGATTAATCTCATTTTGAGTTTGTAATTGATTTTCCTGAAGGAGATTCAGATTTTGCTCTGCTAATAAAGCCTCAGCTGGTGTTGGAGGTCGTTGAATTGGCATGAAGTTATCTATTATGCTGCTGTGTGCATATTTGCACTGCTGCAAAATGATTACTTTGTTATCTTACCCAGCACTTCCACGAGTGAACGTACTATTATTGGGCTGGACTGTTATTTTGCGAAGTAACGCAAACTGCAATACGAGTGAACGTATTATTCCTATTGCGAACTAAGGCACAATTGTGAATTAACACAAACTAAACTAGGTCGCTAGACTAACAACCAGCCTTACCGGAATTTGCTAAGGAGGAGAGTCAGCGATACTCGACACTTTTTACGCGTCTCCGCTTATAATTAAACATGTCTGCCTTCGACCACTGATAATTGATTACTACTAGATTGGTACTTGAATTTTTTATCTAATGGCATGATGGCCCATGGTAAGTTCCATTTAAAAAAATTGACTTTTTCTCAAACACACGTTTAGCAAATTTTATTCCTTTATGAACGATTTGTTATGGTTCAAATTAATAAAATATGTACTACTATGGGTTACTAGAGTCATTTAGAACATTTTTTTTCTAATTACAGCCTTCTATGATACAAAATAAAATTTGAAAAATAGTAATTTATTATACAAGACGATAAAGTTAAATTTTATCCACGAGTGAATTATTTAACGTCGAGACGAAGTCGAGACGTTAATGATTCAATAGTGGATAGAAATAACTTTATCGTCGTGTAAAATACAATATTTTTTTCTATAGCAAGAACTTGAACAATTTCAAAGGAAAATAAGGACAGTCAATCACATTTGAAAATGTCAGCAGCTAGATTGGGTTGCTACGATAATACGAAGCTGTCATATTTAATTTAAACAAAAGTTAAAAAATTAAATTACTTTTTCTACTCCTGTAACTAAAATGCAATTTAACATACTAACATACACGTCGCTAAGTGACCTTTTAATCATGCCTTCATAACCTATGACTAAAGAGCCTCTTAGTCATGAGCTGAAGTTGGCAACGATGTTTTAGTCATGGGGTGAAGTTGGGTTCAAATAGTATTTGCTTTATTAGCCACAGCCAAAACTAAAATCAAGTTAGTTTTCAACCGTCACTTTGACGTTTGTCAAGTATAATTTAACCTAATATAATGAATGTCAAAATTTTAATGAAGTACTGTGATGTTATATTCTCTAAATTTGTGGTCGTAGAAAAAGTATAGTATGCAACTCGTTTTATAAACTTATTAGTCACTCATTTTATTAAACACTCGCTCCGCTGCGCTTCGCTCGTAATTAATAAAACTCGTGACTAAAATGACGTTTATAAAACTTGATACATAATATAGTGTTATCTATCCTTGATGTTAAAGTGTTACTTTATCTACCCTTGCTGTTAAAGTAAAACTTGACCTTTTGTTTTGAGTTGATGAAAGCACACTTTAACATGAGCTATAGAAAAAAAGAATTTTTTGTTTACAAAAATTAAAATTTAGCGAATTTATCGTATGTAATCTGAGCTGTACATTCCAAAACAACCTAAAATTTGTGGGTGATGCATTTCAAAAATCAAAGTTAATGGCACTTCCGGTGAAACCATTTCAACTATAGCTATCGGTCAATCATATATTATATCTAGTATCCACGTATCAACATTTATCCAAATCGATTTAAAAATATAGGAGATATAAGCATGTCCCTATTCTCATTGTCACCCGGTATATAAAGAAAAGTCCTGACTCACTCACTGTCTCATCAACGCCCAGTCAGAACTCTTGGACCTAGAACGATTAAATTTTGCACAGAGGTTTCCTTTATGATGTATACAAGGAATAAGAAAGGATATTTTGAAATTCAACCCCTAAAGGGGTAAAATGGGGGTCGAATTTTGCATGGAAAAATAATATTAAATAGACATTTCGACTTGCAACTTCGTAGGAGTACTCCTAAAAACAAATAAGCAAACACGTATTTCTGGATTTTCCGAAAATCAACCCCTTAGTGGGTGAAATGGCGTAAAGAAGCCTAAAAATCGATATGGGTGTCGTTATTGAGGACACGATATAAAACTAAAACCCTATAGTGGTGAAACGCGGTTTCAGAGACAAATTATTTTTGGGCAGAACAATATCTGCCGTGTCAGCTAGTTGTCGATATTTTCATTTTTATGTCAAATATAAAATGCGATTTTCTAACTGAAACTATTTCGTGCTGGTTTTGATTTCATTTGGAAATTTATCTTCCGAAATCAATCGATTTTTGATACAGAGAATCACCACGAGTCGAAGACGACTGGTAATTTTCGTCACACAAAACAACTTGACAGTCAAAATCACCACTTAATACATTAGGTATTAGAGTCGTTGTAGTCCATTTTCTAAACGCTAAAAACTGGCCAAAGTTCTAACTTTGTTGACTCAAAGCCGATTTTGAACACTTTTTTTTATTATTTCGGTAAATGTTTATAGAAAAGTTCCCCATAGGTGAGAAGGTGTGCTTTTTATTTTTTCAATTGTTTTTAACAAATAAGTGTTTTTTAATATACTCTTAATTAAAAAATTTATAACTATTTCATTTATTTAAACAATTGCCTGAAATTTGATAACATAAGGTTTATGGGGTCGCAGATTACAAATCTGGCCTCAAAATGGGTCTAAAAACAAAATGGCGTCGAAGGTCAAATTTTTTATTTTATTTTTTTTTTAATTTTTATTAGTAGTCTGGGGGGGGGGGTTGTGGGGTTGCTGATTACGAATTTGACATTAAAACTTAACTAAAATTAAAATGGCGGAGCCAAAATGGCGGAAAGGGGTAAATTTTTTTAATTTCTGATACCTATACCTAGAAGTTTTTTGGGTCGCTCATCCCAAATTTTATGTTAAAATTTATCAAAAATGGAAACCGGTGTCTGAAAAATGGTGGAAACAAATGATAGAAAAGTTAAATGAGTATTCAAGATATTATAATTTAATTGATGTATTAAAATTAACCCAAGATACATTTAAAAACAAAAAACAAAATTATTTAGCTTTATTTTCTTCTTCCTCTACTTGTTCCATTGACACTGCAGGCCACTTTTCCTATACCCACAAGCTCGCCCGCAACTAGTTTTGTAGTTGCAAAAAAATAATTTTTAAGATGTTTTGTGGATCTGGTTCTTGCGTCATTAGGATTGGAAAACACTTTCCTGTATCATATTTTCAACCCCAATGTTCCCTTGAAATATCTTGGTTTCCCAGCCACAACTGTGTTTGCAAATACACGTGTTTTAAATGTTGTTCTGCTGGATTCATCGTAGGGCACAATTATGCTAAATTAAAGCTACTTTTTTAGTAGACGCCTTAAAAAAAGAATCAAACCCAAAATTCAAAATGTTTTTATTTAAAAAATATATGTATTGTATTGTCTGTAACCTCATTTACCTTGCGGTATATGAATAATAAAAAACTTTCAATCACTTCAACATTTTTGTAAGAGTTTAAGCAGTTACCTTTCTTTGCACCATACATTGCAAGCATACATTTTATACCAAAATTGTTTTATATAGATTCTTGCAGTTTCTTGCAAATCACTGCTATTTTCAAATATTTTGACAAATTTATTCTTTCCTGAACATAGCCATTGCTTCATTTACTAGGACTTATCCATGTGGATCTTTAATAAGGTGCCGGTCCTATTCGTCTTGTTCATCCTTATACATCTTCAATATATTAAACTATATTGAAAAGCCATAATCTGCACCTTGACAGAAAAACTTGCATGCTAAGATGCTACATTTTTCCCATCTTGCTCTATGGGGTCGAGTCCTGGACACTTAACGAAACAATCACAAAAAAATCGAAGCCTTTGAAATGTGGTTATACCGTAGAATATTGCGGATATTATGGAAAGACCGTGTAATAAATATTAAAGTCCTAGAGAGAATGAAAAAAAAAAGTAAAGAGATCATGGGCAACACCAAGATACGCAAATTCCAATACTTCGGACAAATAATGAGGAATGAGAATAAGTACATCCTACTACAATCTATTATACAAGGCAAGATATATGGCAAATGTGGACCAGGACGCGGAAGAATATCTTGATTGCAAAACCTAAGGGCGTGGTATGGGAAATCATCCAATGAGTTATCTAGGATTGCAACCAATAAAGTGAAGATAGCCATGTTGATCGCAAACATACGAAATCGCATAAGCACCTGAACAAGAAGAAGAAGAAGGTTCTTTCTTCTGTTAAAACATGCTGAAGTGTTACATCCAGTTAAAGCATGTACAGAAAGAACATGCTCACTACAATTTATTGGGATGCGCAAATTGTAGGCTTTTAGAAGAAGATACTTTTTTATTTTCTTTATTTTTGGCAGGTTTTAAAAAATATATATCTTTATCAGCATGAAACTAAAGCTGTTAATGTAAGTAATACGTCTATATTCTCTGATACTACGACTATGTTTTTATTTGATGCATTGAGAGCTGTTGTAACTATTAACCGATCAGCATCACTTTCAGCTTGAGAGCAAGGATATTATTTGCAGCTAAAGTTTCTTTTAAAAAATTAATAAAACGACATGAAAGACATTTGCCAGAATTTTTTCTTGATACAACTTTAAAAACCTGTCTCTTTCAAATCGAATATCTTTTTTTTTTTTTTTTTTTTTTTATTAATTGCTTTACAATCTGTCCATATTGGACAATAAGTAAATGTTTTGACAGTATTACCTAATTAATAATATGGAACATAACTTGTTGAAAATAGTTCATTAACAATTTTCTTATCACTTAACTGATTTGTCTGTTTATAGCTATAACACTACACACGCGGAATCATTCAAAACGATGGGGTAAATCTGACGGCTTGTATCTCTTGAGTCTTGGTTCCTCATCATCACTTTCAAGTAGGCACTCTACTAATGTATTTGGGTGAGCGGTGATACGATCGTGATAGCGGATGCTGTATCTTTGGATTTCTTCATTAATTGTGGCAATTTTGAGGTCGCGGCGTATAACCTCATTCGGTACGTACCACGGTGCATTAACAATCAGTCTTAATGTTTTGGCTTGGAATCTTCTCAGAATGTCTATATTGGAGTTGCTTGCGGTCCCCCACAATTGTATGCCGTAGGACCAAACGGGTTTGAGGATGGCCTTGTATATCAGTAGTTTATTGTCTAACAGTAATTGAGATTTACGTCCTATGAGCCAGTACGTTTTGCGAAGTATTTCACCTAACTGTTTACGTTTTGTCCATATGTGCTTTTTCCAGGTAAGCCTTCTATCCAGGTGGATCCCTAAATATTTGACACTTTCAGCAGTAGGAATCTGTTGGTTATTAATTGATACGGGTGGACAGGTTTCTCTTCTTGTAGCAAAAGTTACATGGGTCGATTTGGTCTCATTAATTTTAATGCGCCACTTTTTGATCCATAGTTCTATTAAGTGTAGGTGCCTTTGAAGATTGTGGGTTGCTATTTGCGGATCTGAATGAGAGGCCAGCACTGCAGTATCGTCGGCGAATGTGGCAGTCATTGTTTCTCTCATAGTTGGTAGGTCGGCAGTAAATAGTAGGTATAGTAGTGGGCCCAGTACACTACCTTGGGAGACACCCGACTTAATGGGAAATAATTTTGTCTGGAAGTCACTATGTTTGACTAAAAAGTGTCTGTCAGTGAGGTATGACTTGATAAGTTGGTAGATATCTGGAGGTAGGTTTTGTTTGATTTTGTAGAGTAGACCATCATGCCATACCTTGTCAAAGGCTTGAGAGACGTCAATAAATACTGCTGAACAATACCTTTTATCTTCGAAATCTTTTGTGATTTTGTCTACGATTCTGTGGATTTGTTCAATTGTGGCATGTCGTTTTCTGAAGCCGAATTGGTGATCAGGTATTAAGTTGTTTGTGAGAAGTATCGGTGTTATCCTTTTCAGTAGCATTTTTTCGAAGACCTTAGAAAGTATCGGCAGCAGACTAATTGGTCGGTAGGATGATGCGACGTCTTTGGGTTTGCCCGGTTTAGGGATTAGAATGATTGTACCAACTTTCCATTGTGGTGGGAAGTATCGCAGTTTTAGCATTGCATTAAACAGATAGGTTAGAAATCTAAAGCCCTTGTCCAGGAGTGCCTGTAAAACCTTACCAGTGATTAAATCGTACCCTGGTGCTTTATGTGGATTCAAGTTGGTGGTAATCTCTAATTTGGTCTCAGCTATAGTGAACTGCTTTACTGGAAGGCACATCTGGAAAGGTGATTCTAAGTACTGTTGGATTTCTTCTTCTTCTTCATTGGAAATTACAGACTCAAAAGGAGTAAAGACTTTGATTAAGTGGTTTGCGAAGACTATCGCCTTGTCTTGGTCGCTACGAGCCCAATTTCCATTGTCCGAACGAATTGGTGATTTATGCTGTTTTGGTTGCTTTAGCCTTCTAGTTGCCCTCCAGAGCGAATATTCCGTTGCTTCCGTGGGTGACAGATGTTTCAAGTAGTTTTCCACTGAATTGTTTCGAATGTTAGTAAGTAATTGTTTGAGGGCTGCTGCTGCTTGGTTTAACCTGCGTTTATCAGCTGGGTGCCTTGTCGTTTGCCATTGTCTACGGAGTCTACGCTTTTCCGCGATTTTTTGTTTCACGACTACTGGGCAAGCACTGTTCTGATTGGGGTAGCCTGCCAGGCGGCTTGCTGAACGACGTTGTTGAATTGTTCTACTGCTAAAGTCAACTCTTCCTCCGTTTTTAACGAAATGTCTAGGGATAGCGAATCTTCTATTTTATCTTTAAATAGATCCCAGTTGGTAAGTTTAGTGCTCAGGGTAGGTGCTTTCTCGCTAATTAACACTTGTGATCCTAGCGTGATTAGAATCGGCGAATGGTCGGCTGATAAGTCAAGGCAGGATTCGACTTTTAGATAGTTGATATTGATACCTTTAACTACACAGAAGTCGAGTAAGTCTGGCAGTTTATTAGAGTCCGATGGCCAGTACGTTGGCTCACCAGTAAACATATGCTGCAACCCTTTGTTATTTATTGCTTTAAGCAGCTCCCTTCCTTTGGTCGTTGTTAACCTCGATCCCCATTGCACATGTTTGGCATTGAAGTCACCGGCTGATATAAATCTGACGCCCAAAGTTTGAAAGTAATGTTCATAATGTTCCTGCTTATTATTGTGACGCTGCGGGCAGTATGCTACAGAGATTACTAAGGGCCCTCTCCTGTCTTCTACCATTATGGTTGTAGCTTGAATGTGATCTTTTTTATATTCCTCAAGTCCATGATCCTTGATAGAATTTTTAACGATTAGAGCTATACCTGCATGAGCTCCGTTATCCGGGTGTAGTGTTACGTATACCATGTACCCTGGTATTCTTATGTAGCTTCTGGTTGTAAAATGAGCTTCCGATATTAGCATGATGTCGATATGTTGGTTTGTGAGAAAATATATCAATTCATCTCTATGGTGTAACAGCCCGTTGGCGTTCCACTGTGCTAATCTAAGCTGTTGATCCATTATTAAATTTTGAGACTAGAGTTGTCAGTAGATTTAGCATAGTTCCCATTTGCTCTATTAAACTTTTCATCATTTTCTTCAGCTCGCTTATATTATCTGACTGATTGTTTGTTGGGTGTTGTTGCAATGATGTTGGTAAATTTGTGGGGTTAATACCTCGTAAAGCTTGAGCATGGGTAACATTTTGTTGGACTTGTCGCGCTACATACTGGGTTGGTCCAGGCTGTTTATTTCTGAGAGGGGGGAACATTCTTTGTTGCAATTCTTTGTAAACGGAACAGCCTCTGTAATTAGCCGGGTGATCTCCATTGCAATTGACACATTTTACGTCTTTACTTCGTTCGTCTACACATGAAGCAATCACGGAAATGATCCAAAATTGTGTTTACATTTGTTTCCTTTTGTGAGTAGCAGATAATATTGTAGACCACTTGCGCAGTTGCTCCATATGCATATGACGTCAGCAAAAAGATCACTGAGACAAACTATAGCAACTTGTTTATAATGATGGCTATTTTTATAAACATTTAAAAAAACAGCCACATGAACTGTTCATGATGGACACAAGATATGCCAATAATAATCAGAGAAATAGTAAGTATATTAACAATGCATGAAAGTTCTAATTTAATATTTGGTAGACGTGACCTAATAAACGGATTGGTGTTGGTCAAGGCATTTTACCTGTAGACTGAAATTTAGTGTCGGTAGTCAAATTATACCAATATTTCGGTTTGAATCGTGTAATTATTATACCTGTTCTTCAAGGATAAGTTAAACCGATGAATAACGTTGTTTCCAACCTGGGTGGTGGCTCATAGCGCGTTGGACCATTTATTATTTTTCATAATACCAACATGTTATTCTACTATATCAGCACTGTCTGCTTGATTGAAATGGTAACCATAATAGCCACGGCCGTTATTGAGTCAACAACTGTTGCTACACTATTAAATTGCGTGTTTTGTTTTAATTGGTTTGAAAACGAATTTGTAATCATCGGTTGCTACACTACCAACGTATGTGCGGAATTCAGGTTGCTAGTAAGTTTGATTTATAATAAACACATATCTTAAAATTGGCCACTTTTAGTAGTTATGAAAACTGTTAAAAACATACGGCCGATATTACATAGGTATAACTGACACGGATAATTTACTAATCTCAGCCACAAAATGTATCCTCGTCCATTATATGCTCAATATCAGCCTAATACTGTCAAATACTATAACCACAAATTATGTAGACATACTTACCTTTATCAACTTGATGTTTCTTTACGCTGCCTATAGAATAACGATATCGTTAACAGGAATTGGTAGCAACTGTTTTTTTTTAAATATAAATGCTACTTGTACTGACTTGGTTTCGTTACCTTGTATTCTCTATTGTCTTTATTCTTCTAAAATCAGCACATGGTCTTGTACCTACTTGTTGTGTGCACTACCTGATCTTTAGTGATTGTTCAGATGGTCCTGTCGTCTGTAAATGTCTATTAAAGAGTGTGACAAAGTGAAGAGACGTGATGTATAACCAGTAATGATAAGGCCCCATGACTTTACTCTGAGGATAATTAATTACTTTTGATATTTTACTTGAAAATTGTTGAATATTGAATGCAGAAAATGAAATTAGTTTATTATTTCAATGTTTGTATGAAGTAAAGAAATGTCTAATTCCATGGTCTTGTTTTCAGATATACACCACAATTTCCAGCAAATTGGTGGGCATTCTACTGCGTACCAGAAAACAAAAACTTGTTGATTTCGAAGGGGAAGTTCTGTTCCAAGTGAGTACATTTGCTCAATCTTAAAGTTTTGAAAATTAAAAATGAAATGCCTTTTTAGAGATGATGTACCTATTATTCTTCTCAAACCCATTGAAGAGATTCGGCAGATACTGAATGCAAAGATAAGCGAACTATTAGTATTGCTACACGTAAATGAGCCACCCATTGACGATTTACTCGAAGAAGAACGCTAGTAATATAAGAATTTAGTGATATGTGTCCATTAGAACTATTATAAGAACACTGCAGTACCATCCACATTAATTTTCTGATGTGACCTGAAAGAAAAATATTTTATTTCAAAATAATTGTATGCCAAAAATGAATGCTGTATAATTTGATATTTTTTTACGAGTGTTATAGAATAAAACATATTTCTTAATTAATTTTTATTGCTAATTCCTGTCCTGCAGTGGCGTTAGTAGAAGAGTGCCTATATTTGCATATTTTGCAATAACTGGCATATTTTAAAGTTGCAAATAAATGGTTAGAAAAAATCCCTCGTCAATTTGAAAACAATAAGAAAGTGGTACATACTTTTAACAGTGCTGCATATAAACATTGATAACGAAGTTGTTGATATTGAAATGTATTCCCATGTTGGCAAAGGAATATTATCAGCTATAATATCCCGAGCACAGTGATAATTACGAAATAATTTTATTACAGCTTCCGAAAGCACGTGCTTTATCAATGGTCGAGGGATATTCGGTTAGACAATTTTTTGCCCTTGAAACTATTTATTTACATTTATTCAGTGGAAGTGCAATTATGAAAAGAATATGACATCTTAAAATACTTCACTGCGAACTGTCAAAAACTTGACGTAACATTGCAACCCGAACTGACCGCTGTAAGTGCACAAAGTGATAACAACCCATGGGCAGTTTTCAATGTAAGGATAATCTAATTGGTTGATTTTTCCCACATGACTAGAAAAGAGTTAATTTCATTGGATCACTAATTTCACAAAAAATTGTCACTTATAATGTACCAAGGGCGATTGATAAGCACTCAATAATTTTGTTTTTGTTCTACGACATCGTAAAGCTATTAATTTCGGCAGTTTTTAGCGTCCGAAAACACCCACTTTTTCTTCTAGTACCTTTTACTTTTCAGCAGTAATAATAACATAGCAACAAAAACTAACCCTGTGTTTCCATTCGTCGAAATAAAAATATAGATTGCCATTTTTTGGTATGAGCATGGCCTTCTCGACCTTCTCGATTAAATGATCATTTTTTGGAAAAACGTTTCTAAAGCAGCACAAAATTATGTATGTAGCTCCTACGAAAGCGGACTTTTAGACTCGCCTTATTTATATGCCTCTCTCGCTACGCTTCTTGCCCATAAACTGCGGATTGTCAAAAAGGTCCTTAATTTCGTATTTGTAGTAGTAGTAGTAGTAGTATTATTATTTGTAGGGAGATTCATTTCTAGCAAGCAGGCCTTTATAGGCCCTTTTTGCCAACCTCGTGAACAAGGTCTAGGCATGCAGACTACCAGGTACCGTAGTCCTACTTAGAATAATAGTCCTGTAAACTGCAGGATTAATAGATTCAAAAATTGAATGCCGGCTTATTTCAAGTAGTTTAATACTCAGTAGTAAGATAGTAAACGTTGGCGAATGCCGGTATTGACCAACAAATAAAACGTTTGGAGCCTGCGAAAATAGCTTTTTTACCATCCTAGTCCCAGCAACCTATCATATTCAAGCAAAATTAGCTTTAAAAGCCAAGAACGACAATCACATGTTATTGGTTGGCAGTTGTTAGTGGTAATCGGAATTATAAATAACTCGGGGCCAACTTGCAGAGCTCAGTGATAGTAGTCCTGCAAACGACAGAATTAATACATTAAAAAATGAACCATCGGTTTGTTTCATGTTGTTTAATACGTAATACTAGTATAGTTAACGTTTGCGAATGCCGGTATCCACCAATGCATGCTAAAATGGTGCGTATTTGAAGGTAACTTTTTTAGCGTCCTAGTCGCTGCAACCTATCAAGCTTAGCTTTAAAAGCCGTCAAATATAATAGATTGTAATTGATTCATAATCGCTGGTGCTAGTCGGCATTATAAATAACCCTAGCCAAACTTGCAGATGTCAGTGATGATTCGCATGTAAACTGCAGTGTTAATACGATCAACAATCAATCGCCATATAGTTTCAAGTTGTTTAATACTTAAAAGTAAGATAGTAAACATTTGCGATTGACGGTATTGACCAACTCATAGAACTGCTAACGTTTGGAGCTTTCGGAAATACCTTTTCTAGCATCTGAGTTGCAGCAACCTATTATATCCAGGCAAGCTTAGCTTTAAAATCCAAGAAAGACAATCACGTGCTATTGATTGGCAGTGGTTAGTGGTAGTCGGAATTATAAATAACTCGGAGCCAACTTGCAAAGCCTAGTGATAATAGTCCTGTAAACTACAGGCGTGTTACATTAAAGAATGAACCGCCCGCTGGTTTCATTTCGCTTAGTACGTAATAGTAACATAGTTAACGTTTGCTACTGCCGGTATCTATCAATGGATAGAAATATAAACAGGCGGTCGGAGATGATTTTTCGAGGGTCCTAGTCGCTGTAACCTATCATATCCAGGCAAGCTTAGCTTTAAAAGCCGTCAAATATAATAGATTGTAATTGATTGATAATCGCTGGTGCTAGTCGGCATTATAAATAACCCTAGGCAAACTTGTAGATGTCAGTGATGATTGACATGGTAACTGCAGCGTTAATACGATCAACAATCAATCGCCAGATAGTTGCAAGTTGTTTAATAAATACTTAAAAGTAAGAAATAAACGTTTGCAAATGCCGGTATCCACAAATGTATAGAAATGCAAACATTTTGCGCATTAGGAGGTGACTTTTTTAGCATCCTAGTCGCTGCAAACTATCAAATCCAGGCAACCTTAACTTTAAAAGCCGTCTAATATAATAGATTGTTATTGATTGATAATCGCTGGTGCTAGTCGGCATTACATATAACCCTAGGCAAACTTGCAGATGTCAGTGATGATTGACATGCAAACTACAGCCTTAACAGGATCAACAATCAATCGCCAGATAGTTGCAAGTTGTTTAATAAATACTTAAAAGTAAGAAGTAAACGTTTGCAAATGCCGGTATCCACAAATGTATAGAAATGCAAACATTTTGCGCATTAGGAGGTGACTTTTTTAGCATCCTAGTCGCTGCAAACTATCAAATCCAGGCAACCTTAACTTTAAAAGCCGTCAAATATAATACTGATGGGGTCATAATTATATATAACAGCAATAAGATAACATGAACAAGCAAATAGTACGCTTGAGTAAGCAAGAGATGGCCATACAAAAAAGTTATATTAGTAGGCATGTTTATTTGACAAATGTCATAATTAAATTAAGAGTCGAGCCTTCTCGAATATTTGCTACTATGTTTATCTCTTTCTTACTCAAGCAATACCCGTTATCTTCTTGTTCATGTTATCTTATTGCAGTTACATATAATTGTGGCCCCATCGGTATATTGTTATTGATTGATAATCGCTGGTGCTAGGCGGCATTATAAATATAGTCTGACCATCCTAATCTGGTTTTTTATTTTTAAGGTTATATGTCAAATTTGTTTATTTCTATGCACTCTTTGTGGAAATGTATATTGCAGTGTATCTACCTCTCTAAGTTGTATTAGGTCTATAATTATCTAATAATTACTCTACTTTATACCTCGGCTAGCTATTTTAATTTATCTATTATAATGATACAGTCTATTTGATTTTAATTGATCGGTAAAGCTTTGCGACTCTTTCAAGGTGAGGTTCCTATCTTTATCAGCCCTTTCTACTATATGCTATTAATGTTTAAAATCAAGATAACTCAGTTTCCAGAATGACGGCAAATGTCAATCCTGTTCTGTCAAATTAAACATGCCCAATACAGATTAGATATTACAAACTAACAAGTTCATTCAATGTCATGAATGATTTACCTTTTATCTGTAAGTCTCTTTTAATAAATACCACAGTTTATTTTTAATATTATAGCTTTGTTTCAGTCACTTTATATCTCAACTAGACAAACCTGGCAATCTGTGCACTTCCCTCTAGTAGACTGTCACTCCAACTGCAGACAGCTCCAGAGTCCCAAGATCTCCGCAAACTCCTTCCAAAAAACACAGCAAACTGCGTCCAGCCGCTATTAACTGCTACGTCTCGACCTTAACTTATTCTTGTGTTCAAATGACACCTATCCCAGTCAGTTCAGCTATTAACAATCCTTTTCTACAGGTATTATGGTCCAAATCCAGTTGTCCCCAGATGATCGGTCCCTCTCTCTGCTCACAATTCTTGTAGCTCTGAAACTCCAATCAAGCAACGGATGTCCACCTTCTTCACTAGTTTTGACAGGCTGCCAACACTTCCATAAACGTCCAACTAATTATGTTTTTTCTGAATTGTAACTTCTTACAATAAATCACTCTCTTGCCAAAGTACAGATGTTGATTGCACAGTAGATAGAACCAGCTTACTTCCCAATCTTCTCTGCTTCTTAGTCCAGTAGATATGTTTAGCTTCCTTATTAATCTTCTATGCTTCTTACATGCTAATTATACTTGTCTTGCTTCCATCCATTACGTATTAAAACTTGATCCATTATTAACGCTTCTATGTTTTTTCACTTTGATGAATTCCATTTAATATCACCTCGCAGATTTTGTCTTACTCTATTTTATTCAACCAAACACTTTTTAAATAAAAACAGAGAGAAATATCCAATTTTATATTAGACCCAAATTCAAATTACATCATTTTCTCAAGTTGTTTATTTTCTAATAATTAGGACAAAATTCCTGACTACCACTTCTCATTATTCAAGCTTACTATCCTTATAAAATATCTGACTTATACATGCTAGAGTATTCATATTTGTAATATCTACTTACTGTGCTTGTATTGATGTATTACTTATGTAACCAATACTTTAGTTAATTAGATCTCAAATACTACTTTACTTGGATTTAAACTAACAACTTTGTTATCCTTCCTGCTTCGCTCCTTTTTTTATAACACCCCAAAATTATATTTTTACCCCTGACTACTTTTATTTTACTTGAACCATAACAATATAAAGCATCAAGCAACCGTACGTTAATTATCAGGTCCGTATTGGTTAAAAAATGGGCTAAACTGCAGAATTCAGGGCATATTTCCCTCCTTTTACTTGCTTCCCTTATAATTTTGGTTATGGTTACTAAAGAAACATGGTTAATAATAATTAATATTAACAATAATTTCAATTTTATTCAGAATTGACATTTAATTTGAAAATGTGGCAGCCTTCACAATCCGTTCTAGAAACTGATAATGACTTTCGTATGGAAGAAGTTTTAGAAAATGAGGACCAGATCTAAGTAAGAGACCCGTTGTTCGATTAAGTCATACTGCTAAACAAATAATTGTGAACGTGTATAATACGTTAACAGAAGATGGTGTTCAATTTGCTTTAAAGGAAACAGCGCGGTTAACAAAAAAGCCATATTCAACCGTCCGAAAAATTATAATACTTGCACAAAGCGCTAATGTGTCTGATACCACAATTGAGAAGAAGATATCGCCCAAACTTGGAGATTATGCTACTGAAGTAATTAAAAGAATCATATACGAAATGTACAGCAAAAATGAAGTAGTAACACTGGACTTATTAAAAAGTAAAATAATGAGTGAGCTAGAACATTTGCATTTTTATAAAGAAACATTAAGAAAGTTTTTAATTAGTAATGGTTTTACATATAAAAAGTTACAGGAGACAAGCGATACTAGAAAGTGAACGCATTCAAATTCTGAAAGTACAATATATTGAAAAAATTAGAGCATTTAGAGCTGAAAAGAGAAATATAATCTATTTAGACGAAACATGGTATGACACAACACCATCAATAGAGGATGGGCAGATGATTAAAAAAAATGATTGATAATCGCTGGTGCTAGGCGGCATTATAAATAACTCTAATCGAACTTGCAGATGTCAGTGATGATTGACATGTAAACTGCAGCGTTAATACGTTCAACAATCAATCGCCAGATAGTTTCAAGTTGTTTAATACTTAAAAGTAAGATAGTAAACGTTTGCGATTGACGGTATTGACCAACTCATAGAACTGCTAACGTTTGGAGCATTCGGAAATACCTTTTCTAGCATCTGAGTCGCAGCAACATATTATACCCATGCAAGCTTAGCTTTAAAAGCTAAGAAAGACAATTACATGTTATTGATTGGCAGTTGTTAGTGGTAGTCGGAATTATAAATAAGTCGGAGCCAACTTGCAAAGCTCAGTGATAATAGTCCTGTAAACTACAGGCGTGTTACATTAAAAAATAAACCGCCCGCTGGTTTCATGTAGCATAATACGTAATAGTAACATAGTTAACGTTTGCGAATGTCGGTATCTAGCAATGTATAGAAATAATAACTGCGCGGTCGGAGATAATTTTTCGAGCGTCCTAGTCGCTGTAACCTATCATATCCAGGCAAGCTTAGCTTTGAAAGCCCTCAAATATAATAGATTGTACTTGATTGATAATCGCTGGTGCTAGTCGGCATTATAAATTACCCTAGGCAAACTTGCAGATGTCAGTGACTATTGACATGTAAACTGCAGCGTTAATACGATCAACAATCAATCGCCAGATAGTTGCAAGTTGTTTAATAAATACTTAATAGTAAGAAGTAAACATTTGCGAATGCCGGTATCCACAAATGTATAGAAATGAAAACCTTTTGGGCATTCGGAGGTAACTTTTATAGCATCCTGGTCGCTGCAAACTATCAAATCCAGGCAAGTTTAACTTTAAAAGACGTCAAATATAATATATTGTTATTGATTGATAATCGCTGATGCATAGAAATAATAACTGCGCGGTCGGAGATAATTTTTCGAGCGTCCTAGTCGCTGTAACCTATCATATCCAGGCAGGTTTAGCTTTAAAAGCCGTCAAATATAATAGATTGTAATTGATTGATAATCGCTGGTGCTAGTCTTCTTCTTCTTCTTCAGCTTTAAGAAGGCGATATCGCCTGTTTATATTCTGGAAACATTATGCTGGTTGTTGTGGTTGTTCTTGGGATGTTGACTGCCAACTGTCGCGCCATCTCTTTGAAGGTCTTCCTGGTGGTCTTCTGCCCTGGGGCTTGCCGTTGCGGGATATTTTAGCTATGCTGGTATCAGTCATTCTGGATACATGCTCATTCCACTCCCGTCTTCGTTTTCTTACCCATCGTACTGTATCTGCTACTTTGCATTTGTCTCTTATATCTGTATTCCGCTGTCTGTCCCACATTGTGTATCCAGCCATTGTCCTTAGTGCTTTCATTTCCGTTGTCCTCATTAGTCGTTTTGTTGTTGAGGTGTCGGCTCTGGTTTCGGCACCGTATGTCAAGACTGGCCTTACACATGTTTTGTAAATTCTGGATTTACAGTCAATCGTTAGGTGCTTGTTTTTCCAGATTGTTTCTTTAAGATGTCCCGATATTGAAGCTGCTTTGTTGACCTGGTGTGTGACATCGCTTTTAAGGTTTCCGTAGCTGGATATTTTGCTGCCCAGATAGCAGATCGACATTACCTGCTCGATTGGGGTATTGTTAATCGTTAACTTGCACCTTACCGGTTCTTTCGATATGACCATTGCTTTTGTCTTTGATGTTGAGATAGTCATATTGTATTTGTCGGCGATGGTTTTGAATCTATACAGCAGCCGTTGTAGGTCGTTTTCTGTTTCGGCTATTAGTGTTGCGTCGTCCGCATAGCAGATGATGTTAACCTTGTTGTTACCGAGTATGTATCCGGGATTACTTGATTTGACGAAGTCCACAATTTTATCCATTACGACGTTAAACAGTAGGGGGCTTAGACTATCGCCTTGTCGAATTCCTGTGTTAGTTTTAACCTCTTTCGTTAATTTATTGTTCGCTCTTACCCTAGTGGTGTTGTTAGTATTTGCGTCTTTAATTATACGAATGTATTGCTTAGGTATTTGTTTTTCTTCGAGTATTGTCAGGACATCTCTGAGTTTTATGCGGTCGAATGCTTTTGTGAGGTCCACAAAGCACATGTAAGCAGGTGTGTTATATTCCAGGGCTTTTTCTGCTATTTGTCTTATGATAAATATAGCGTCTATGGTGGATCGATTTTTTCTAAAGCCCTGTTGTTCTTCGTTGATTGGGATGATGGAGGATATCTCCCTTGCGATTATGCCTGTGAGAAGTTTCATTACTGAACTGAGCAGTGTAATGCCTCTATAGTTCGATGGTTCCTTTTTGTCCCCCTTCTTAAATAGTGGTATGGTAATGCTTCTCTTCCACTCTCGTGGCACCTCACCCTGTACTAGTATTGCTTTGAACAATGTTGTTAGTTCCTTGACAAGTGTTTCCCCACCGTATTTGAGGAATTCGTTCGCTATTTCGTCGTCGTTTGGTGTCTTTCTGTTTTTTAGTTTTGCTATTGCACCTTTGATTTGCTCTTCTGTGATTGTGACTCTGTCTTCCTCTGGTTCTCTATTTATTTCTTCTTCTTCATTTCTTTGGTCTTCGGGGGCAGTGTTACTGTATAGCTGTTGGAAGTAATTACTCCACCCTTCTTCGCTTATTGCTTTGATTTCTATGCTCTCGTTTGTTGATTTTTTTAAACCTCTTAGAATTTTCCAAACTCGCTTTTGAGCGCCGTACATATCGTGTTCCACGTCTGCACTAAATTTCTGCCAGTACTCGTTTTTTATTTCGCGAATCCTACTATTAACTTGATTTCTAATTGTTATGTAGCTTTCATGGGCTACTCGAGTTTGTTCACTCTTGGATTTTAGATATGCTTTTTTCTTTTCCTCTGTGATTGTTTTAACTTCTGAGGTAAACCAAGGTTTGGTGGTTAATTTTGCGTTCAAGTTGACAGTTTTCTTTCCTATCGCTTCTTCTGCAGCTCTGTGGATGTTGTTCTTGATTTTATTCCAACTGGTGTCGATGTCATTACCTTCTTCAATTGGGTTATTTGTTATATGTTGTTGCAAGCGGTTTGCATATAAATTTCGTGTGCTTTGATTCTCTAGCGATTGAATGTTGAATTTTTGTACGTATATAGGTGGTTTCTTCGCGGTCGGGTTCGCAGATGTTCTTATTTTACACAGTACTAGGTTGTGGTCAGAGCCTATGTTTGCAGATGTTAGGACTCTGACGTCTAGTATGTTTTTAGGGTGCATGGCTCTATTGGTGATAACGTAGTCTATAACGGATTTGTTGTTGCGGTTGTCTGTGAAGGTGAACTTATGCTGCCTTTTATGGTCGAAGAAGGTATTGTTGATCCTTAGCTCATTAAATGCACAGAATTGGACTAGCATCTCTCCCCTTGAGTTTGTTGTCTCTTCATTGAACCTGTGTTTTACACTATCTACTACTTCATTTCCAATCCTGGCGTTTAGGTCACCTAGTAGAACGACAACAAATGGCAGTAGAAAAAATGGAAGCATGAAGGGGAGGCTTACGTCGTCCACAAGTGGACTCTAAAGGATTGTTAAGAAAAAGACATTTCCCTATATCTAAGGTTTTTATTTCTATAGCTGTTTCCCAAACTTCTGGATGTATTTATTCATGTGTTTCATTGATTTGATCACCAGTTTCTAGGCGTATATTTACTATTACTTCCTCTTTCAGTAACGCTGTAAAAATGTCAAATCTGTTTTTCTACATAGCGGGAAAGAATTTGTTTTATATTTTTTCTATGCATAAAGTACCAAGGATATACATGACATATTTGACACAAACAAATAGTAACAATAAATAACGTGACAAGAGCATTTATAAGGTCTTTATTACAACAACTGTTTTTAATTTAGTCGCTATGTTCGTCAGAAGCTACAAGATCTTGAGGTAACCTTTCCAGAGTATAGACTCTTCTTCAATTTTCATGTGTGGCGGCGTAGTTATTCTCCTTAGTGTGGTGAAGATTTAACCTTGACATTTGGAGAAATCTATTTGAATATTCCAGGTTTTGAACCACTTGTTAATTATATCTGTGACGTGTTGTATTTGTTGGAGTGCTTCTTGTAAATTTGTACTTCGCCGTGTCGTCTGCAAATATGGCTATGTATGCTGTGGTAGCTGCATGGAATATCTGATGTGTAGACTCTGAACAGTTGTGGCCCAAGT
Source organism: Agriotes lineatus (assembly GCA_940337035.1). NCBI lineage: Eukaryota > Metazoa > Arthropoda > Insecta > Coleoptera > Elateridae > Agriotes > Agriotes lineatus. The sequence continues at coordinate 3,147 of CALNHX010001152.1, read as the reverse complement.
ATACTTTTTTGGGGAACTCCAGCATGCATTGATTTTGTGTTAGATGTACAAGAGTTAATCTTGACAGCATAAGTTCTGTCTTCCAGGAATGAGAATATGATAACTTGGTACGTTGTCATTGAGAAGCTTTTTCTCTAAGCTTCGATCCACACCTTGTCGAAGTTCTGCGCTACATCCAAAGAAATGAATGTAGTGTAGCATTTACTTTTAAAACCTTTTTCAATGATTTCGCTAATTCTGTAGAGTTGGTGACAGCTGCAATGTCCTCTATTGAAGCCAGAAATAATAACATTCTTACAACTGCAAAAAAACTGACATCCTATTAATATCGGAAACCCATGCAACTACAACAACAACAATTAAAATACCACATTTTACTACTTACCTTGCTAACCATCCAGATGGCATGGCTCATGGTGAATCAGCTGTGATTGTCAAAAACACAGTAGCCCACCATGAACTAGAACCTTATCAAATAAACAAAATACAAAGTGCATAAATAATATAGAAGTACTGCCTTACCCACTGGTAATTGCGGCAGTCTACAGCCCACCCAGACATTCCATTTCCACTGAGGAATGCGAAGATTTCCTTCTATCTCTTGGCACAAAATTTATTGCTGGGGGAAATTGGAACTCCAAACACGCAGCTTGGGGTTCAAGAATTACTACTCCAAAAGGACGCAATCTATTGAAAGCAATTCAGCAACACCACTATGGATACCTATTAACTGGTGAACCATTGGCCTAGTGACCCAAACAAACTACCAGACTTACTTGACCATGCAGTTGTCAGTGACATAGCGAACACTTACACCCAAGCAGAATTTAACTATGCTCTATCTTCTGATCATACCCCAGTAATCACAACTATCAGTTAAACAGCCATCAGAAAGAAACCGCTTTTAAAACTCTGCACCAATCGTACTGACTGGGACCACTTCCGAAGTCATCTAGAAAAAGAGATTAGTCTTGCCATCAGAATAAAAGACGCTCACCGTCTTGATGAAACAACCCAGTATCTGACTACAGTAATACACGAAGCTGCATGGCAAGCCACACCCACTACAACAATCTTTCCATCTGGAATAAACAATATCCTTCTTTATATACGAGATATCATCTCTGAGAAACGTAAGGCGAGAAGAAAATGGATGAGAACTAAAGATAGACAAGACAAAACGTTGTATAAGAGGCTTACTCATCAATTGCAAAAAACGCTAACGGAAGTCCGTAATGAGACCTTCATGCAGTACACCACAAAACTTTCACCTGATGACAACTCTATATGGAAGGCAACAAGAAAATTCAAGAGACCAACTATAATGATTCCTCCTATCAGAAAACCCGACGGTACGTGGGCCAGATCGGATAGGGATAAAGCAAATACATTGGCTGAACACCTTGATAACGTCTTCAAGACGCCACAACCCCAAGCTAATAATGATGATAGTGAAATTGAATCCTATCTTGATGTTCCGTGTCAACTGTCACTGCCATTCAAACCCTTCTTACCAACAGAAGTTTTACATCAAATTAAAGTAACGAATATTCGTAAAGCCCCTGGGTACGACTTAATTGTAGGGGAAGTATTAAGAAATCTTTTTAGAAAATCTATAATATTAATTACTGTAATATACAACAGCATTCTAAGACTTTGTTACTTTCCTGTTTTATGGAAATACGCCCAAATTATAATGATTGCTAAGCCTGGAAAACCACCCACTCAACCGCAATCCTATAAATCAATAAGCCTCTTGCCCCTTCTTTCCAAAATATTCGAAAGACTCCTCCTTAAACGAATTAAAGACACTGTAGACCTAAACCAACTTATCCCATCACACCAGTTTGGATTTCGGGAATACCACTCGACTATACACCAAAGCCACCGAATCATCACCCACATAATGGAAAGCCTAGACAACAAGAGTGTCTGTGCAGTAGTTTTCTTAGACATAAAACAGGCATTCGATAAGGTCTGGTATAAAGGTCTGTTATACAAACTGAAACTGCATCTCCCAAGCCAGCTGTACCTAGTACTTAAGTCATATCTAACATACAGAACCTATCAAATTAAAATGAATAATACAGTATCGAACTACCACCAAGTCACCTCTGGAGTTCCGCAGGGCAGCGTATTAGGTTCACTACTATACCTGCTCTGTACCTCGGATACACCAACTACGGACAATACTGTACTTACCACATTCGCGGACGACACAGCCATCCTGTCAGTAAATAGATCACCTGATATAGCAGCAGAACACCTCCAAGGACATCTAAACGCACTACAAAACTAGTTCAACAAGTGGAAGATCACAGTTAATACCGACAAATCTGCAAAAGTGAACTTTGCCACTAGACGCGTCAAATGCCCGCAAATCAGAATTAACAATGCCCCAATCCCGATGAAGACTGAGGTAAAATACCTCGGGATGCACCTCGACCAAAAACTCACATGGAGTATGCACATAAAAGCTAAACCTAAAACTTAAACAAATGATCTGGCTAATTGGAAGACGTTCACAGCTTTCACTATCAAATTGGGGCCCATATGGACCTACGGAATCCAGCTCTGGGGATGCGCCAAGGCGTCACACACTAAAATTCTACAGAGATTCCAATCCAAGACCCTCCGAATGGTAGCCAACGCTTCTTGGTATGTTACTAATGAAACCCTCCATAACGACCTGAGAGTCCCCTATATAGCTAGCGAAATCAGAAGACTTTCAACCGTATATAACAGTAAACTACCAGGACATCCCAACATCCTCATCGAGCAACTCACCAACCAACCAGCAGCTAGAAGACGGCTAAAACGACAATGGCCACTGGATTTAGTACTGCAACCCAACCAAGACTGATGCAAACTTTACTGGGAGATTAGCGCTGGCTAAGGCTCTCCTCATGACATTTACACCGTCATAACATTTACTTTATACTCACTATATTGTTAAGAGTAAATATGTAGTTTGAAATAAAAAAAATATTGTAAGATTTGTAGTTCGTTTTGAGTTTCAATAAATTTCAGTAATTGAGTATGAAGAATTTTCTCTAGAAGTTTGGAAAGTGTTGCAAGTAGGCAAGTAGGTGAGCGTGTTTCCAATTTCGAGAAAAATAGCCAATGCGAAAACGTGCATTGAACAGT
>CALNHX010001151.1:174529-247749 GCA_940337035.1 Agriotes lineatus | reverse complement strand
ATAACGGTCCCGCAATACAAAAAGGTTTGATTTTAGCCAGAGTGTACTCTTACATTGACATTTAATTTACAGAAACCATAACGGTCTCGCAACACAGAAAATGTTCGATTTTAGCCAGAGTGTACTCCTGCACTGATATATAATTTACAGAAACAATAGCGGTCTCACAACACAAACTGTTAGATTTTAATCAGAGTGTACTCGTGCACTGATATATAGCTTCGAGCGCTAACTTGAATAATGAGTTCGCACAGACATGCAACGGATTAACTTACTGCAGTTTTTACCTTAATACGAGCTTGACCCGTGGCTGGCGGTGGCATTCAAAGTAGCGTCGGCGTAACATCTACACACTTGGTACGAAGATGGCAAAGCCGGGAGACTACGAAGACGTCCGTCCCAAATCCGCCTTTCAGAGTGAAATGTGAATCGACTCCCTTGGTCATATATCACGATTAACAACGTAGTCGCTGGACAGGGATGAGGGGAAACGAGATCCCACCTCACAAACGTCGGCGGATGCTGGCTTAAACGCGCCTACATGAAACCTGAGCCTTGCAACGACTCATGGACGATCTCCCGCATATCACAGCCCAAGTACACACACAACCGCAGCCAAGCCGCGTCTTCTCATAACTGCCAAAAACTCACCGTCTGCCTTCAAGAAACCACAACTGACGACAAAACAAACCGCCCCCGCAACCCGAGCGAACGGGCTCGGGGCCGAAAAACTCTCGCACGATAAGTCGACTGATCTGTCCCGCTGCCCGATGCTGAATGAATCGACTGCCCGTGAACGCAGCTGTGTCTGACGACCTCTATGCCGGCCAATCATGGCCCAGCGCGTGACACACTCGCTGCACGCTTCACTGCACATGGGTGAACCTAACAGAAGCTGTCCTTGTTGCTCCGACGGGCTGAATTTTAAATAACTTGACAAACAACGCTTTCGCGTCTGAAGGGGTATGCCCAAAATTAGAAACAATGATACTAGGAGTGTACAACATTACGAAAGGCTATGCTTGATGTTAAAGGTTGCAGTTTTCTGCGATGGGCTTTATGTAGCTAATTAAATTATTGGGAAATACAAAATGGCCTCACAACCTATTCATTTTTGGATTTGGATGTTCCTTTTTTAGCGTGATTCTTTTCACAGCAAAAATAAATATTGCTATGTATGCGCAAGAACAACTGATTAAGCTCACGATTGCTTTAAAAACTAGAGTAATAGTTCTACCGCAATGGAATCTGCTATTATAGCAGGTTTGAAAAAATTTTAGAAACTCAGAACAATTTACGGGAGAGTTATCGGAGACGGCGGTAGTAGCGTCTACAAAAAATTAAAGGCAGTAGCACCCTATGGACCTACTTTTGTTATAGATAAAATTGAATGCCGTAACCATCTCCTTAGTAATTACTTGAATAAATTGGAAAACCTTTCTAAAGACCCCAGGTATCCCATACTCCTCAGAAAAAAGGTTACTAATAGCGATACTCGGAGGGTAGGTTTCGAAATGCCGTCACCAAAGCTATTGGGTTCAGAAAAAAATCGAATGATCCATTTCACAAGAAAGTCGATCTGCTGAAAAAGGATATAAATGGTCCAAGGCATATCTTCAGCGATCATTCTAAATGTGACACCTACTTTTGTTCAAAACCCAAAGTTGGAGAGGTAGGCATTTATTAATAAATTGATGAAACTGGTTAAGTATATTGTATATTCACAATGTGGTTTGTCTTATGTTCTACGAAAATGTAATACCCGATCTGGAGATTAGTGGTTTGCTAACAGCAATTATGAACATTAGTAAATATCTTGGGAAAAATTCTTGTAGTCTACTAAATGATGTTGATAGAAATGCTGCTGAAACACACAATTCCGTGGTAGCAAAGTTTGTGGGCGGTAAAAGAACAAATTTTTCATTAAAAGGTTCCTATGAAAACCGATGTAAAGCTGCAGCCATAACCTATAATACAAAAGGAAATTTCTTGTGTACTATTCAGAAGACATTGTTTGATGGAATTTCTGGCAAATATTTACAAAGATTTTGTGAAAGGCGAAGAAAAGCTATGAAAACCAAAAAATGACGTAAGTTTTTTTTTTCAAATATTGGTATTGAAACCAGAGGAAAGATATGGAGACAGAATTATAGTAAAATAAATCTGAAAAATTTCTACAAACTCTGAGAGATGCAAACAAGCCTAAGATTTTCCAAGCCAGAATTGGCCAATCAAACAGCGTTGTGAGGAATTCTGAAAGAAAAAAGCGCATCAGAGCCTCAAATTTCGGAAAAATTTGCAAACTAAGGAGAACAACATCGACTGCCAAAACTGTTAGTCTTTTATTATCAACACTTTTACGGAAAACAGTTCTACCACATTTGGCCTCGAATATGACGACGATGCTGTAACCTCCTATTCAAAAACAATACGGATTAGAAGTACAAAAGAGCGGTCTTATAATCGACGAAGAATTCCTATTTCTTGGATGCTCTCCCGATGGATTAGTGAACAATAACGATATAGTCGAGATTAAGAGTTCCGAAAAAAGTGGAAATCTTTCGCCCTAATGCAGTTAATCAGCGGAAAATAGATTACTGTACACGAGAGAATAACAGAATTCTTCTGAAATGGAATTACAATTATTATTACCAAGTGCAAGGTTTACTGCATATAACCATGCGAGAACTCTGTTATGTTATGATCTATAACAAAGGGAGGATTACATGTAGAGGAGATTAAAAGGTAAATTTTAAGTCACACGTACGTGAATTTTCATATGATTAATAAAAAGGAGGCGTTTCGGTAATTCAAGTGTTTTAATCAAATCCAGAAGTGAGGTTTTTAATTTTTTCTGTTTTATCGGTCTTATTGTAAATAAACAGAGAAGCAATTTTATCCTGGTGTGTTTCCAGAACTATAATATGAACTGGATATAAAATCTATATATTTAAAACGTGAAGCGTTTTCTTTCGACATCTATTTTGAGACTTCCACTGGGCCGATTTCGATTATTCTTTTTTTAAATGAAAGCCGTTACCGTGTAGATGTGCACAAAAGTCCTAAATTGAAAGTAAATTGATAATTTTTAGAGAAAAACCATCATATTGTAGCTCCCAAGTGGTTGCAGCCGGCCATACAGTAGCAGTAAACCAAGTATATTCTCGAAGTCAGCCTGCGGCGGTCTGCCGATTATTGCAATGGACTACTGCAGCTACTAAATGTTTATTTGAAATCAACGGTCTGCTGATTCGTGAGGCAAACGTCAAAATACATGTAAAATGACAGTTAAAGAAAATCGGTATTGCTTGGATGCTGTAAGGTGTTTTTTCTGCTTATTATAATTATGTTGATGTGCTTATTTACTCACTGGTTCATTGCTTTCCTGTTGGTACAAGCATACGTATATTGTTAAAACGTCTTTCGACGTTATCCAACACCTGTTTTGCATACTCTTCCATTCTCACAGTTTCTTTCTTTTAAGTTGCATTCAGTCATCGTTTTTGTAATCTATTATTTCAAAATTCTATTCGGCCTTCTAGCTCTTCTTTGTGGTTATCTTCCCATTTTCGCTGTGCGCCTAGCATGTGCGATGACAATTAATAAACTACAAAGACAAACTCTGGATAAAGTAGGAATATATGTATAATATTCGTCACAACCAGTATTTAGCTATGGTCAAGTGTTGTAGCAATGTCACGTGCAAGTAGTTTTGAAAACTTAAAAATTAAAATTGTAGCTGATGGATAGTGCCATATGTTAAACATTGTCTACAAACAAGTTTGGTAAATTGCAAAATATTTTTCAACGGGTCCCATTAGTGGTTTTTTATTTACTGTGGTTTTATCAGCTTGACGATGATATTTAAATGGCAGTTGCTCTGAATGACAAATACGTGTTATAATAGTGATTTTTAAAAATGCAGTATCAGTACAATAAGGACATATTGTCTTGAATTTACATAAGGGTTCACCTGCGAGGATATTCTAAGGCCGAATAGTTTTCCATACTTCTCTTGAAACTCGGCAACGAAAACCTATGTCAAGCCGTGACAGATATCGCCAGTCTCACTAACATAATATATTCTGACATCAAGAACATAACAGCAAAACGTGTGTCCTGGCTTTGAAGAAGGGCGAGTGTCACTCTGAAGAATGATAAGGCACTAAAAATCAGCGACACACACCTCGGAGCCTTTCATTCAGAAGAAACGATCTATCAATCGAATAACACTGTGGTGAAGGCAGATGACACAGTGCGCTACCACGTTGACTTTCTCTACACTCTAACCTCCCGGACTTCTTCCAAATCGCCAGCCTTTGAAAGTTAGAGCACTTATACTACTAAGAAACGTGAACACTCCCAAACTTCACAGCAGGTAAAAGCTCCGCATCTTAACGTCACTGAGGCAAAAATTTTGATAAGTTTTGGAGAAGGGGAGACAGTCTTCATTCCTCGAATAACCCTTATTCTTTCACGCCATTCTTTACAATTTAAGAGATTGTAATTTCCCGTAAAAACCTGCTTTACCATAACGATCAATAAGGTGCAGGGACAGTCGCTGAATAAGGCTGGTGTCGACTTGAGGGAAGACTGTTTTTTCTTGATCAACTTTATCTACACTGTTTAGGGGTCAGTTCTCCAAACAACTTAGTGGTGCTCAAACCAAAAAGGAAAACATCCAATATTGTCTACAAAGAAGTGCTCATACTCTCTAATCGATGGGATTGACTTCTACTTCACAGATCGTTACATAATAGAATCCGGGGATGGTAAGAAGTAGTAATTCGCCATATTAGTTCTTTTTACAAGTAGGGTCAAACCATTTTCAAGGCTTTTCAAAATTCATTCCTCCAAAGGAGCTAAATGTGGTAGACCTGTTTTTGTAAAGATCTACAACGAGGAAACTACTACAGTGGGAAGTGAAATTCGAAATGTTAATTCGTTTTACAAATCAGATCAAGTAAATGTCAAGGTTTTGCAAAATGGGAAGTATAGGAAGTTAAAATTGAGCATATTAGAACATTTTTCAAATTGGGTCAAATCAGTTTTAGGGTTTTGGAGAATTTATCCCCGAAAGGGGTTAAATGAAACAAATCTGTTTGTCAAAATATCGCCACGGGAAAACTACTACAGGCAGTAAGTTGAAATTCGGCATTTTAGATCGTTTTACTAATCATATCAAACCATTTTCAGGGTTTTGCAGAATGCATCTCCTCAAAAGAGTTAAATGAGATAAATCTTTTTTTTAAATATTACCTTAACGAGCGTTTTACAAATATACCAAATCATTTCCAGGGATTTTTGGAATTCACCCCCAAAGGGTGCTACGGTGTAAATGATCTCTTAGCGGTTGATACTGTGTGAACAAACCTTTAGTGCCGATATTCGGTTCGCGCCCATCGAACTTTGTTAGTTTGGCGATTTTTTTTTGGTGGTGCTCGGATTTTGCAAACTCATTGCACTTCGCCTTCGTCTCATTTCTACAGCGGGTCTAGCAGCTTGCACGGTTTTTCGCATTCTATAATCCGATGGGGAGTTAGTCTGCTTTTGATTCTTTATGTGCCCCATGCCGTTTAGCGGAGTTTTGGTGTACAAGCGAATATTTGGGCATTTAAGTCCGCGCCGATTGTAGGACTTAGTTGCAAACAAGCTTCTGAAAATGCACATGGCCCATATTCTTGGGGTGAGTTAATTTGAAGTTTTGTCCGCTCTCGCGTGAAGCGCAACAAAATTATATATCTCTTACCTGAATATGAAAAGCAATATTTGAATGTAAATACAATTGTATCACATAATGACAAGATTTTATAATTTTCTAAGGAATTAATAGATTCGTTAAATTTCAGTGGAATATATCCACATTGATTAACACTTAAAATGGGATCAATAGATATTCCTTTGAAAAGTTTAAATGTGTCTACTGGTTTAATAGATGAGATAAGATTAATGGTACGCAATTTATTTATAACTGCTTAGATTTGGTATTAAATGGACAAGCCACAAGCCAGGCAGAAGAGTATTATTACTGTGTACTATACATCAACACATTCTAATATTGCACTACCTTTTTGCCTTCGGAAAAGGAATTGTCCTGTACGCCTATCATTTGCGAGAACAATTAATAAATCAGAAGAACAAACTATGGATAAAGTGGGAATATATCGTATTTGCCACAACCAGTATTTAGCCATGGTCAAGCATCTGTAGCAATATCACGTGTGAGTAGTTTTAAAAACTTGAAAATTTTAATTTTACCTAATAGATCTAGCCACACGTTACAAAGAAGTTTTCTAACTTGCAAAATATTTTGCAACGGGTCCACTAGTATATAGTTAAAAAGTGTATTTACTGTATCGTTAACGTTTAGTCTATATGTTATAGAGATGACACTTTTTGGAAAGAACAAATGGAAAAGAAGCTGTGCGAATTTTATTTGCAATCGTTTTTACCCGAATTAGCGGACTCCAGAAGGTGTCGTCAGCAATGTTTACGAGATGTTTACATGAGCTAAATTAGTCGCCCGATATTGTTAAAGAGCTTATCGCATTTTTATTCATAAAACTACTTACATGCCAAATTGTTAAGACTCCCGATTTCCGTTAAAAATCTATCTACAATTCCGCATTCTGCTCCCGCGTATTGCAGCATAATTTAAGCCATCGGGCATATATCCCTATTTATCTAGCTGTTTGACGCACTTGCAGGCCAGGCACCGACATCTGTCGCATAAAGTACTCTAAATAAGGCATTTGCTTCAATACCGAGGCGAACGCTGTAACGTATGATTATAGCAAAGAAATCCCGCTAAGTGACTTAACAAATCGCTTGCAGATGGAGTTTGCTTAGTCCTCAAGTTAAAAGACGAAGCCGTGGATATCAGATTTCGGCGCCGGTCAGACGAGCGTTATGCACGGGGAAGCCCCGCGCGTTGTTGCACGCTACATTGTGGGCGATGCAATGCAGCACTTCGAACAATAGATTCTTTATGCACCTGAGTGAGATGCCCAACGATGGAACGTTTTACGGGTGATGCAAGAATTGGAAGGAACGCGTCGTCAAGAGCGTCTCTCAACAGAGTCCAAATTAAGCTTCCCGATCGCACGGTGGTGCAAGTTAAACTAAGAACAAAGAACAGCCCCTTTAGTTCTTAGGGGCGTGTTGTACCCTCGGGCTTGTGTGCAGTTACAAGTGCTTTTCGTTCCTTAAAGTTTCAAGTACCGGTGCGTACATTTCCTCGCTTATAGTAGCGGATTTGCGACAGGAACGAATACAAAGCATCAATATACAGGGTGAGCAGTTGTGAGTTATCGTTTGGCTCAACCCTGCTACTTCTCCGAAGGATCTTACCGCCACAATTCCCCGAGCAAGCTGGTCAACCGTCCCTATCTGTCTATCAACCCCTGCCGCATCTAAGCCGTTATCGCAACCCTCTTCTGTACGAAAGCATCGTCAGAGCGTTGAATCTCCAGGTAGAGATCTCCCGGCACCATAACTTCAACAACACAGTTGCTTGGAGCCCTAGCGATGAAGTAAGGTATTGTACTAGTATTTATAAACAGTGAATTGCGTATAATACAGTGACGTGCGAAGCTTCGGAACTTTCAATTTACCGTATATGTTATTTGTGGGCCGTGTGCTAACTGCCCGAGCCGTTATTTACTTTCAAGTATTGCAAGTATAAGCCTTCAGCATAAATTTATCGGAGCCTGGCTCCGGGAATGGTAGTGAGCCATTTGGCGAATTAAATAAGCGTATTCCGGGACCTAGGTGACCATTATTTTCAGCGGATGTGCCGCTCCCTTGGCCTTCAGCCCTTATTGTGTTGTACTTGTTTACTAACCCCAATTTGTAGCATTTGCTACCGGAACCCTTGCCTTCGGGCCTGTAACGAGTATGGTAATAGATTACCCATTTTTAATTTGCGTATTTCTTTTCATTTCGAGTATCTGTGTATTATTGTGACTGACAAGAATTGAGTTTCTTGCTGCGTTGTGTATGTATTCCTTTGTACAGGGCCTAAGCAACTGGAGAAAGGACACCAAAAAGGTAGGTGTAAAATCCAGTGCCGTGGGAGCACCCCGTGGAGTGCAAAGCAACGTTACTGCGATTGGTTTTCGACTTTTGACCGGTCGTCAGTTATCTATCAATCTTAACATCTCCCAAAGGTCGTGGCGCCCCTTAACTTTGTCTTAACAACCCAATATCTAAACCCCGTTGTAGCATTTCGCCCCGAAACGCACCCTAAACCTGTGAACCCCCCTCGCGACTGAGTTCTGGCCGAAGCATTTGGGCTGTGGGGTACGTGCAATGTCGAGCACTGCTACGAGCTACTCATGGGGTCTTAATGAACAATTTATCGTGTAACAAAATCTCAATTTTGTACTATATTTTGTTTTATACATTACATTTGTATTATACATTACAATACATTACATACATTATACGTATGTATATGCTTTTAATTTTTACTTTACGCATTGGTTTCTAGATGAAACTTTATTTTTTCTGGGATCTCGCTGTATATGCTTATGTTGATTATAATCCAAAAATTTCTTTACCTCTAGGCATTGGGTTATGTAAAAATGTGTTTACAATAAATTAAAATTGTGTTATTTCTTATCTCAACCACGATCTGATACTAAGATAACAGTAATTACATCACCATTTCAGAAAAAGATGGGCTTAGTTGATAAACGTTTTCTAAGATTCAGAAAGAGGAATCGACTTAGAAGTTTTTGCCATGATGTGGTTTGTCTCTGCATTAATAACTTCATAATCTCTGAAACTTCTTTGTGGCGTGAATTCATAATTCATATTCTTATATGGGTATTTCGCCACTATTCATATCTTCCATTACATCGTGCTTTACATGCACAGATAAATTGTGGGGGATAACAAAAAAATTAAAATGTTTATCAATATTTATGATTGAAACAATAAAGAAGCCAACCTGCGATCGATTACTAATAAAAATAATAGTCTATGCCAGTATAATCGTAGATCAACCCCCTTATCATTTATACACCACGGTAGCTCAGAAATGTACTTACTCACCGCAATGGCCTAGCTAGCTTCAAAATCGATGGCCTTAGGTCGCAGATTTCTATCATCAGCTGATCGGCTGCAAGCTCTTTTAATAATAGTAAAAAAACACAGGGCGCCAGATATCACAGATTTCGAGAAATAAATAAAACAGTAGCAAACATTTAAGTTTATTTAATCAACAGGTCATAATTGGTGGCAACATCTGTATTACGTCGGTAAATTGTTTATCGCAAAGTTAAAATATTGTAAGTAATACGGTATAATATTAATGCTGAAAATGCAGCACGCACAAATAAATAAGCGAACCTCTTTTAGGCGCTTGGGTTGAATGTGATTGCAATTCAATGAAGGGATAAGCTTACCACTGTCATAGTTTTAACCGTTATCTCGGTAATGATAATAAAATGGCGTGAGAGCACTTTTTACAAAATTCTTAAAATGTATTCAATTAGCAAAACTATAGATTTGTGAATTATAAATTTGGGAACAATTAATACATTATGTTTTAAATTTGTAAAACATCGGTTTATGAATTTTTAATACATTACGTTTTAGATTTGTATAGCGTAGTTTAAATTTGCAAATTGTAAATCGGAACAATTAATACATTAAGTTTTCAATTTATAAAGCGTAATTTAAATTTGTAATCAATCAATACATTACATGTTAGCGGATTTTAAATTTGTAAAGTATAAATCTGAAGCGTCGTTAAGATCGATTCAACCAGTAAATGGGTGAACGTGGTTATCAACAAAAGGTGAAACACTAACCTGGGTGGTGATAAAAAAAACGTTGTCCAGGATTAGCTTAGTGTAAGCCGACAGCAATCTCGAACTCGTGGTCGAATTTGATAATGGAATTGACGCTCATGGTTAGAATCTGGCAAGTTCAGGATAACATTCCAGCAGGAGTTGCGGGCCCAAGCTATTAATTATCGGTCTAGGACATTTGGGCGCGGCCGTCTGGGCGCGGCCGTTTGGGCGCGGCCGTTTGGGCGCGGGGACACTTGGGCGCGAGACAATTGGGCGCGAGACACTTGGGCGCGAGAAAGGGTCAACATTGGGATTCAGGAACACATTAAATGTGAATAATTTCAATTTGGCATAAATAAACAAACATTTATTAAATCATTATTTATCCTGAGAAGTTAATGTAATTAATCAAACAATATTAAAAGAATAATCCAATTATTTATTGAAACCGTTATGAGATTAATTTTAAATAAGGTGGTAGTATGTACCTATATTAGATAAATTTTGAAATAAATCCGAATAAAAATAAAGAAGGTAGAATATTAGATTAGTTTTGAAATAATTCTGAATACATAAAAAAGGCAGTACCTATGTTAGATATGAAATAATAATTCTGAATTGAAATAAAGATGGAAATAGATTATATATAGGTGTTGAAAATAATTTTAAATAAAAATTCATTTATTGTGCTGGTAAATGAATAATGCTGTGCTATATTTAATCGATTGATGGTTCTAATGTTTAATATGTTTCTAATATGTGTTCTGTTTTGACCGAAACTAGTCGACTTCGAGTTTTGTTTATAATGATAATACTTAACAATAAACCTTAAATTTTAAAGTAATCAATTATTTTCGTTATGTTATGAACCGACTAACTGAAGATAAAAGCAGAAATAAGAATAATAATAAATAATCATATAAAAAGATTAATTTTAATAATAAAAATTTATTTTTGACATTTTTACCATTATAATACACATTATTCTTAAAGTAAATATATACAATTTTTTAAAATATAAACAAGAAGCATCCACGCATTTATTTCATAATTGTACGAAATGCCTCTTAAAAATTCTAGAATGTCCCTATTGTTTACGCCGTCTACATGATTATATTGATTATTATAATCTTTAACCAAATTTTTTATTTTCTATCAGCCTGGATAAATTTTTGTTTTTTTTCAGTGGGCTCATTTCCCGCAAGTAACTGTTCATAAGCAACATCTCTCCTTCGTTGAATAGTTTTCAGGCTGTCGACGAATCTTCAAATGGTTGGATGGTTTATCAATAGCTCTGTTTGTACCCCATCTCGATTCATTTATTCTTTGTTACTTATTATTTTAATGTAATAAATCTCCGCAAAAGATTTGCTAGTATTTACCGGAAAGTTAAAATTTTTAACTTGCTTTAATAATGTTCTAATTTTTGACAATTAATATTTCTATACTAAATATTTGCCTCCCGCCACCTCCTTGAACGTGCTTTAGGTAATTTTCGTTATTTAAAATACATTTTCAGACCTATGAATAGTAAAGCTAGCTAATACTAATATACGTTAATTAATTTCCTCGCGCCCAAACGTCTAGCGCCCAAGTGGCTCTGCGCCCAAGTGTCTTCGCGCCCAAACGGCCGCGCCCGAACGGCCGCGCCCAAACGGCCGCGCCCAAATGTCCGGCTCCGATTAATTATGGTGTCAATTATGACATCAGACGTGGCGTCGATCAGGAAACCCAAATAAGAAGTCGCCCAAAAACGGCGTTCAAAAGTGGCGTCTAAGAGTGACGTTGAAAAATTACGTCAAATAATAACGTCAAAGAAAGAGCTAATAAAAAAACGAGAAATTACCAAAAGGAATAATAAGCAATTATCGTAAACATACCTGATTTTAATTATCAGCTCACAAGCGAAGTTAATTATAAATTGGTGCCGTAGCACGTGAGGAGAGCCTTCGTAGAAGCAAGTTACTTCAAACGAATGCAAAAATCAAATGGCCCAAAATAACGGAATCGCGGTTCGCTGGCTCAAAGCGAATTTCGGAAAAACCAAATCCAGCGCCTTTGCGCGGACAAGAGTTGATATCGTCCGAAATACAGCGAATAATAATTCAAGTGGGAATATACAGGCTGGCCCGGAAAAGAATAAATGGAGAAACAAATAGCGAGAGCTAAAGATTTGTTTCATGATCAGTCTAAATATGTTCAGAATTAACCTTTCTTGTCAACTATTTTTCTGGAAAGTATTGATTTTTGAAGTACCAATTAAAAATTAATATTACCAACAAAAGTTCTGTTATTAGCTGCGGCTTTTAGAGCAAATGAGGACCTATAAAACCAATGGGCCGTTTAACACACTAATCTATTTTTATATTTCTAACAAATAAGCATTTACTTTTAAAAATAACGACTACAAGATAAGTATCACTTTAACAGATTATATGTCAAATGTCAGCCCATAATCCCTCTGCAGGTAGAAAGTTTTACGGCTGCTTGTTATACGAGTTGCTTAACCGACAAGGACGTAGATGTAGAATAGTTAAATACAATAAGCTAAAATAATTTTTTTTAAAAGATTGTGAGGCCTAACAAAGATATACAGTATTTCTCGATGAACGTTTTGTTTATTAATAAATTTGGAATTTGACTAGCATGTAAAATTTTTTAAAGAAAAGTTGATGTTTTAAAATGTTTGTCATGAAATAATAATACTAAAATCGTAATAATTAATTATCTGCGTCCTTTAGATGGAATAACATCATGAAGGTTAAATTTGATTGATTTTAATAAGAGTCCTTTACTGCAGGGAGACCTACTTTAAATTTATTGCTGGAGTCAAGAAAGTGGAAAAAACTTTTTTCTGTTTTGGAATAATTTAGCCCTGTATAATTGGTTCAACCATGAACGCTTCTTTAACTTTTGCATTTATTTGCAATTCTTCCTGCATAAATGTTTCCACTTCTTCTTCCGACCTATTAATATCCTTTAATTCCCATCCTTTTATGATTACGTTATTTTTCTTCTTGTCTCTCTCCTGCTTTTCTAACTTAACCTTCAGATCTTGTATTTCTCCACGTAAACTTGTCTTTTCCTGTTCCCATTCTATCTCTTTTCTTAGTTGATCTTCTTTTATTTTCCTAATTTCTTTCCCAAGTCTTTTCATTTCCTCGTTATTTGTTGCGAGTTCGATCCTTGTGTGTTGTATCTCTGTTTTTATGTCTTTCATGTCCTTTTCCATTCCTTCTAATTTCTTGATTATTATGTCCATGTTTTCTTGTTCTCTTTCTTTCTCTGGTACTGCGGTTGTAATTGCTTTTGCTGGTGAGGACCTGGATGTTACTTTACTTCTTTTAAAAGCTTCCAATTTTAAGTCTAAGTCGAGTTCTGTGTTAGATGTTGTATCGATGTTCCCCCTTTTCCTCTTTAGATATTCTTCTAAGGAGCCTAAGCTGCTTTTCCGCTGCTTTATATAGTCCTTTCCCATTTATTTGTGTCGGAGTCTGGGGAGAAAATGCTCTACTTGGCAACGTCGCCTTATTTTCTGCCGCAACTTGGCGTTCTTGACCTTGCCAATTTTATCTAAACACACTTCGCCGTCTAAAGTTTTTGCTTTCCTACTTACAATAATATTTTTAAATAATTTAAACAATTATTGTTCTTACTACTCATGCGAGGCCCGGACCCCTGCTTCCGTGCGGATACTATCGTACCAAAAAATGCTTCTTGATCCGACCCCGCTTTCAATCTTGCATGTGTTTTTGGTTTTGCGATTGTCCGTGTTTATCCGCCCGACCCGGTCAGCTCACGGCGACCGATACGAGCTAAATATGCCTCGCCGCGCTCGTTATAAGCCCACTAAGGTTAACGTCTTATCTTTATTAAACTGGGTGCCTAAACTTTCCTATGCTCCTCTGCACTTTTCGTAACTTATTTCTCAGGTACACTTTTTTAGGAGTAATTATCGGCAATTACTTTAAACTTCCCGTTAGTAGAAACGAATTTTAGATGCGCCAATCGCGAACTCTTGAAGCAATTACGTTGCGCGTGACGTTTTGTGACGTATTCTGCTACGCAATATGCGATTATAATTTAATGGCTGACCGTCTTTCAAGAATATTTATCGGCAATTACTTTAAACTTCCCGTTAGCAGATTGTCCCTCAACCTTCTGCACTTCTACACTTCACTTAAGTTCGTCGGTTTTCCACTATTTCACCTTTTAAATATAAACACTTTAATTACAATTTACTTTGTTTATTTCTGCGTTTATGGTTGGAAAAAAAGAAGAGCGTCCAATAGTCGTAGTAAAAATGGCTTCATTTAGAGATAAAACCGAGGTTATGAAAAATAAAGGAAAACTAGGAAGAAGCAAGATTTACATAGAAAATGACCTTACCAAAGAAGAGCAAACGATCCAGGCAGCCATAAGAGTAGTAGCCAAGAAAGAAAAAGAGGATGGCAAGAAGACAAGAATAGGATACAGAAAGCTAAAAGTTAATGATATACAATATGAGTGGACTGACAAAGATGGAGGCAGCCTAATTAAAAAAGGAGAGAGAATTTCAAAAAACTATTAATCAAGGCAGCACAGGAAAGCAAAAAGAAGGACAACACGGAAATGGACACGCGAGGAAAAGGATATATGAATTTGGCAATAATAAACTACAAACCCAAAAAATATAACAGCAAAGAAAAACGAAAATTGCAACCTAAATCGAATAAAAACCCTGAACTAAGGATCGCATCTTGGAATGTACAAGGATTAAATAGAGAAGGCAAAATAAAACAACTGATAGGGGAAGCAAGAAGATATAAAATTGACATTCTAGGAATACAGGAAACAAACATTAAAGGAGAAACGAGTACAAAAATACAAGAATATATGTGGTTAAATGGAGGTGGAGATAAAAGCAGATACGGGACAGGTTTCCTAATACATGAAGGAATAAATGAAAAAATTATAGGGTGGGAAAAAATAAGTGATAGAATAAGCATACTGAGAATAAGAGGCCAATACAGGAAAACAACCTTCATAAATACATATGCCCCCACAGATACAGCAGATGAAGAACACAAAGAAAATTTTTATGAAGACCTAGAAAGAGCATACAACAACATCCCAAAGTACGACACAAAAATAATCATAGGTGACCAAAATGCAAAAATCGGAAAGGAAAAGGAAATTGAGGAAATAGCGGGGAAAGAAAGTCTGCACCAAAAAACTAATAATAATGGGGAAAGGTTAATCAACTTTGCAGCAAGAAACAATTTGCTAATTAAAAGTACAATGATTAAGAGAAGGAACATTTACAAAGAAACATGGTGTGCCCCAGATGGCAAGCACAGAAACCAAATAGACCATGTGTTGATTTCAAAAAAACAAGTGAACACAATAAAAAATGTAAAGTCATGCAGAGGGGCGGAGATTGGCTCGGATCATTTCCTTAATAAAATCACAATTAAAGAACTGTTACGGTATTAATTCATCAGATCGACATAGGTCGTATTAATTGTTCAAAAACGGGTACAAACTACAGAGTTCGCCAGCTTTACTAAAAAGAACACAGATCTTAATGTGCTGGAGCAGATTTTGTTGCTCCGGTTACTCGCACTTAACTCAGTCGGGAAGGCGTGGTTCGAAAGCTCAAAGAAAAACCGGCGGCACTTACCCTGATGGATTGCTTAACAGAAAGAGAAATGCCTGAGCGCCACTTGGTTCTGGTTAGGGGTGGCTAACGTGTCTAGAACCAAGAACAATACACGTAGCCTATGTAGAAGTCCTCCAGGTACGTTGCTGAACACCTCCGCCTGTTGTTCACCAAGCCTCCTCCGAGTAGCCGGGTGACCTTGTCGTTAAATCACTTACCTTCAAGGCCACCGTCACTAAAGAATAACAAAAGAACACTGAATGGCCCAGGGCTTGGGGCTTGCTTATCAAAAAGGCGTACTTTCAGCTTTACATTGCAAGTACACTCGGTCTTTGCCACACTGGATTAATTAATGACCCAGAAGGGGTTCAGAACTCAACAAATAATCAAATTGACTTTAATGGGTTTATTATTTAAAGAATTAAAGTTTACACAAATCTTTACATTGATAATAATCACCCGGAGGTGAATTCAAGCTTAGTAAAAAGAAAAGGCACACCCTACATGAATATAAAAGGGGGTCCCACGCAAAGTTACCTTATGGTCTAAATATGTTGTTACACAACGGACAAAACGAAATAGATAACAGGGGTGAAGCCCCTGGTTAACAACAAGCAAATCAAAACATAGGCTTAAGCTTTAAGTGAACGGGCCCAATATTTACGAACTCCCGGAAAACACATAACAAATATAGTCGCACCTTAATTAGGCACAAGAACACAATTGGTGTAATACATAGCTCCTACCTGGTAGCTGTAAGCACGTCGCTAGTTTCTGCTATAAACTCGTCCTCGGGGAAGCTTGGCAAGGCGTTGCGGAGGTACAGAAAGGGCTGGAGCCGGGCCTGATAGTTGTTTAGCGCAAAGCGGCGCTTAAAATGATGTGGGCCCCTCCTTGGGAAGAATCGGAGCGATAGAGTTGATTTTATTCCAGGCTTCAGAATGGCACGACGCAATCGGACTTTGCAAATAATGCAACCAGGGCACTACAACAATTAACACGCGGTGGGCCTCCCGTCGACTTCGATAAACTCAGCGTCGGTAATTCAAAAATGCAGTACGCAAAAGGTTTTTCCCCACAAAGGTACGGGAAACCGTTAATCACAAGCTTAAAGATGTCGTCTCTAAATGGATCTGCAAATGGTGCAACTATCTTCCCCCTGGGAAGTACATCAACTTAAGGAGACGACGCGGCTATTTGCCAACACTGAAATATCGATAACTCAATCGCCCACCGCGCGCGTTCGTTCAAAAACACCCAACAAGGGTAAAATAATCGTCCAAAGGTCTAAGCTGAACTGCCTTAAAAAACCCAATCGCGCGGTGACTACCGAATTTGTTCACCCCGCGCCGCGGTGAAGTTATCCTTCTCTTGCAGCCGTTAAGAAAAATCTTCCCTTTCAAGATTGCATTAATGCTCAAAGAATTGCGAACCGAAGCAGCTTACTGTGTATTGAAGACAAGCGAGAGGGGTCTGGAACATTCCCAAGGATTTCTTGCAGTCGTAATGACTTCCACGGTGTTGAATTACGAGGCCAGTTTTTACGAACTTCGGGCGTTGAAGTCAATAACAGGAAGTGTCCAAGGGCAGCATATGGGCTATTGCCAAAACAAATGTAATCCCAGAGCCTAATTTCTTTTTGCGTGAAACAAGGAAGGGTTGTTCAAAATTGATTAGATGCATACGGATTTGAAGAATTTGCAATTACAACGACGCCGAGCAGTCGCGAAACATGACGCAATTAATATACGAAACGGGAACGTTTATCAAGAAAAGAATTACAATATCTATGTTTGTTTTTAGGTTCTGAGTTTAACTGTACTATCAATACCTCGGGTAACCCCCAGATTATAAAACGAACAAAGCGACTCGGACGTGACATGAATTGTTTACAAGGAACTTTCACGCATCACGGAGCCCGAGCATAAGCCCAAGTAAATTCAAATTACGACGCCGCGTTAACAGGGCCGGTCTCGCGCCAGAGGCGGCTTTACGAAAAGTAAGTCGGCCAGCGCTATTTAATAGAATTACTCAATAAAGAAATACCTTTACAGAACGCAAGCCAACTTTCAACAAAATAAGTAGGAAACCGATAATGTGCATAACGGAAACCCTAACACAAGAAAATGTTCAGAAAAAATATGCTGAAATACTTGAACAGAAACTATCAGTGGCCAGTATTAAAAGAGATATAGAAGAAGAATGGAACTCCCTAAAAGGAATTATCTTGGAAAGTAAAGAGCTAATAGAACACAAGAAAACAAATAATAAAAATAAAGACTGGTTTGATCATGAATGTGAGGAGGCCATTGAAGAGGGAAAAAAAGCAAAGATGCTATGGGTACAACACCATTCGAGTGAAACAGAACGACGGTACAAAGAGGCAAGAAACAACATTAAATCAATATGTAGGAAGAAGAAGCGAGAACATTTAAATACGGAGATAGAGAGGATGCAGGAATCATATAAGGTCACAAACAAAAAAATGTTCTTTAATGCTATAAGAACACAAAGAGAAGGATACCAAGGAAATACGCTAGGACTACAAAATGAAGAAGGAGAGCTGTGTATGGGTGGAAACAGGCAGTGGAGATTCTGAAAAGATACTATGAAAAAGGTGGAAAGAACGACCAAGAAGAAATACCAGTACGAAGTGGACTTGCAGAATATGAACCAAATCTGCCAACCTGGGAACATTTCCAAAAAGGTCTAAAGCAAAGTAAAAATAACAAAAAGCCAGGACTAGACAACATTGAAATTGAACTAATTAAATATGGAAGTGAGGAACTGGGAAAAAGAATTTATAATCTAATTACAAAGATATGGTTGACAAAGGAAATGCCAAAAGAATGGGAGATGGCGGTGATATGCCCAATCTACAAAAAAGGAAAAAAGGAACGGGCAGAGAATTATAGACCAATATCGCTACTTAACACGATATACAAATTGCTGGCATCACTAATAACAGAAAGGATCAGAGAAGAATCCAAAGATAAAATAGGACCATATCAGGCTGGCTTCATTCAAGGTAAATCAACTGTGGACCAGATTTTCATAATCAGACAAAGTCATGAAAAATGCAGAGACAAAAACTTAGCGATACACGCAGTCCTGGTAGATTTGAAACAAGCTTTTGATAGTATGACACGTACAAAAATAGCAGAAGTAATGAAAGACATGCAATACAAGCAAGAAACAATAGAGCTTGTGGAAATGACACTGAATAAGAGAGTAAACATAGTAAGTTTCAAAGGGCACAGGTCATCTCCGTTCGAAAACAAGGTTGGTCTGAAGCAAGGTGACCCTATGTCACCACTCATTTTCAACATAATGCTAGAATATATCATGAGGAAGGCAAACCTCATTACAACTAGAAACATTGTAAATAGCTCGTTCCAAATACTAGCATATGCAGACGATATAATAATGATGGCAAGAACAAAAGAACAACTGAAATCTATGATCCAGAAATTAGAAGAAGAAGCGCAGAAAGTCGGGCTAAGAATTAACACAAAAAAATCACATTATATGATCCAAAAAGCAAACCAGAACTTAACTGTAGAAACAAAAACTACAAAAGAAAAATTAACTTTTCAGATAACAAACACGGCCTCTTACCTAGGAGTGGAACTGAACAGTGAAGGAATCTATGAGCAAGAAATAAATAAGAGGATACTAAATGCGTCTAAATGTGCGGGCTCACTAATGCACATCTTAACGAACAAAAGTGTCAAAAGTGATCTAAAATTAAGTTTGTACAAGACAGTAATAAGTCCAGTGCTATTGTACGGAAGTGAGACGTGGGTAGTAACAAAACAAACAGAAAATAGGGTAAATGTGTGGGAAAGGAAGATGCTACGCCGAATTTTTGGAGGGATCAAAGAAGAACAGAAATGGAGGACGAACAAAGAATTGGAACAACTTTACCAGGATACGGACATAGGTACAAAGCTAAAGCAAAATAGATTAAGATGGCTGGGCCATATTATGAGGAAAGAAGAACACGATCCCACAAAAACCATACTACGGCAAGATCCAGAAGGCAGAAGGAAAAAAGGGCGGCCAAAGAAGACATGGTGGCAACAAGTAGAAGAGGATCTAAGAGAAACAAACATCATGAATTGGGAAACAGAATGTTTAGACAAAAATAATTGGAAAAAATTTATACAAGCCATTTAGTGCTGAAGTATAAATGATGATACATAAAGGAAACATAAATATAAGTTGTTTTCTAACGTTGTTTATTAAGTAAAATTTTGTTTGATTAATATATAAGGTTTAATATATTTTAAGTACTGTAAAATGTCTACCTGAGTTAAGTGTACCAAATAACTGCACGCATAAAATCCCTGTAAATACACTGAAATTTTCAACATAGCGGATGCTTTACTGTAAATAGCCCCTTAAGAATAAGAATAAGAATAGGTTTGATATATCTTAAGTAGGTATTAGAGAATGATTATGTTATTTGGTTTAACTATGTATTCTAAAGCCATAGGTCTTTAAGGCCTGAAGAGCTGTAAATATATATATATAATTGGTTGCGAACATTACTCTTTAGAAGCATTCAGTATAGCATGCACTCCTCAGGCTTCTCTTTTTCTTCTCTATCTTGTTACTTTTATGGAGTAGGCATTTTGTATCTGAGTAGAGCGAACGGCAACAAGGTATTTAATATGGCGACGTTGTTTGTTTGTGTTTCTGTGTTTTAATCATCTATTTAAAGAACATATGGTTTTAATATAGATCAATATTAGTCATTTGCGAAAATTACACCGTGAGATATCTACCATTTAGCAATCGTTAGCAGATGATGTATGGATACAGAAATGTGAGTAAATAATTTCTGAACGTAGCTACCTGCTGTACATGTGTATCATAACTTAACATGTGCTAAACTGGGCGTTTATCATTGGATTTTGTGCATCACAAACTTATTAATAGGGTGCACTACATACATATGGTAGATTCAGTACAACTCTCAAATGCTAACCGCTTGAATTATTGAACTCGTTTGTTATACAGGGTGTCTCTGAAATGTGTGTACATCACTTAACCACAGATTTCTGGGCTCAAAATAAGACGATTTAACCCAACTTACCTATATCCAAAAGTGCTTCGTTTAGCCAGTATTATGATTCAAAGTTCAAAACAATTTTTTTTATTTTGCTTATAACAAAAGAACGATGTTGTCGATTTCGATGATATTTGGTATTGCACTCCTTACAGATGTAGGTGATCTTTTAAGGTGATATTAGTTATTATCAGTGAACCATTAGTGTACGAAACACAGGTAACCCGGCATAAACCAGTCAAAAACTTTTTAATGTTAAGGCCAATAACTTTCCAAAAAATAGTTTCAGAAAGAGACATTCAATAGTAATCTTTTTTGTTACTTGTTAATTGATGATATCTTTTAAGGTTTAGACACAAAAAAATAAAATCTGAGGGACCGCGCACTGCATTTCTTAAAACAGATATTATCTAGCAGTCTGGTATTCTAAGAAATAAATGACGATAAGGCATTTTGTTATGATATTTATTAGTGACAAGTATGTGTACTTTTAATGACAGTAGCTATTGTTTATCAATTGTGAAGCGTCTCAAATTGCTGTTGGTGTTAGCTAGTGATTTTTAGCAGTTAATATTCTTTGTTATTTACGTAGTAATGGCTGTAAAATACACTTACGCTGAGCAAACGGATATGGTGATGGTTTTAGGATATTGCGAAGGAAATTGTCGCAGAAGTGCTAGAGTGTACAACGAAAGGTTTCCAAATCGTCGCGTGCCCAATCATCAAACTTTTGCAAACATTGAAAGACGCCTTCGCGAAACGGGAAAATTTGCACCGATCACAGCTGATCGTGGACGTGCTCGTACAATTTGCACACCCAGGGTAGAAGAAGAAATTCTGGAAATAGTAGAAGAAAATCCAGAAGTAAGTAGTCGATGCTTAGCATGGCAAACAGGCGTTTCGAAGGATGTTGCTCATAGAGTTCTTCAAGAACAATTGCTATATCCTTACCATGTACAAAACTTCCAGAAGCTTTTGCCAGCTGATACCATCGCACGTCGTGAGTTTTGTAGGTTCATTCAAGAAAGAAAAGCTGAAGATGTCAATTTTAATAGCAAAATTCTCTTTACTGATGAGGCGTGTTTCACAAGGAGGGGTATGACAAATTTGCACAACGAACATGTGTATGCAGATGAAAATCCACATGTCATCAAGCAACGCCACTTTCAACATGAGTTTAGAATAAATGTATGGATAGGAATAATCGGCAGTTTCATCTTAGGCCCTGTCATTTTACCAAATCGTTTAAATGGAGAAAATTATTTACACTTCCTTGTAAATACCTTACCCGATTTATTGGAACACTTGCCGTTAAATCTTAGACGCGACATGTGGTTTCTACACGATGGAGCACCACCTCATTTTACATTGAACGTTCGGAATCATCTTCATGTACAGTGTCCTAACAAATGGATAGGCAGAGGAGCTGATGCTCCTGCAAAATGGGCACCTCGTTCTCCAGATTTGAATATTTGCGATTCTTTTGTGTGGGGAGCTCTAAAGAGCAAAGTGTATTCTCGTCCTATAAACACACAGGACGAACTTTGGGCCAGAATACAGAACACTTCACAGTCCATTAAGAATGATGCAGAAATGTTACAACGAGTACAGTTCAATTTTTTGCGTCGAATCAACCTTTGCATCTAGGAAGATGGTGGTCACATTGAGCATTTACTGTAGATCTAATAAAGTACATACTTGTCACTAATAAATATCATAACAAAATGCCTTATCGTCATTTATTTCTTAGAATACCAGACTGCTAGATAATATCTGTTTTAAGAAATGCAGTGCGCGGTCCCTCAGATTTTATTTTTTTGTGTCTAAACCTTAAAAGATATCATCAATTAACAAGTAACAAAAAAGATTACTATTGAATGTCTCTTTCTGAAACTATTTTTTGGAAAGTTATTGGCCTTAACATTAAAAATTTTTTGACTGGTTTATGCCGGGTTACCTGTGTTTCGTACACTAATGGTTCACTGATAATAACTAATATCACCTTAAAAGATCACCTACATCTGTAAGGAGTGCAATACCAAATATCATCGAAATCGACAACATCGTTCTTTTGTTATAAGCAAAATAAAAAAAATTGTTTTGAACTTTGAATCATAATACTGGCTAAACGAAGCACTTTTGGATATAGGTAAGTTGGGTTAAATCGTCTTATTTTGAGCCCAGGAATCTGTGGTTAAGTGATGTACACACATTTCAGAGACACCCTGTATATAGTTGTATGTACTGCTACAATATTTGTAAACGTTTATAGTTTATTAAGCAACTAAAAAACAGTAATTTGTAAAAATAAATATTCTCCTCTTTCAGATCGAGGGCAAAACTTCTAAAATGTAGCAGCTGACTCAATAGCAACGTGTCTAGTATAATTATGCAGATTTACTCATTTACTTCCCAGGCTTGAGGTGCGTATACATAATTTTCATTTGAATATGGAAATATTATACTATTTTGTAAGGAGCTAATGAATCACTTTTCGCAATAGATCTGTAGACGTTTTTTAGACGAATAAAGTGAGTCCATGAACTACAGATTAGTTGTGAAAAGTGCTTTAGCTCCAAATAAAATATGGTATTTTTTTTCTAACGTGGAAATAATTTCCATCAATTAATAGTAATTTACGATACAAGTGTGTAAAGCTACTCTTTAGGCACGAGTGGGGTAGAGTTAAAACGCGAGTGAGCGAGCATTTTAAGCCCCACGATAGAATCTAAAAAATACGGTAAATATAAAAAATATTTTACATGAAAATTAGAATTACTAGCAACCGGTCCTAATTTTGAGTGTTTTAAAAATTTTAAAACATGTTGCTACTAACTATGTGCCTAATAAATTTTTTTAAGCACGTTGCTATTAACGACGTAAACTAATAAAAACATGTTATTAAACAGTCGTTTTACAAACTTAAAACTGCCAACTAAAAGGCAATTTTACACACTGTCGTAGATAAACATAATTATTTTGAGTTATACACAATGCACTGGAGAGTTGTTGGTATAGATTTCACACAAAACTAACAAAACAAACTGTATTTTCTGTGACCAAGTAAAAACATTTTCTCTGACTTGGCAGAAAAAAAATCTAGTGTGATACACGCACACAACTTTCTTTTTTAGTGATAGCCAAAAATTTGATTTTCAATTTTTAAGCATTTGTCAAAAATCACAAATTTTACAAAAGCGGTACAAAATAGAGCTTTAGTTCAAAAGACAAATTTTCTCTAAAATTTTAAGAGCGGAAGTTATTTCTTCTAAGCATGCATAACTTCCTCCAGTGGAAATAACACCTATTGAACAAAGCAACCAATATTTAACAATGCTGACTAGTTTCCACAATAAAAGGCGTTTATTTTTGTTGCAATTATGTAATTAATAAAATTCAGTTTTTTTAAAATATATGGTTCTGAAATTTTTGAACAAGTCAAGTTTTCTTCCGCAATTTTTGATGTAATGCACGTTCCGGATATCACGTCATTGACCATGCCCGAATATAGCGGTATACCTCACATACTTAAGTATAATTAGAGAACGGAATTTATGCAAATTGCATATTCTGCAATTTACCCATATCTTAGGATACGATTGAAAATGTGCACGAATTTAAATTTTTCAGTTAACTGACACTAATTAATTAACGCATATTTTGCCTTTTTAAGCATTTCGGGCATATTTCAGAAAATGCGTGCATATAATATTGATTTTTGTAACTCTTTTTTTTGTAATAAATGTAAATGAAGAACTTGAAGTCTTCCCTACAAATTAATTTGTGGGGAAGACTTCAAGTTCTTCATTTATATTATATATATATATATATATATATATATATTAGCACTATGGGCCTTGGAGGCCCTTGGCTTGTTGCACGATTGATGCCCATTTTTTCCTATCCCTGGCTTTCACTTCCCACTCTCGGATATTTAGGTAATTCAGATCCTCTTGCACCTCACTTCTCCATTGCGTTCTCGGCCTTCCACGTCTTCGTCTTCCACTCATCTCCGCAGCCCATATTTTTTTGTTGTCCTCTCCTCGCTCATTCTTGTTAGGTGTCCCAACCATCTAATTCTTTGTGCTTTAGCAACTCCCACAATATCTGCGTCATCATAAAGTTCCCTGATTTCCCTCTTCGTTCTCCTCTCCCATTCCCCCTCTACATTTTTTTCACCATAGATCTTTCTCAACATTTTCCTTTCCCACACACTCAACCTTACTTGTTCCTGTTTTCTTAGCGTCCACACTTCACTCGCATATGTAACAACTGGCCTTATAATTGATTTGTAGACCCGGAGTTTCACCGTTCTGGAAAACATATGTCCCGAAATTATGCTCTTCATTGCATGTGCACTTTTTGTTCCTGCTGTTATTCTTGCTTCGATCTCTTCACTGCTACCGGGTTTCCTTGCCACTATTGTTCCCAGATATGTAAACGTTTCCACTTCTGAAAAACTGTATTCCTTGTTGTTGCCTACTTTTATATTTAAGGTACTTGTGCCCGCCGAGCAACAGCAGTAAATTATAAATTTGTGAAAGAGTGCTTATATATATTTGTAGCCATGGTAGTGTTGTTAGAAAAATACGTCAATTGGTTTGTGATAGGAAAATACTGTAATTTTGGAAAATAAATACAAGTTGCACTTTGATTGTGCTGGTCCTTCTGAATAATAGGCATAAATAGTTAGACCTCGAGAACATTGGTCCATTCGAGCCGAAGAACAGTTCGTGAATATACAGTTACATTTTTTGACTGTCTGTGAAGTGACAGTGACAGCATTTGACTTTTTATTTGACTATGAGTGAGGCAGGAGGAGAGTCTGGTGACAGGTTGCGACGGACTGAAAGGTCAAACGCTGGTATTCCTCCAGAGATGTACGGAGACTGGGAACAGACGGCAGGACAAGCAAACACCCAACCTACTTCCAAACAAGGAAAGGCAGCTCAAGACCAGAAGTTCAACAATGGGTCATCCCCGGAGTCAATTGGTGACGAGGGGTTGACCACCTGGTAAAATTGTGTACAATAAAATTGCCAATTGCCAACAATTACCAATAAATTACGAAAATTACCAAAAAATTACTAAAATTACAAAAGAATTACTTAAATTACCAAAAAATTACTAAAATTGCTAATAAATTCTCAAAACTACAAATAATTACCGCAATTGCCAATAAATTGCCAAAATTGACAATAAATTGCCAAAATTACCAATAAATTAGAAAATTGCCAATAAATTCCTAAAATTACCAATGTTTATTTATATGAAAATTATAGGTATCTATAAATAGGTATATAATTGTTGAATATACAGTATGGATGTCGTACCCGGTCTAAAATCAAACCCGGGTACCCGAAAACAGTACCTGGGTACCCTCGGGTAACCGAAATATATAACAAAAATGCAGAGCAGGATTAAGGATATGTGAGGCCCAGGGCTATATTTGTTTAGAGGCCCCATTCCCATTTATGGAACGGGTACTAAGGGATCTAAATGATTAGAAACCGCACTAGATTATAACCTTCGAATCTTTTCGAGGCCCTCGAAATTCGGTGGCCCGGGGCTGCAGCCCCCTTAGCCCCCCTTCCCCTTAATCCGGCTCTGCAAAAATGTTAGCGTACATCGGAACATCTGAGGTACTAGCTACCATTTCTTTACGCCGCTAGTTGTAAATTGAACTAAATTGAAATAGTACCTACTCCCTAATTCAAACTGCAAGGCGTCTGTTATTTGTAAATATTATCACACATCCAAGTGCTGTCAAATTCAAGTACGTGACTTTTTATTCGAAATTCGTAGCAGCATCAAAATTACACAGAGGATGTTTATGTTACTCATCCCATACTGACGCGTACTGGTACCATTGACGGGTTGAATATTTCCGTGAAGGGAATTTATTATATGAAACAAGAAACGTGTGGTATGGGATGGGGCGATTCTGGTTATTACTCCATGGTTATGTTTTTCTAGAGCTTATTCTTATTGTTTTTAAGTTTTTATCATCTCCGAAAAGGGCCGACTTTCTATAAATTACATAATTTACTAGTCGGGTACCCGGGTCCTGAAAATATACCCGGGTTCACTATTACCCGGGTCGACCCGGGTACCCGGGTACCCGCCGACATCCCTAATATACAGCAAACTTTTTAATTGCAGAACACCATTACTGATCTATTTTTGTGCCGTGAAGTTGTTTAACAGGTTAACAGTTCACAATATTTTCGAAAATTTTTGGGAATTTTAGCTATTAAGGCGTAGTGCAAACAATAGTATATACACCGCGATAGAGAAGACTATTATAGCCCGCACGCTTTGTAACCCTCGGTGCTCCGCACCTTGGGATACAATCTTGGAGCTTGATGTATAATATACTATTAATAAATCAGGACCAGTTGTCGGCTACTTAATTTTATAGGGGGGGGGGGGGGGTTGCCACATCAACAGGGGGTCATTTCAAATGCAGAAGGGGGCACTTGTCTCCCGGTTGTATATGTTAAAAATGCCCTGGGGCCTATTGCACCAAACTATTTTTCACATTGCATTTGTTCTTCGTTTTCATGGAATATTCTTGTAACATCATCCATTTGTTCAAAGAAGTTTGTAATTAATGGCTGGTTCTTAACCCCTCTCTACTTGGCTTTGCTCTTGAGCCTCTGGAATATTTATTTGCGGACAGTTCTGCCTGAAGGTTCGCAGGGGTCGAGGGTACGACAGAAGTTGTGGGTTGGCGTTTCATCAAGTAGGTATGTAGCAGGATTACTCACCTTTGTAATCCTGCTACTACAAAAATCCTTATCTTGTTCTTCATGAAAGATAAATTCTTCACCGGAATCTGACTCTATAATCCGCTTTCGTGAATTATGGGATTGAACTAAGGATACTTCTTCCATTTCCTCATTACTTTCAGGTTTGAGTTCAGTTTCAATTTCCACATTACCTTAGGTGGGTTTCTTAGACTGTCCCTTGATCAATTGTATCGAAGAACCAGAAGTGGAACCAGAAGTGCAAAAAGATAATATACTTGACCGCGTCTGAGTCGACATTTAAGTGCTACTAATACAAATGCAGACGAAGGTGTGCTCCGATTCAAAGAACTATCTGAATTTCTTTCAAAGCGAGGCTTACCAAACTTTGTAGAGATCAGCGAGGATGCCACAAAAATTACCGGTAGAGTCCAGTACAATTCCAAAAATAATATAAAGTGGTCGTTGTAATACCTACTTCCAATGGTTTGCCAATTAGCAATTATTTCGAAGCTACATCCGCTCATCAAATTCAAGAGTATTTTCTCAACGAAAAGAAAGCTGAATATGCATACATGGTAATAGCACAAGCTCCTATTGACAAGGTCCCTCATTTTGCCTCACTATATTTGGAACTGACAATTGTTTTGCCAAGTGATGATGTTACATCACGCTGGAAGAGAATTAAACTTTTTAGGTCAATAATTTGTGCTTGTCTAAAAACCTATTTAGCTCCTATCATATATACCGAGTGATTTTTACTTATTTATAAAATGGAGTTTTTCGAAATTGTCAAAATCCAAAAAGTGCTATTTTTCGGAAATTAAGTAAGATTTCGTTGAGATTGTTTTAGAGTGGGTAACTTTTAGCTAACTGAACAATATCAAGGCCAGAAAACACCTAATTTTTTTAACTTAGCTAAAAATTAATTTTTCAGTTTTTTAAATATTTTTAAAAATTTCACATGCCAGGACTTAATATTAAAATGCATTTTTTTTATGTGAAAACTTTCAAGATTTATAATTGGAAAAAATAATATAAAATGTTAATTACTTCTTTAGATTTTTTATTTTTTACCGAAAAGTAACATGTTCGCATACTTTTTACGTCTTTGATGCAAGGTGCTTTTTAAGAGAAATATTTTTCAATGATAATTAATATCTACTTAAATGGCTTCTAAAAACTCTAATCTAGCCCTGTTAATGAATTACTGTTACAAAAATTCTGTAAATGTTCTTTTACAGTTGTCTAAATAAGGGGAATAAGGAAAAATATCCATTTAGACAACTGTAAAAGAGCATTTACAGGATTTTTGTAACAGTAATTCGTTAACGGGGCTAGATTAGAGTTTCAGAAGCCATTTACATAGAAATTAATTAGAATTGAAAAATATTTCTCCTAAAAAGCGCCTTCCATAAAAAAACGTAAAAATTATGAAAACATACTACCTTTCGGTAAATAATAAAAAATCTAAAGAAGTAATTAACATTTTATATTATTTTTTCCAATTACAAATCTTTAGTCTTCACATAAAAAAATTTGAATTTTAATATTATGTCTTGGTATGTGAAATTTTGAAAAATATTTAAAAAACTGAAATATTAATTTTTAGCTAAAATTAAAAAAAATAGGTTTTTTCGAGCCTTGAAATTGTTCAGTTAGGTAAAAGTAACACACTCTAAAAAACTCTCATTAAATCTTACTTAATTTCCGAAAAATAACACACTTGGATATTGACAATTTTGAAAAACTTCATTTTCTAAATAAGTAAAAATCACTCGGTATATATATGATAGGGGCTACATAGGTTTTTAGACCGACTTTTTGGCGGTCACTGTATATTTTAGTCGCACACAATAATTTTATTAATAAATTTAATGAAATAGTAAATCTCATACATTACAAATTATTGCTAAATATAACCAAATATGCAAAATCCTGAGTGTATGCTCAAAAACGTATAAATATGCAAAATGAAACTTGGCTGAAACGATTTGTTTTCATATAATTAGTATACATATGCAAACAGTTTCACCGCCATATCAATTATACAAAATATGTATTTGCCATATAATATCAGCTTTAGTTATTATACATTTAGGGCGGCTGATCTTCCTTGGTTTAGCTTAAGTACTACATTTTTAGTTACATTAAGTTACTTGTACTAAAAGGTTGAATAAATTGCTGAGAAGTTGCCAAAATTGCTAAGAAATTACTAAAATTGCCAATAAATTCTTAAAATTACAAATAAATTACCGCAATTGCCAATGAATTCTTAAAATTACTGCAATTGCCCATAAATTGCCGCAATTTCCAATAAATGATAAAAATTGCCAATAAATTACAAAAATTTCTGACAATTGCTACTACTTGTACACCAAAATTACCAGGTGGTCAACCCCTCGATTGGTGAGATGTCAAAGGCCAGTCTCAGATCAAAGATGAATCACAGATCTAACACCAGTCATATTTCAAGAGTTAGTGATACATCAAAAGTCAGTGCTTATCGAGTTGCTGTACTTAAAGAAAAGCTAAAAGTTGCTAAGGGGATTGCCGCTCTTGATGCTAAGGAAAAAGCGAAAGCAAAAGAGCTCCTTCAACTCAAGCTGTCTATCAGAGAAGAGGAACTCAAGGAAGAGTTTCAAATATGTGAAGATGAAGAAGGCGGAAGCAGAAGATCTAACCACTCTTTGTCAAATGTTGGTGATAGTCTACAAGGCTTAACATTAGAGTCACCAGCACCAATGCATAGAGTGGCTCAGTGGCTACAAAGCAGTGGTGGGCAGGATCAAAGCCGAAGATCACCGTTTCCAGTTCCTCAATCCGATCCTGCAGTCAGTCAATTGGCACAAGCTCTTCTTGGAGCAGTTCAGACGGTTGCAGCAGCTCCAACCCAGGCAAGAACGGAAGAACAGACAACGAGGATGATGGCAAGGCAGTCAATGGGTAAAGACTTACCTAACTTTTCTGGTGATCCAGAAGAGTGGCCCGGATTCATCACTCAGTTCCGACGTTCAACAAGATTATGTGGTTTCTCTGAGGATGAGAACCTCTGCCGTCTTCAAAGGTGCTTAAAAGGAGCAGCTAAAGAGTGCGTCAAGTCGATGCTTGTTCTTCCTGACAACGTTGAGGTGGCAATAAACGTCTTGAAAGAGAAATATGGCAGGCCTGAGCTTATAATAGAAACTATAGTACAGAAAGCTCGGAAGGCGACATCTCCTTCTATTGACAAGGGTGAGTCTATTGTTGACTTCTCAATTGTAATCCGGAATTTGGTCTCAACCGTAGATACACTTCAACGTCCAGAGTACCTGATCAACCCTCAGCTTTTGACAGAATTGACCCAGAAACTTCCTGCCGTTTTGAGGATGAGTTGGGGAAAGAAAGTAGCCAAGAAATATCCAGCCATAGCTACCCTCAAAGACTTTTCCAACTGGATTAAGGGAGAGGCTCGAGCTGCTTTGTTTGTGACAAAAATTAACTTTCCTACCCATGATGGAAAGGGCAAGTCAGAAGTCAAACGCAGTGACAAAGGTACAAGAAAGCATACACTGTTTGTGGCTACAACTTCAAACACCGATCCAGTTTCAACAGAGCCAAATGTGTTTGTTGTGCTGGAAAGTTCCATTCCATCGAAGTTTGTCGCAAATTTAAGTCAAAGGCAATAGACGACAGGTGGACATTGGTGCGAGAGAAGAAGTTGTGTTTTGGATGCTTAAAAGGAATGCATCACTCATCTCAATGCAAGAAGAAGAAAGAGTGTGGTGTCGATGGCTGTAAGAGGAACCACAATCCTTTTCTGCACTCAAAGCAATTGTCACAGCAGAGCGTTCCTGAGTCTTCGACTGAATATTCAGCTGAGACAGTCACATTGACTGAAAATATGGACTTGGTCACTCAGATTCAAGTAGAGCCAACTCAAATTCTCCTTAAGGTGCTTCCTGTTGTGTTAAAAGGACCTAAATGTGAAGTCTCAACATTTGCTATGCTCGACCAAGGCTCAACTGCAACATTGACGGATAGTGGTCTAGCAGCAGAGCTTGGACTTTCTGGTCCTACTCGTCCTCTGCGAATCAAGTGATATGACAGCTCAACAAAGGTGGACTACGAGTCACGCAACGTGAAAGTAAAGGTGCGAGGTGCTGAAATGACAGACTCGTTTGTTATTTCAAATGTAAAGACAGTCTCAAAATTTGATTTACCTACTCGTACATTGAATATTCGCAGCTTAAGTGACATGCATCATTTGCAAGTTTTGGATCTGGAAGCCGTAAAGAGAGCAAAACCCAAGCTCTTGATAGGACAAGACCAATCGCACCTCATTGAGTCAAGGGAACTTCGCGAGGGTCCAGAGGGTAGTCCAATGACTTCACTCACCAAACTGGGATGGCTTGTTCATGGAACACATACAATTTCTCATGGAGAGGAATGCCAATTTATCTGCCATGTCTACAGTAACAAGGAGCGTGATGAAGATCTCCATCAGCTTGTACTTGATTCTTTTAAGACTGAGTCATTTGGAGTCAATGTAACAGATGAAAAGTTGAGATCTAGGGAAGATCTCAGAGCCAAAAGCATCATGGAGAAAACTACCAGAAGAAAGGGAGACCGATTTGAAACAGGATTGCTTTGGAGAGACGAGAATTCTGTCCTACCTGAGAGCATGTCAAATGCTCTTCGACAACTCAAGAGCATAGAAAAGAAGATGGATCGTAACCCAGCCTTTGCGCAAGCCTACGAGTTGAAGATCCAAGAGTACATCAAGAAGGGGTTTGCTTGCAAGGTCACTGATGAGGAACTTCAAGTGGTAAGCGCCAAGGAGTGGTACCTTTCTCACTTCGCTGTGACGAACCCCAACAAACCCGGAAAGCTCAGATGGATTTGTGATGCAGCAGCGAAGTCTCATGGTGTTAGCCTGAATGACATGCTACTCCAAGGACCAGACTACCTCAATTCTCTACCTGGCATTCTTTGGAAGTTCAGACGGAAGAGGGTGGCAATCTGTGCTGACATCACTGATATGTTTCACCGTGTTTTTATTCGCGATGAAGACCTTCCTGCTCAAAGATTTTTATGGAGAGGAAAAGACAGAAACAGAGAACCAGATGTGATGGTCATGAAGGTAATGATTTTTGGTGCCACCTCTTCTCCCTCTTCAGCTCAATTTGTGAAGAACATCAACGCTTTGGAGTTTAAGGATTCTTACCCCAAAGCAGTAGCAGCAATTATAAACCACCACTACATGGATGACTGGCTTGATTCTGATGATACTGTTAAGGGGGCCATCAAAATGATTGAAGAGGTGAGGACAATTCATCAAAGAGGATTCATTATTTGCAAATTTGTTTCAAACTCCCAAGATGTCATGGACTCAATTCCTAAGGAACTTAGAGCCAATTCGACAAAAGAACTAAACTTAACACAGGGAGATAACTTTGAAAGAGCTCTTGGGTTAAATTGGAACCCTAAATCCGACGAGTTCACCTTCAGACTTAAGTTTCCAAAGGTTGACGACAAGCTTCTTGTTGGACAGAGACGTCCGACAAAGAGCGATGTCCTCCTGCTTGTCATGTCACTTTTCGATCCTTTGGGTTTACTTTTGCCGTTCATTGTGAAAGCGAAGATTTTGGTTCAGGACATTTGGAGGACTGGAATCGGATGGGATGATGAGCTCCAAGAAGACGAGTGGCATAAGTGGAACAACTGGCTTCAAAACTTGAAGGGCATCACTGAGGTGAAAGTTTCAAGATGCTACTCCCTGTCCATTCCAATAGCTGACAGCATTCAACTTCATGTTTTCTGTGATGCAAGTCAGCAAGCAATTTGTTCAGTTGCCTACCTGAGAGTCGTGGCACGAGGACAAGTAGATGTGGCATTTATCACCGCCAAGTCAAGAGTAGCTCCAATAAAAACCTTATTCATTCCTCGACTAGAACTTCAAGCAGGGGTTCTTGGATCAAGACTCGCTAGTAGTCTTCGTGGAGAATTGGAGTTAGACATTGCAGAGACAATCTTTTGGACCGACTCAATGACAGTTATACATTGGTTAAGAAATGATACTCGACGTTTCAAGCCATTTGTCTCCCAACGTTTTGGAGAAATTCACGAGCTCACTGATAGTGACAAGTGGAGATGGCTGCCAACGGAACTTAACGTGGCAGATGACGCCACTCGAGACTTAAAAGATCACAATTTGAGCCCCAAGAGCAGATGGTTTAACGGTCCAAAGTTCTTGAAAAATGAACCTCTATTTTGGCCAAAACAACCTGAAATGACAATTAAAGAAGAGACGGAGTTGGTAGGCTTCATGCATGAAGTCATATGTTTAACCATGACACACAATGATGGCTTATTGGATCCAAATCAATTTTCTTCATGGAATCGATTTATTCGTGTAATGGCCAGAGTCCTTCGATTTATCACTCAGGCAAGAGGGAAGTCCAATTACAAATCGAGTGTCCTCACAGCAGTAGAATTGAAACAAGCAGAGTTAATCGGTCTTAAGACAGCTCAGAGCGACAGCTTTCCAGAAGAGATTGAACGGATGTTATGAGGGAAGTCAATTCCAAAAGGCAGCAGGTTAAGTCAACTTTCTTCTGTTCTTGATGATGATGGTTTAATCAGATTGAAGGGTAGAATCGAACTATCACCTGACTTGGAGGATTCTACTAAAAAACCAATTATTTTGGACCCCAAGCACCCTTTGACCGTGCTTCTTATTCAAGAATACCACAACAGAGCTGGACATCATGGATGTGAGTTAGTACTCAATGAACTTCGCCGGAAGTTCTGGATTTTGAATGCTCGAAGTGCAGTTAGACGTTCATGGTCAAATTGTCAATTTTGTAAAAATTCAAGAATCATGCCGAAGATTCCTGAGATGGCTCCTCTTCCAGATTTCAGAGTTACACGTCAAGTGAGACCATTTATGAAAGTTGGAATTGATTATTTTGGGCCCTATAGCGTGACCATTGGAAGACGTACAGAGATGAAATACGGAGTCCTCTTCACTTGCCTTAATACAAGGGCAATACATTTGGAGTTAGCTGGGTCACTGACTACAAATTCAGCTATTCTGGCTTTGCGGAGAATGATTGCTAGACGAGGTCTTCCAGCTGACATTTACTCTGACAATGGTA
The DNA here is from genome assembly GCA_940337035.1 of Agriotes lineatus. Lineage (NCBI taxonomy): Eukaryota > Metazoa > Arthropoda > Insecta > Coleoptera > Elateridae > Agriotes > Agriotes lineatus. The sequence continues at coordinate 213,346 of CALNHX010001151.1, read as the reverse complement.
CTAACTTTAGAGGAGCTTCGAGAGAGTCAAGGGAGGCGCTTATGGCTTTGAATCAAGACCTATTGACTTCAACTTTGGCATCCAATGGTATAACTTGGCATTTTATTCCTCCAGGATCACCACATATGGGAGGCTGTTGGGAGCGATTAGTGCGGTCGGTCAAGATTGCACTGTCTACGACTTTGAAATCTCGTTCACCCAAGGAGGAAGTTGTACACACTTTATTCTGTGAAGCAGAACACACGGTGAATAGTAGACCGTTGACATTTGTTTCAATGGATCCGGACGACAAGGTAGCTCTAACACCTAATCACTTCCTTATTGGGCCTGCTGGAACGGCACCACCAACAGGAGTATCTGAGCCTTCTGATTTGTACCTGCGAAACCAGTGGAAGTTGGCTCAAGCCTTGGCAGATATGTTTTGGAACTGTTGGGTTAAGGCATATCTCCCATCTTTGACAAGGAGAAAGAAGTGGCAACACAGAACTCCAGAGGTTAAGATCGGAGACATCGTAGTCATCTGTGACAGCACCCTTCCGAGAAATAATTGGCCAATGGGGGAAGTAGTAGCCACATTTCCCGGAAAAGATGGACAAACTAGAGTAGCAGATGTTCGTACTAATAATGGAGTTTGTTACGATACTTTTGGAGTGTCCCCCGTAGTATTGAACTTTCGCTAGCTGAATTTTTGAACTTGAATATTTATGGTTGGCTTTTGTCAATTATTGCATGCTTTAAACTGGGTATAATTGGCTATATCTTATTTTTAATTACTCTCCTATAATTATCATGCAGTTTCGTAAGCAACCCCTCGTTTAATTACTTATATTTTGCAAATTAGGTTTATTCGTGCTATATTTTTACAAATATTTGGGTATGGCCGCTAGGCAACCGGTGATACAAATTGTTTTTAACTATTCCATTTGTTGCTAGAGCAATGTTATCTTTTCCTGCAGTCAAACTTGCCTGACTGGTTTTTTGGCTTCTTCTGGCCCAAATTTTTGTTATCAGATGACCTGTGGGCTGGGTTTTTGAATTTTTCGGCTTTCTTTTTCAAGCTAAACTGTCGTGCTAGTAGGTGTTCCTCTGCAGCTAAGTGCTTCATAGCCCTTTGGCAGGGCTCGCCTCTTCGAATAGATTGTTTGAGGGATCTGGAAGCTTTTCTGCGTTATCGTGGATGTTCGTAATGATTAGTTAGCTACTTACTTGCATCCCTTCGCTTTGGCGGATCTCCTGGAAACGACTTTAGCACGCTTCTTTCGGCTCGACCCCCAGCTTGAGGTAAGATTAGGTCAGTTTCTTCTTAATCGGGAATACATTTGGGTTCTGTGCGTTTTTAGCCAAAATTCCCGGCGGGAGTTAAAACACTCCCAATCTGCTTGAAATCCTTCCTGTCTGGAGTAGACCTACCCCGTTCGACTGCACCCTGCTCGAATCCAGTCCGATGCACTGGGCCCCTAAGATAATCGCATCGCCTGTGAATTTTTCAACTCTCGTGGGCCACGCTGAAGATTGAGCAACTGCTTTACACTCACCTGCAAGTCATCTTGCAACCTCCATCGCTGGCACTGCACCCCGCAGCTGCAGCCGTCATCGTTGCTTCTCTCTAGCTACGTCCAACCCCAGGGGAGCGAACGGAGAGATTAGGTTCTGGTGAACTTTCCTGCAGGCAAGACGTTATTGTAGATAATATGCATTGCGCCTGTTGTACTTTATAATTGAGTCATACTGTTTCATGCCGTTAGCACTCCGGGCATGTGTGATTTTATTCAGCATCGGATTGTACGATAGTAGGCTTCGTGCATCGTTAGCGTAGTAATATTTGAAATTGTTATTTTTGTTCGGGCCGCCGCGCAATGACATGCGGTTACCCTCTGCTACTTGCTAAATTGAGGTCGTAAGGTTTACCTGTGTATTGCTCCGTTTGTGCCTTCGGGTCTCCTAACCTTATTGACCTCTGCGTTATCTGAAAGATTTATAGAGTAGAACTTTGAGCTTCACTTGTGTCCTATCTGGACGTCGCTTTTACTCACCCGCTTGCATAACACAGTTCGGACGCCTTAAAGCTTCGCTATTTTCGTCACAAAACAATAATTAATATTTTCATGTCAAACCTTCGGCGTGAAGATAGGCACACTTCAGTAGCAGTGTCTCGTGAGCACCCTTCGGGAGCATTGTGATTATTGCAGATCTCCGTTAACCGAGTAAGGGGCAAATCCAAGCCTTTGCTTTCTTTAGCATATAAATATACATACGTACACTTAATGCATTTTTAATATGGACACCGTCGTTCATGTGTGGCCACGCAAACGCACGCTGATTCCGCCCTTTAGAAAATTTTGAATATAGATATAGCGTCATTTAGCTAACCTTCGGGGTTGAAACGTTAGCCAAGGTGGTCTTGTATTGCTCCGAGCCGGTATACGCGAAATTTTAAACTCGCTCCGCGACCTGCGCTTAATCATTTTAAAATTATTTTAATTGTCTCCGCGACGCCCTGCTATATCCTGCCTCACAGGGATTAATTTATTTTCTTTTTAATTTAATACTCGCTACGCTCCGTCTTAACCGCACAATGTTTTAATGTGTTAGCCCATTCTCAGGTCATAGTCATTGCTGCTCGTGGGCTACTATTTGCTCGATATTTGTATTTATATTTGTATTTGTATTTATTATTGCATGTCGCATACTGTGTGTTTTCTTTGGTGTTGCTAAAAATATTGCCTGCTGTGATATTTATATATACTTGTGTTAGCCTTGCACTATAGTACGCACCAAACTCTTTGAAATAAAGCTGTGATCTATTCATTGGTTGTTGGTTTGTTTATTTTTGACTTGCTGGTTTTTATCCTCGACCTTGTGTAAGGTCCGGCACGAGGAATTGGATCTGAGTCTAGGACCTGGCGCCCACTCCTTTTTTTTTATTATACTTTTTCAGCATAGCTGGAACCCTGCGACCCTCGCGGCGAGCTAGCCCAATTAGGCCGATAGTTACCAGCCGGCAAAACATCAAATATAACTTTCGCCAAAAGGTAAGGCCGACCGTCTATCTTCCCTGACAAGTTCTAAGTCGACCTGTAGTTAAGCTCGGCGTTCTTGATGTGCATGCTAAAGAAACTGGAGTCCTTTAGCAGGGGGGAAGAATGTGCCCGCCGAGCAACAGCAGTAAATTATAAATTTGTGAAAGAGTGCTTATATATATTTGTAGCCATGGTAGTGTTGTTAGAAAAATACGTCAATTGGTTTGTGATAGGAAAATACTGTAATTTTGGAAAATAAATACAAGTTGCACTTTGATTGTGCTGGTCCTTCTGAATAATAGGCATAAATAGTTAGACCGCGAGAACAGTACTGTTGTTATCGAAGGGCCTGTCATTCCATACCATATATTTAGTTTTAGTTTCATTAACTTCAAGTCCCATGTCTTGTGCCGCAATTACTATTTTCTGTACTGCATTCTTTAATTCGTCTTTTGTTCTTGCTAAAACTGTTAGATCATCCGCAAAGGCAAGGCATTGATGTCGATTGCGATACAGGATTTCTCTGCCGCTTATGCCACTTGTTCTTATAATTTTTTCGAGGGCTACGTTGAACAATAATGCTGAGAGAGGGTCCCCTTGTCTTAATCCGTTCTTCACTTTAAATTTTCTTGACACTTCCCCATTCACTCTTATCCTGTTCGTTGTATCTTGCAAAGTCATTTTTATCAGCCTGATCAACTTGCTAGGTATCCCAAGCTCATTCAGTGCAAGGTATAGCTCTTATGATGCTATCATATGCTTGTTTAAAGTCGATAAATAATATGTGTGTCTGGAGTTTATGCTGGTAACTTTTGTCCTGTATTTCTTTAAGTACAAATATTTGGTCCACTACCGATCTTCCCTTTCTGAACCCGCACTGATACTCTCCGAGTACATTCTCGACATATTCTGACATCTTATTTTTGATGCAAGTGGCTAGAATTTTATATGCAACATTCAGCAGCGCGATTCCCCTATAGTTGTCGCAGGCTTGTTTGTCTCCCTTCTTGTATAACGGACATATTATTGCTTCATCCCATGCTTTAGGCATTTCCTCTTTGTTCCATATTTCCTGGATTAGCTCACATAACAATTTCTGTAGTTTAGTACCTCCATATTTAATCATTTCGACTTGTATTTCATCGGCACCCGGACTTCTATTGTTCTTTAGCTGTTTTATTATTTTTGTTATTTCATTGTCGTCAGGAGCTTCCTCATTGCTATTGTTACCTTTGTGCCCTCTAAAAGTATACAAACCTGCAGAAGGTTCACATTCTCCGGCTAGCTCACTTCTCGGCAACAATTTAAATAAAATGTGGGTTCGTATTTTCACTTCATACATATGGGTAAGGTTCAATAAAATACAAAGTGGGCGCCAGCAATTTAATAATTGCATTTAACTAACATAACATAAGTATATATTTATATTTACAAATGGAAAATCGGAAATGTATATTCTGTACCTTTTAAATTATATATTAAATCATAGGTACATAATTAGAATTAAACAATTGAATGAAATGTTTTAAATCCGATCTTAAGTATAATCGGAGAGCTCTCCCTGGTTATAAAATATAGGTTGTTAAAAACTATATATCTAATTAGCTGTTATAATTAAAATTTAGTATAACAAATGTTCAAAATTCATACTGATAAGCAGTAATGTTTACATGCAAATCGGTAGTGACAGTTTAGAGTTATTTAGCAAGATTTAAGGTGTATTGACAATGAGGTAAGTCAAAAAAAACCAGTTAGATACGGACAGGGGTTTATAGTTGAAGTTTTAGGAGCTTCCGCTGCGCAGAAAGCCACATCTGTGCACTGCAGTGTCGAGCAATAACTGCACCGTACTTACTGGGTCAACTTGAGGTAGGAAGCTAATAAAGGCCAGCCAAGGGGGCAGAGGCTCCTTGAGGGAGTTGCAGATGGTGCACCAGGTCCAAGAAGGTAGATGGACGGCAATGGTACCTCAACCAGTTTGAGCAGTGCGGTATGCCAAATAAGATAGAGGATTACTCTGCGATGCTGAACTGGTGGAAGACATCCAGGTAAACAAGGCTCTTTGGGGGAATAGCTGAGAGCGCACCAGGTCCGATTAGACGAAGGGGTGGTGTCGGAACCTCAATCCGTCGAGCAGAGTGGTATAAAAAAAAGCTAGACAAGCATTCACAGGTAAGACGCTGGATTAAATAATTAGAATTGCACCTACCAGCTAAGTGAGCTGCCTTTCTTAAGAAACGTCGCACCATGTGCTTCGGAAAATGTCAGAAATAACGGTCACTTCAATATCACTTTATTATGCCGATTACTTCCTAATTTATGCACATAATATAACAACTGTATGTTGCAGGATGACGGCAGAAATATTTAAATTTCACAAAGCCTCGAGTCAAGATGCCATACCTCGACGATGGTACAGGCAAGAATCCTCCATATCCAAAAATTCAGGAAAAGGCTTTTTTTTTTATAACATTTTCAAAAATCCCTAAATCAGAATGTCAAACCTTAAAGAGGAGTTATGTGTGTATGCAACCTTTGAAGCAAGATGGGTTGCATACTTGTTAAGGGAAATTATTGTATGTGTAAATGCAACATTTTGAATATATTAAATAATAAACCTTGTAGCTAATTACACTGGAATGCTACACTATCCCTTCACAAGAAAAAAGAACAGAAAAAGACAACGTCTCAGATACCAGAATATTCCATTTCATAAAACCCAACCAAAAGATGTTATCCTTCAACTAAAAGAACTATAAGTAAGCTAACTTAGAGACCTAGAATACTATGCTAAACTACTTATATCTAATCTACTGGGACAACACAAGTTACTCAGTCCGTCGCTGCGAGGTGGAAAAGCTGCGCCGGTGGACTAAATAATCGTAAGTACACAAATACTTATTAACTAACCCTTTCAAAATAAACAAAGAAAATGATTAAAGGATATATAATGCTATGCTGTAAGGAAGCACTTAAGTTACTTTACCTAATCATAATTGCCCAAAAGAATCTCGTAAGATGAAATTCCATCACAAAGTTCCTGTGCCAGAAATAAACCATTTCTGCAAATTCAAGGGAAATGCAAGGAACTAGCTTTAGACGCATAGTCTATATTAAAAAGCTCATAATGATCTTGCCTGACCTGCACACGTCTTGAAGCTATCTAAACTTCTAATAACGTATCATATTCACGTTACTGGATCATTCCATCACATTGGACAGAGTATTTACCCAAAAAAAAATTACTGCACCACATAGGGTACAGCAGAGAAGTGCTATGCCACAACTCTGACAATTAGACGGAAAAGTAGAATAGGTAACTAATCAAATCCATCAAAAGTACCACACCTACAGCGAATAATGAAATTAATACCTTCACCAAAAATATCTATATACAAGAAACTGATTAAGAGTCGTCGTCGGGAAAATTAAATTCGTTATCAGTACCGGGTTTTAAATCTTTTATATGCCACACCCCTAAGTTTTTACCATTTAAATCAACTAAACGATATGTTACAGTACCTGTTACTTCGGCAATTTTGGCTTTAACATATTTAGGAGCTAACTTCCGAGCAAAACCTTTGGAGGCATCTGACAAAACTGGATTGCGTTTCCACACTATTTCACCTTTCTTAAAATGTAAGGCCCTTTTCCTTAAATTATAGTAATGTTTATTACGCTCATAAGCTTTGTTCAATTTTGCAATGACTTCATTGTAAAGGGGAGAAAGTTCATTGACATCCTTCACCAATTGTTCTCGGGTGTCTAAAGATATATCTGCCTTTTTCAGATTCGCTAGGCGACCATAATAATCACCATGAGCGGGAACAGTCCTACCGAAATTAAGGAAAGAGGGGGTATAACCCGTAACTTCATGGACAGCATTCCTAATTGCATGGGCTATTTTAAAAATCTGAGCGTCCCAAAGTCTATGATTTTCTTGCACGTATGAGCGAATAGCAGTGGTGATAATCCTATTCGTACGCTCCACAGGATTCACTTGAGCATGGTAAGACGCATTATACCACACCTTCTGAACCTTATATTTTTCCACTAGTTTTAGAAAAGCTCCACCAATAAATTGGGGTCCGTTATCACACATGATGATTTGTGGTACACCAAACATTAGGAAGACATCGTTTTCGAGAAACCTAACGATAGAAGAGGCAGTTGCCTTCCTAAGAGGTTGAACTTGCACGAATTTGGTGAACCAATCGGTCACAACCAAGATAGAAGTGTAACCTTTTGTGGATCTAGGTAAAGGACCAATCAAATCTATTGATACTAGTTGAAAAGGATATTTGATTTTTTTTTGATTTCCCATGAAACCAGGTCGAAGTTGTGAAGAAGATTTACTGGCTTGACAAACATCACACTTCAGTACATATTTAGCGACGTCAGCTTTCATTTTGGGCCAATAGTAAATCTCTGAAAGTTTATGGAGTGTTTTGAATGAACCAAGATGGCTTGAGGTGGGTTCATTGTGAAATTGGTGAAGAAGATCTAGTCGTTTTGTTTTAGGAACTACTATTTTCCATTCAACAAGGTTAGATGTAATGTTGTGTTTATTGTGAACATATTTGTGGAGAATTCCATCCTCGATTCGCCAAGAAGGATATTTAATGGGGTCACGTGTGATTTTAATGATCATGTTCCTATACCAAGGACAAAATTCTGTCTCTCCAAACGTTATAGTATTAATATTAACAACAGGGATAGGAGCTCTAGATAATGCATCCGGGACAACATTATATTTCCCTTTCCGATGTTCAATGTCAAAACTGTATTGCGACATTCTAGCCGTCCAACGAGCTAATCTACCTGTTGGCGATTGAAGTTTGTGTAACCACAAAAGAGCATGATGATCAGTGATAATTTTAAAATGTGTTAGTTCAATGTAAGGACGATACTTCTCTATTCCAAACAAGCAGGCTAAGCATTCTTTCTCGGTTATAGAGTAATTCTGTTCAGCGCTAGTTAAGGACCGACTGGCGTAAGCAATGACTTTTTCATTTGAACCTTCCCCTTGCACTAAAATTGCTCCTAAACCAACATCACTAGCATCACACTGAATAATGAACGGTTTAGTGAAATCTGGGCTAGTTAAGATAGGTGCTGAAACTAATAAACCTTTCAGTTCTTGGAACGCAAATTCTGCACGATCATTCCACTTAATGACTTTCTTTTTTTGATGGCCCTTAATGAGTTCTAATATCGGGGATACGATTGTTGAAAAATTTGGAACAAACCTTCTGTACCAGCTGGCCATTCCTAAAAATCTTTTAACCTCCGTGGAAGTTTTAGGAGTAGGAAAAGAAACGATAGCTTCGACTTTAGAAGGATCGGTACGTAAACCATCCCTGTCAACCAAGAAACCTAAATAAGTTAGAGAAGGTCTACAAAATTCACACTTATCGAGGTTTATAGTTAGCCCTGCATCCTTTAAATGATTATAAACTTTGTTTAGGGTGTCCAAGTGTTCAGAAAAAGTTTTTGAGGCGATGATAATATCGTCCATGTATACAAATACGCTATCTAACTCAGGACCAAAAATGTTATCCATTAATCTCTGTAACGTTTGGGGACTATTGTTAAGGCCGAAGGGAAGAACAGTAAATTCAAATAGTCCTCTACTTGGAACTGTAAAAGCGGTCTTCTCACAACTGTTCTTGGAAAGTGGTACCTGCCAAAAATGCCTTTTGAAGGTCGATGGAACTTAAAAACCTTGCGTCCTGTAGCCTATCAAGAATACCATTAACATATGGTAAAGGGTAAGCATCCCTTTTGGTAAGTTTATTTAATTGACGACCGTCAAAACAAAATCTTAAGGATCCATCTTTCTTTTTTACCATTACAATCGGAGAATTCCAAGGTGAGAAAGATTTTTGAATCACCCCCAACTCTAACATTGTATCAACCTCTTTATTTACAGCATCCAGCATTACAGGTGACATAGGATAGTATCTCTGCTTAATCGGTTTTGCATCTCCAGTATCTATATTATGGACGACCATATGGGTGCGACCAAGTTTAGGACCACTTATACTATGAAATTTATTAATGACGACTTCCAAATTTCGAATTTGTTCACCAGACAGGTCCTCTTTTGCAAGAATATATTTAAATGAATTATTTAAGCTAGAAACATGGAATTGGTCTGATTTGAAATCTGTGATAATGTTAAACAAATAACAGCTATCAACACCAAGGGTAAGTGGAGCTGAGATAGTGTTCGAAACTAAACAGTTAACAACTCTAGTTACATTATCGATCGTTACAGGTAAATCTACTAACCCTAGGATGGATTGATAGTTCCCATCAGCTGTTTGAAGTTTCATATCAGAATTAGATGTACTAGTCAATGGCAAATTAAATTTATTTAACAAAAATAATCCCTGCTTGCCTATTATTGTCTGGTTAGCACCAGAATCCAGAAGAGCTAACAATGGAATATTCTTAATTTGTACTTTGATAAAGGGTCGATTATCCCTGTGGCAGTGAGAAAACATGGACTGAACTTGAGGGTATTTATAAAAGTGTGCAACAGCCTTCAACCACTCTTTCCACTTTAAAGTTTCAGCCTGCAAAATCTCGGGACTTAAGCGTCGTGGGCTGCAGACGAGGCTTGTCCTTGCGGGTTTTTTTGAACGTTACGAGTACATTTGGGACAATTACTAAAATTGACATTTGGAGTTCCACAAACGTAACAGAAAAATGTACGCTCCTTTTCACATCGATGGTAAGTGTGTCCTTTTTGTTGACAATTCCAACAAGTTACATTAGAGGAGGTCCTTGCAAAGTTCATGGATTTAAAACTATTTTTGTTAAAAGGAAAAGATTTCTTAGGTGCTTTATCAGAAGTGGTAGACGAGTGAACCTGACGTTTTAATTGACTAGTAGGTTTATAAGCCAAGTCTGGTTCTAAAGGAGAACTAGTAGATGAGAAATTAGGTCGAAACTTCTTATTTCTATTCTTCGTTTCTTCTAACTCTCGACAATATTCAGTTAAGAAGTTTATAGTAAGAACTTGAATTAACGCTAAATGATTGCTATAATATGGTTGTAGGTTTTTCCGAATATATCTTAATTGTACTTCTTCTGGTGGGACAGAGCTTAATCTATTGAAAAGGTTAATCATAACGGCTATGAAGATATGAGGACGTTCATCAACACCTTGTATACGAGAACGAATTTCCTCCCAAAGCGCATCATCATAGTCGCTAGGTAAGTAATGTTTTTTCAATAAATCTACTATCTCTTTCCAACTGCTAATTCTATTTCGAATAGACCGAAACCAAATTAATGCCTGATCATCAAACAAATCTATTGCCTCTAAAAATAATTGTTCGTATGTTAAGTTTCTTGCTACTCTCAATTCTTCAACTCTTTCTATGAATGAATTAACACCCTGATTAGCATTGTTACCTGAAAATTTCAGATTCCATTTGGAAACTCTTACAGAACTTGATGAGACTTCCGTCCGATGGCTACAAGTAGGAATTTGGGATAGATTTAATTCTTTTAATCGATTTGCAAAACGCTCGACAGGCTCTGAAATATCAAATTCGACCTTTCTACTGCTATGATGTGGGGAACTATGAGAAGCTTGAAAGATGGGATCCAATGGAGCTTCAGAAGTCATATTAATTCGAGGAAGATCTATACTACTGCTAGGAATTGGTTGTTCTGATTGTTGAATTATTGATATTACATCATTATGGTGTATCTCTTCACCATCAGCTACTTCCGAAAGAGATACTGACAATTCTAACAATTGGTCTTTTAGGTGAGTCCACTTAAGCTTAGTATCATCATCTAATAACATAGAGATATAATCTAATCGACGGTCTATGTGCTCTAGTTTAGTAGTTAATCTGTCAAATTCAGTAGACAAGGGTTTATTTTCAAACGTCTGGGCCAAAGTTCGAAGATATGCCAACCTATGTTCGCAAAAATCTAACTCCTGAGGAACGTTAAATGTGACAAGTTGGTAAGAAGAACTTAGAGTTGAGTCACGCTTCTCTAAATTTAATTGTGTTCTTAATAACTTACGTTTTTCATCGACACTACGATTTGCAGGGTCCAAGTTACGAGTGGTTAACTCCCAATCTAACTCATCAGAAACCAAACAATTCACTTTCATCATCATGGAGGCAATTTGTAAGAACACACCAAAAATTATTACTTAAGAACCGTTAACCCTTATGAAAAGTGAAAATATCAAAAATTTTGAAAACTTATAACGTTTACTGAGCCAAGTTGTATGTAATTTCTAGTCAACCGAACCGAAAGAAGGCCTTGACCGTTGGGTGCCAATTTATGTGTGCCCTCTAAAAGTATACAAACCTGCAGAAGGTTCACATTCTCCGGCTAGCTCACTTCTCGGCAACAATTTAAATAAAATGTGGGTTCGTATTTTCACTTCATACATATGGGTAAGGTTCAATAAAATACAAAGTGGGCGCCAGCAATTTAATAATTGCATTTAACTAACATAACATAAGTATATATTTATATTTACAAATGGAAAATCGGAAATGTATATTCTGTACCTTTTAAATTATATATTAAATCATAGGTACATAATTAGAATTAAACAATTGAATGAAATGTTTTAAATCCGATCTTAAGTATAATCGGAGAGCTCTCCCTGGTTATAAAATATAGGTTGTTAAAAACTATATATCTAATTAGCTGTTATAATTAAAATTTAGTATAACAAATGTTCAAAATTCATACTGATAAGCAGTAATGTTTACATGCAAATCGGTAGTGACAGTTTAGAGTTATTTAGCAAGATTTAAGGTGTATTGACAATGAGGTAAGTCAAAAAAAACCAGTTAGATACGGACAGGGGTTTATAGTTGAAGTTTTAGGAGCTTCCGCTGCGCAGAAAGCCACATCTGTGCACTGCAGTGTCGAGCAATAACTGCACCGTACTTACTGGGTCAACTTGAGGTAGGAAGCTAATAAAGGCCAGCCAAGGGGGCAGAGGCTCCTTGAGGGAGTTGCAGATGGTGCACCAGGTCCAAGAAGGTAGATGGACGGCAATGGTACCTCAACCAGTTTGAGCAGTGCGGTATGCCAAATAAGATAGAGGATTACTCTGCGATGCTGAACTGGTGGAAGACATCCAGGTAAACAAGGCTCTTTGGGGGAATAGCTGAGAGCGCACCAGGTCCGATTAGACGAAGGGGTGGTGTCGGAACCTCAATCCGTCGAGCAGAGTGGTATAAAAAAAAGCTAGACAAGCATTCACAGGTAAGACGCTGGATTAAATAATTAGAATTGCACCTACCAGCTAAGTGAGCTGCCTTTCTTAAGAAACGTCGCACCATGTGCTTCGGAAAATGTCAGAAATAACGGTCACTTCAATATCACTTTATTATGCCGATTACTTCCTAATTTATGCACATAATATAACAACTGTATGTTGCAGGATGACGGCAGAAATATTTAAATTTCACAAAGCCTCGAGTCAAGATGCCATACCTCGACGATGGTACAGGCAAGAATCCTCCATATCCAAAAATTCAGGAAAAGGCTTTTTTTTTTATAACATTTTCAAAAATCCCTAAATCAGAATGTCAAACCTTAAAGAGGAGTTATGTGTGTATGCAACCTTTGAAGCAAGATGGGTTGCATACTTGTTAAGGGAAATTATTGTATGTGTAAATGCAACATTTTGAATATATTAAATAATAAACCTTGTAGCTAATTACACTGGAATGCTACACCTTGTATCACTGGCCTTTCCTCCGTCAGCCTATCCTCGTTCCGTTGGTTATTGAGCAGCTCTTCAAAATATTCCTCCCATCTTTCGGTCACTTCTTTTTGATCTCCTATCAAATTTCCTTCTTTATCTTTGCATACTATTGTCTTTGTTTGACACCCTTGTTTCACTTTTTTTCTCCCTGATAAAAGTTTCTAATTTCTTTATTTCTGTAATTTTCTTCTATCGCTTCTAACCACTTAATTTTGTGTCTTCTTTTCTTTTCTCTACATGTTGCCTTACACTTCCTCCTTAATTCTTCATATTTCAACTTATTTTCAGCGGTTTGTACTTGTAACATATTTTTTCTTGTTTTTTCCTTTTCTTTAACCACTTTCTCACATTCCTCATCATACCATTCCTGGTTTTTTCTTTCTTGTCTCCTTCGTTGTTTTTTCACTGCACTTTTTATGGTTTTCTCAATTGTTGCGAATCTTTCTTCAATGCCTTGGCTTTCTCCGTTTTGCGTTTACAATTCTTCTATTGCCTTCTCATAATTATCTCTTACATCTTGATCTTGTAGATTTATTCTTGCTAGTTTCTGTTGCTTTCGCTTGGTTTTTATGTTATTTGTTGGTATTATCTGTTTCAGCTTTACTCCTACGAAAAAGTGATCTGAATCCAAGTCTGGTCCCCTATAGCTTCTCACATTTTTAATGCAACCTTCATTTTTATCTTCGATTAGCACATGGTCAATTTAGTTTACTGTGTTGCCATCAGGTGACATCCATGTTCCTTTGTGTATTCTCTTATGTTGGTAGTACGTGCTTTTGATTTTCATCTTTTTGTCTATCGTAAAATCTATTAAGAGCTTACCATTTTCATTGGACTCTGCGTGCATACTATACTTCCGAGTTGTCGGATGGTATATCGGCTCCCTTCCTATTTTCGCATTACCGTCACCTAATACTATCTTTAAATCATATTTTGGAATTTTATCGTACACATTCTCTAGCATTTCATAAAACTGTTCTTTAACCTCTAACTGTTTATCCTCAGATGGCGCGTGCATGTTAATTAGACTTATTTTTTGGTATATTCCATTCATCCTCAAGCAACACATTCTTTCGGAAATTGGCATAAAACTTCTTACAGCTGGTATAAGTCTTTTACTCACCATAAATCCTGTGCCCAATCTTCTGTCTGCCCCACCGCTTTTGAAGAAGGTGTAGCCATCTACATCACAAATTTCACTACCTTTTTGTTTAGTTTCTTGTATGGCAATTATGTCCACTTTGTATTTTTTTAATTCACTTGTTAGCTTTTTGATTGCCCCTTCTTCAAATGTACCCCGTACGTTCCATGTAGCTAAAAATATCTCTCTCTCTTTTTCCGTTAGATTGTCCTTTTTCTTTGCCATGTTTGTCTCCTTTTTGTTTCCGTCCTCGTGTAACTTCAGCTTTTTGAATGCATTATACCGTTTGTATTTTCATTCTAGACATATTGCTTCCCATCAATGATAATCTTTTTGTACCCGATCTTTATCTTTTTTCCCTCATTTTTCTTCTCGTTTGCGATTTTCCTTATTTCTCACATAATTTGTCTTTCTTGCCAAGTCATATCGTTTTCTATACCGGGTGTCCGTTCTCAAAGTCGAACATAGGCGATTAACATTGTATTGGACGTTTTTGCCGATTCCTGCTCGCCAATTCAACTTACAGGGAAGGTAATGGTATCAATGGAAAGATAAAATTATTACGCATCAAATGATACCAATAGTAATATTCAAGATACGATTTTTATTCTAAAATACTAATTTAAAACTTGGGAATTTTTAAATATGACATGCCTTGCTTTTCAAGTTCGATAGCATTTGTCAAAAAAATTGCTAATTAGTTGGCGTAAATCAGGTATCTTCTGTCAACGTCTGTTAAAATTATCTACAGAAAAATGAATTATTTCAATGAAGAATGAGTATATGCACTAATGTTAATTGCCTATGTTCGACTTTGAGAATGGACACCCGGTATATATTCTTGAACCTTTCAGTTTGTTCTTATTTTTCATCACTTCCTGTTTTTTTCCCAATTACCAATCTCTGCTATGGTTATTAAAGCACCTTGTTTGTTGTTAATTGCGTATGCTTTGTTTACTTCGGTATCTACTTTTATTTCATCCTTCAGAAACTGCCTCACTTTTTCTCTGTTGGAATTCTTGAATTTTGCTATATTATTCTTCTTTTTCTCTTTTTCCATCCTTTCCAGCCTTTCTTCTAGCTTATTAATTCTTCCGCTTAGCTGCTTTTTCTCGTTTAGCCATACTTCTTCTCTCCTTTTCGTCTCCTCTCTTAACTCTTTATTTTCATCTATATTTTTCTTTATTTCTTCCGCTAACGCCTTTATCATGTCTTTGATATCCTTTAGTTCTCCCATTTCTACTCTTGTGTTTTCCCTTGTCACTGTTTCTGGCTTGCTAATTTTCCTGCTTTTGTTATCACTTCGTAATTCGGTTTCTCCACTGCTATTTAAGTCTCGATCCCTTTTTGTGCCGGTTGACATTAGGGTGCTTCCTGTACTTTCGTTTGTCCGCCGAACTGGTACTTAACTTTTTTAAAACTCACTGAGACGCAGTCTGAGCTCCTAACCCGTGGTCGTCGCTCCTTTCCCGCCCGAATTTTAAACGCCGCCGATCTAATGCGCCCACTTCACTCGCACGCGCACTTCCGGTACTCTCTGGCTTCTGTTTATGTTCTTGATTCTTGGGTATTTCACTGCTTTCGTGTTCCTCTTTTTATACAATCCGATTCCCCACTACACTATTTCTTAAATTCCGTTTTTATTTCGTTTTAATCGCTTTTATACCAGCTAAAATCACTTATTTCTTTCGCCGCGTGACGGAGTCGTACTTACGAGTTCGCGTCGCCGCACAGTCTTCCAGTTCTTGATTTACATTTATTATTAAGTCCAACCCCACTTTAAGCAGCAATGGATCAACATAGAATTACTATTTTTTGTAGTAAATTAAATATAGATTTTAAAAACATTCAATCTGTGGCATATAATAAATAATTTATATACTATGTCACCAACCCTCACTCTGTACTCCAATGGATTCACTTTTCTTTTTTTTTAATGCATCTTAATTACGACATAATCACGTGCAAAATACGACAACAATATTTCTTCCCGTTCTAGAGTTATTACGTACTCGTATATTCGATTTTTGTTAGGCATAATTTATGTCAATATCTCTGTCCGTTTTTACTCGTTTTAAATTTAGTAAGTTTAAAAAACTTATACAGTTTGTGAAAATCTGTATATTTATTATGTGCCAAAAAACTCGTAATTTGATGGTGTCAATTTGGCCTGTTAAATAACACTTTTTAGAATAGGTAAACTATGTTTACTGTTCTTGCCTTTTTGTGCAAAAGTATAAGTAGTGTACCTAGAGGGGTTCTGCCTCACTTTGCATGTATCCCGAACGGGGCGAGGTCGCGGGTCTAGCCGGGGTCAAGGTCATTGGCCTAGCCGGGACCAAGGTCATTGGCCTCACCTAGGTCACGTGCCACTTCCGGGAATTTTTGGGCTAAATGTCAAATTTTGAAGGATTCCCACGATGAATTTTTGGGTTAAAAGTGTCATTTTTGAAATTTTACAAGATTTCTACGTTTATCAAAATGTTCCCAGGCTCAACAGGATGTGAGTCATCGTCTGGCAATGCAAAACTAGTTGAGACTTGTAGATGCAGGATGTTATTGAACAATGGCGTCCATTGTTTGAGAAATCTGCACGAAATTGGACAATGAAGGTATTGTTGTCTGGAGATTAAAATGTGCAAAGCTGGTAAATAGAACAATGACATCCATTGTTTTAAAATCAGCACGACATTGGACAATAAAGCCATTGTTGTCTGGAGATTAAAATGTGCAAAGCTGGTAAATAGAACAATGACATCCATTGTTTTAAAATCAGAACGATAATTGGACAATGAAGCCATTGTTGTCTGGAGGAATTTTTTGCTGACCGCCATTATTAGATAAACAAGCTTCAGACATGTCCAGACATGTTTGCAAAGCTGTTAAAAATTGAACAAAGGAACCCATTGTTTGAGGAAAAATCTGCACGACTGCTAAATTGAATGCTGCCTTTGTCTGAATTTTTTGCTGACGCTGGCCTCCATTATCAGCTGCGACGATGAATAAATAGATCGGCTCGGCAGTTTTGAAAAAAAATCGCAAGAAAATATGAAAATCCAAACCATTTTAAATATCTTGTTAGGTTTTCGTTTTATTGAATAGGTCGATTGGAAGCATCTTTTAGTAGATAGGTAATGTGTTCGATCCCACTGGAGGACTGTTTAAGCGGTAGACAGTATTTAACAAAAGTGTTGCGGTCTTAGAGACATTGGGAAATCTGCAACATTGTTTGTAGCAAAGTAAATATTACGTGTTTTTTCCAGTACTTTATTAAATACACAGTCTCGAAAATTGAGCCGATAGTTATATATTTTACTTTTGCTGTTGGATTTATGTACAGCACCCCCTCGCTTTAGAAATAAGCAAGTTCCTAAAGAAATATTATGATGCTGTAGAGATTTACACGTTACAGGTGTGTATAAAAATTACATATTTATTAAATATTACTGTTAACAAAGCTGTTAAACGTATGATACAGGCAGTTATTAATTAGAGTGGTGGTTTAATTTTATCATTGGAATTTCGGTTTCTTACAACGGTATTTGTAAATCATTCGTAAGTAGTCCACCGATACACATTTATTTACGTTATGCATGTGCAGACTTGCTTGTTATGCAAGGTCGTTGACTTATCGTATGCAGTGTAGGAAATTTTATCATATGACTTTGTCAGCACGCCATAAAAGTTGGTTTTTGTAGTATAAGACATCCGCAAGCTAATTCGGTAAAGAGGTGGAAAAATACTTAAAGAAAATATTAGCAGATAATACATTTGAAAAATCTGCACGACTAATACTCAACATTATTACAATTACATGCTAAAGACTGCAGACAAAAAGTAAGATATCAAAATTTTAAAATAAAACCCAGAGAATAAGAATTAAATAAAGCCAAGTCAAAGCTATTAGATCACGACAATATATTAGTAAAAAACCAAGTTCCTAAAGAAATATTATTATGGTGTAGATATTTACAGGTTACAGTTCGGTGTGTATAAAAATTACGTATTTATTAAATATTACTGTTAACAAAGCTGTTAAACGTATGATACAGGCAGTTATTAATTACTTAATAAAACAATTGTCCTATATCCGGTATTCATGGTTTATGTCTTAATCTGATTTTAATAGTCGATTAGAGTTGAATAACTAAGGTTATTACAATGCTAAAGACTGTGCGCAAAATGTAAGATTAAAATCAAAAATTTTAAAATAAAACCCAGAGAATAAGAATTAAATAAAACCAAATAAAAAGCTATTAGATCACTGCAATCACTACAATAATAAGGATGCTATACTCAATGGTGAGGGACAGTTTCATTTTGAACTTATCTAGATTGGTTAAAAATCAGATGTATAAGAGAAAATCTCAAACTTGTTTAAAAACATTTTGTAACTAAACAATCACATTTAAAATGGTGTAAATAAAGCTAAAATTAGAAGGAGACGCAGACTATAGAAAATACGTGTCAATACTTGTGGATGTGAGCGTCTAGGGAATGTGCAAGGTTGCTAAAAATAAACCGGATGTGAGTCATTGTCTGTAAATGCCAAACTTGTCAGAACCTGCCTGCCTGTCTGCTGCGTAATTAAACAACGAAGCCATTGTTTGAGAAATGTGCAAGGTTGCTAAAAATAAACCGGTTGTCTGGAGTTTCTGCACAGGTCAGCGCGGGAGTCTGCGCGATGGTTTGGCGGGAAATTCAAAATTCTGCGTAGGTTTTGGCGGTAAATTTAAATTACACTCAGGTTTTGACGGTAAATTTAAATTATGATCAGGGTTTTGGCGGGAAATTTAAATTCTGCGTGTTGTCTGGGGTTTCTGCACAGGTCAGCGTGAGGGTCTGCGCGAGGGTGTTTGCGCATGCTTGGCGGTAAAATCAAATTCTGTGCAGGTTTGGCGGGAAATTTAAATTCTGCGAAGGTTTTGGCGGGAAATTCAAATTATGCTCAGGTCTTACAGGTAAACAGATAGGTAGACAGGCAAACAGTCAGACAGGCAGTATGGTTTATGTCTTAATCTGATTTTAATAGTCGATTAGAATCGAATAACTAAGGTTATTACAGTGCTAACAACTGTGCGCAAAAATTTTAAAATAAAACCCAGAGAATAAGAATTAAATTAAATAAATCCGAGTAAAAGCTATTAGATCACTGCAATACTCTAATTAATAAAAATGGTGAGGGACAGTATAATTTTGAACTTATCTAGATTGGTTAAAAATCAGATGTATAAGAGAAAATCTCAAACAAAAACATTTTGTCAGACCTGTCCAGACCGGCGGATGTGAGTCATCGTCTGGGAATGTGCAAGGCTGCTAAAAATAAACCGGTTGTTTGAGGTTTCTGCGTAGGTCTGCGCGAGGGTTTTTGCTCATGCTTGGCGGTAAATTCAAATTCTGTGCAGGTTTGGCGGGAAATTCAAATTCTGCGCATGCTTGGCGGTAAATTCAAATTCTACACATAATTTTTGGTGGGAAATTCAAAATAAAACCAGTGTTTTTGACGGGAAAAATCTGGGAATGTACAAGGTTACTAAAATGTATGGGGTCTTTACACCAGATGTAGTTAATGACCTCCATTATCAGTGTCTATAAATTTGGTAGACCGACAGGCAGGCAGACCGACAGGCAGGCAGACCGACAGACAGACAGACAGACAGACAGGCAGACAGACAGACAGACAGACAGACAGACAGACAGACAGGCAGACAGACAGGTAGGCAGACAGACAGACAGACAGACAGACAGACAGACAGACAGACAGACAGACAGACAGGTAGGCAGACAGACAGACAGACAGACAGACAGACAGACAGACAGACAGACAGACAGGCAGACAGACAGACAGACAGACAGACAGGCAGACAGGCAGGCAGGCAGGCAGGCAGGCAGGCAGGCAGGCAGGCAGGCAGGCAGGCAGGCAGGCAGGCAGGCAGGCAGGCAGACAGACAGACAGACAGACAGACAGACAGATAGACAGGCATGCAGGCAGGTAGGCGGACAGGCGAGCAGGCACGCAGGCAGGCAGGCAGGCAGGCAGACAGGCAGGCAGGCAGACAGGCAGGCAGGTAGGCAGGCAGACAGACAGACAGACAGGCAGGCAGACGGACAGGCAGGCATTCTTAACACCATTTATTGTACAGATTGTGAGCAGTAATAGAAATAGGTGTGAGAGAGATACCTGTACCAGTTAAGTATAAGTGTCCAAAATGTAAAGGGGAAACCGATCAAGAAGGACGAAAATGTATTGCTTATATTGCACGAACATATGAAAGAAAACAGTGGTGGTAAACATTATCCTCAATCATATTT
Organism: Agriotes lineatus; assembly: GCA_940337035.1. Classification (NCBI taxonomy): domain Eukaryota; kingdom Metazoa; phylum Arthropoda; class Insecta; order Coleoptera; family Elateridae; genus Agriotes; species Agriotes lineatus. The sequence goes on along the minus strand of CALNHX010001151.1, from coordinate 193,107 downwards.
CATACAATTCTAGCGAATAACTGAACTCAGCTTGGTGGACGCTATCGTCATGAATTTGATTCTTATATATATACATCTAACAATTCTGATATCTATCATTTGATAAGAAGCTGTTGACGTATGAACTAGTTTGAATCTGTCAGTCTCTCTAACTGGTTGTCTACCTGTCTAGCTGTCTACCTGTCTACCTGTCTAGCTGTCTACCTGTGTAGCTGTCTACCTGTCTACCTGTCTACCTGTCTACCTGTCTAGCTGTCTACCTGTCTATCTGTCTATCTGTCTAACTGTCTGTCTGTCTGTCTGTCTGTCTGTCTGGCTGTCTACCGCTTACATACTTGTGACAATAATGAAAACGAACATAGCAACAGAACTTATTAAAACTAAAAATATTATAAGACAGAAAGTTTGAGCTCTTAAGGAGGGTAAGTTGGTGCAACAACAGCTCCTCGGTAAATTTTTTAAACCTGTTACCGAGCAAATACAAAGTGTTGCAAAAGAAATCAATACAAAAGAGAATCCTCCATCACAATTTAAGCCTTTCAAATTGAAAAAGAAAGAGAAAGTTAAATACAATTATGATGATGATCTTAAAAGAAAAACTAAATACGATTATGACGCGGATGATGACGATGATGAATATATCAATATATCAAATCCTCCAAAACTAGAATTATTTACACCAATACCGGCTGATGAAGTATTGTGTGAATCCACCGAAGATGAACCTAATACAACTATAACAAACAAATTTCAACCGCAAGCTATAAGTTCTTTCTTAGAACAGTATGACGAACTTCCTAGGAAATATGTAAGCAATTATCTTATAGAAAGACCAAATCTAGGGAGGTATGGAATTAGATATGATTTTGATAAAAACCAATTTTATTTTGGTGGAGATGAGCTAGATATAAAGGGATCAGATATAATTGTTAAAAATGTGCACTATGAAGGTACGCCTGGTTTGTACGAATTACTATTTAAAAACGATCCTCAAATAACTCCAACGCTGACAGATAGAGCAAATTATAATGATATCATAAACAGAACAAATGCAGCGCATAGAAATTTTGATAAAAATGATCAGAAGGTAGGTTTCAACCAAGCGAAATACAAGAAATTTATAAAATCTAACCTGTCATCATCACCCTCGCCATCATCGATATCGTTAAGGACTACAAAGCTTACTGGTAAAGGTATGCAACAAGTTAGCAATAAACCGTTCGATTATGTTTACTGGGATGATCCGAACGAATTAGTTGATCGATTAAAGTTGCTGTATGCCTCTCAAGCATCTGGCCATACAAATCATAGAAATGAAATTGTTAGTATAATAGAAGAGTTAAAAGAGGCAGGGATAATTGAATAAATCCAGTTCGGAAACAGCACGAGGAGATCCTCCAGACAGAGATGACAACAACACATCTACCACAATAATTAACTAGTGTATAACATATATTTGTAATAATTTTATACATGTACATTAGACAAATAAAATACAATTATATTTACAATTGTCGTTTTATTACACCGTCGTGCCCATAAAACCGTTACAGGAACAGCTGTCTACCTGTCTAGCTGTCTGTCTGTCTGTCTGTCTGCCTGTCTGTCTGTCTGCCTGTCTGTCTGTCTGTCTGCCTGTCTGTCTGTCTGTCTGTCTGTCTGTCTGTCTGTCTGTCTGCCTGTCTGTCTGTCTGTCTGTCTGTCTGTCTGTCGGTCTGCCTGCCTGTCGGTCTGCCTGCCTGTCGGTCTACCAAATTTATAGACACTGATAATGGAGGTCATTAACTACATCTGGTGTAAAGACCCCATACATTTTAGTAACCTTGTACATTCCCAGATTTTTCCCGTCAAAAACACTGGTTTTATTTTGAATTTCCCACCAAAAAATTATGTGTAGAATTTGAATTTACCGCCAAGCATGCGCAGAATTTGAATTTCCCGCCAAACCTGCACAGAATTTGAATTTACCGCCAAGCATGAGCAAAAACCCTCGCGCAGACCTACGCAGAAACCTCAAACAACCGGTTTATTTTTAGCAGCCTTGCACATTCCCAGACGATGACTCACATCCGCCGGTCTGGACAGGTCTGACAAAATGTTTTTGTTTGAGATTTTCTCTTATACATCTGATTTTTAACCAATCTAGATAAGTTCAAAATGAAACTGTCCCTCACCATTGAGTATAGCATCCTTATTATTGTAGTGATTGCAGTGATCTAATAGCTTTTTATTTGGTTTTATTTAATTCTTATTCTCTGGGTTTTATTTTAAAATTTTTGATTTTAATCTTACATTTTGCGCACAGTCTTTAGCATTGTAATAACCTTAGTTATTCAACTCTAATCGACTATTAAAATCAGATTAAGACATAAACCATGAATACCGGATATAGGACAATTGTTTTATTAAGTAATTAATAACTGCCTGTATCATACGTTTAACAGCTTTGTTAACAGTAATATTTAATAAATACGTAATTTTTATACACACCGAACTGTAACCTGTAAATATCTACACCATAATAATATTTCTTTAGGAACTTGGTTTTTTACTAATATATTGTCGTGATCTAATAGCTTTGACTTGGCTTTATTTAATTCTTATTCTCTGGGTTTTATTTTAAAATTTTGATATCTTACTTTTTGTCTGCAGTCTTTAGCATGTAATTGTAATAATGTTGAGTATTAGTCGTGCAGATTTTTCAAATGTATTATCTGCTAATATTTTCTTTAAGTATTTTTCCACCTCTTTACCGAATTAGCTTGCGGATGTCTTATACTACAAAAACCAACTTTTATGGCGTGCTGACAAAGTCATATGATAAAATTTCCTACACTGCATACGATAAGTCAACGACCTTGCATAACAAGCAAGTCTGCACATGCATAACGTAAATAAATGTGTATCGGTGGACTACTTACGAATGATTTACAAATACCGTTGTAAGAAACCGAAATTCCAATGATAAAATTAAACCACCACTCTAATTAATAACTGCCTGTATCATACGTTTAACAGCTTTGTTAACAGTAATATTTAATAAATATGTAATTTTTATACACACCTGTAACGTGTAAATCTCTACAGCATCATAATATTTCTTTAGGAACTTGCTTATTTCTAAAGCGAGGGGGTGCTGTACATAAATCCAACAGCAAAAGTAAAATATATAACTATCGGCTCAATTTTCGAGACTGTGTATTTAATAAAGTACTGGAAAAAACACGTAATATTTACTTTGCTACAAACAATGTTGCAGATTTCCCAATGTCTCTAAGACCGCAACACTTTTGTTAAATACTGTCTACCGCTTAAACAGTCCTCCAGTGGGATCGAACACATTACCTATCTACTAAAAGATGCTTCCAATCGACCTATTCAATAAAACGAAAACCTAACAAGATATTTAAAATGGTTTGGATTTTCATATTTTCTTGCGATTTTTTTTCAAAACTGCCGAGCCGATCTATTTATTCATCGTCGCAGCTGATAATGGAGGCCAGCGTCAGCAAAAAATTCAGACAAAGGCAGCATTCAATTTAGCAGTCGTGCAGATTTTTCCTCAAACAATGGGTTCCTTTGTTCAATTTTTAACAGCTTTGCAAACATGTCTGGACATGTCTGAAGCTTGTTTATCTAATAATGGCGGTCAGCAAAAAATTCCTCCAGACAACAATGGCTTCATTGTCCAATTATCGTTCTGATTTTAAAACAATGGATGTCATTGTTCTATTTACCAGCTTTGCACATTTTAATCTCCAGACAACAATGGCTTTATTGTCCAATGTCGTGCTGATTTTAAAACAATGGATGTCATTGTTCTATTTACCAGCTTTGCACATTTTAATCTCCAGACAACAATACCTTCATTGTCCAATTTCGTGCAGATTTCTCAAACAATGGACGCCATTGTTCAATAACATCCTGCATCTACAAGTCTCAACTAGTTTTGCATTGCCAGACGATGACTCACATCCTGTTGAGCCTGGGAACATTTTGATAAACGTAGAAATCTTGTAAAATTTCAAAAATGACACTTTTAACCCAAAAATTCATCGTGGGAATCCTTCAAAATTTGACATTTAGCCCAAAAATTCCCGGAAGTGGCACGTGACCTAGGTGAGGCCAATGACCTTGGTCCCGGCTAGGCCAATGACCTTGACCCCGGCTAGACCCGCGACCTCGTTCGGGATACATGCAAAGTGAGGCAGAACCCCTCTAGGTACACTACTTATACTTTTGCACAAAAAGGCAAGAACAGTAAACATAGTTTACCTATTCTAAAAAGTGTTATTTAACAGGCCAAATTGACACCATCAAATTACGAGTTTTTTGGCACATAATAAATATACAGATTTTCACAAACTGTATAAGTTTTTTAAACTTACTAAATTTAAAACGAGTAAAAACAGACAGAGATATTGACATAAATTATGCCTAACAAAAATCGAATATACGAGTACGTAATAACTCTAGAACGGGAAGAAATATTGTTGTCGTATTTTGCACGTGATTATGTCGTAATTAAGATGCATTAAAAAAAAAGAAAAGTGAATCCATTGGAGTACAGAGTGAGGGTTGGTGACATAGTATATAAATTATTTATTATATGCCACAGATTGAATGTTTTTAAAATCTATATTTAATTTACTACAAAAAATAGTAATTCTATGTTGATCCATTGCTGCTTAAAGTGGGGTTGGACTTAATAATAAATGTAAATCAAGAACTGGAAGACTGTGCGGCGACGCGAACTCGTAAGTACGACTCCGTCACGCGGCGAAAGAAATAAGTGATTTTAGCTGGTATAAAAGCGATTAAAACGAAATAAAAACGGAATTTAAGAAATAGTGTAGTGGGGAATCGGATTGGATAAAAAGAGGAACACGAAAGCAGTGAAACAGTGAACATTTTGATAAACGTAGAAATCTTGTAAAATTTCAAAAATGACACTTTTAACCCAAAAATTCATCGTGGGAATCCTTCAAAATTTGACATTTAGCCCAAAAATTCCCGGAAGTGGCACGTGACCTTCGTTCGGGATACATGCAAAGTGAGGCAGAACCCCTCGAGGTACACTACTAGTATATATTACGTACCTATCTAATAGTTTTGTCAACATAAAGCTACATCTAAAAAATAGTTTTAGTATAACTGGAAACTACTTTTGAAGTAATATTAATGTATTAAAATAATAAATTTATAATTATCTGTTACTGTTGTGACCAGGTGGCCAATAATATACAACAATAACTTTTTAATACTTTATTTAGTTGAGACATAAATAAGTGAACATTCTGGTTCCACAGCCAACTATTAACTGCCCCGCGCGGCGTGCGCACCACGCATTCCAATCCAAGAAAATAATAACTTAACGTTATTTAAATAGCATACATTACACCTCCACCCTAAATATATCCATACATTTGTTTATTGTAAATCTAACCAGCTACAAATCTATCTGGAGGTTGAAGTTGACTTCTACGTCTTAGCTCACGAGCAGAAGTTGTGCTATCGTTTATTAATGGCGATCTTGGTACAATATTTTTATAAACAACTTCAGTGCGTGAATCAAAACGTGGTTTCAACTGATTTACATGTCTTATCCAAGAACAATCTTTTACATTTACTTTGTAAGTCCTATTACCTAAAACCTCTGTAATTAAACCTTCGCACCATTTTTCCATATTTGCTCTAAAATCTTTAACCCAAACTTTATCATTTAACTGAAAATATATTTGCCTTTGTCCTTTATAGTTTTGTTTTTGTTTATTCTGATTATTCTCTACTACAATTTGTGTAGAAGGAATTAATAAATCAAATTTTGTTCTAGGTTTATGCCCTAACAATAATTTTGAAGGCGTTTCATTAGTTGTTGAATGCGGAGCGTTTCGATATTGAAATAGAAAACGATTTATTATTAAATGAACATCATTAATACCGTCTTTCTTTCCTTTTTTAATAGCGGATTTCATTATCTTTACCGCATTCTCGGCTAACCCGTTAGTTGCTGGATGATACGGAGCGCCTTTTAAATGTTTTATGCCACTAACCTTCAAAAATTGTTGAAATTCGTCCGAAATAAACGCTGTTGCATTATCCGAACATATTTGTTTAGGCAAGCCAAATCTTGAAAACGTTTCGCGTAAACATTTAATTACTGCATTTGTTGAAGTACTTGGAACTTCAAAACATTCGATCCATTTACTCGTCGCGTCCTCTAATACCAAATATTCTTTATTAAACAAAGGTCCGAAGAAATCCACATGTAATCTAGTCCAAGGTTGGTTTGGCCAATTCCACGGTATCAATTGTGAAATTGGAGGATCACTAGCAAAAACGGAGCATGTTGTACACGATTTAGCTCGAGGGGTTGACCACCTGGTAATTTTTGTGTACAAGCAGTAGCAATTGCCAGCAATTTTTGTAATTTATTGGCAATTTTTGTAATTTATTGGAAATTGCGGCAATTTATGAGCAATTGCGGTAATTTTAAGAATTTATTGGCAATTGCGGTAATTTATTTGTAATTTTAAGAATTTATTGGCAATTTTAGTAATTTTTTAGTAATTTTGGCAACTTCTCAGCAATTTATTCAACGTTTTAGTAGTAACTAAAAATGTGGTGGTACTTAAGCTAAACGAAGGAAGATCACGGGCTCTAAATGTATAATAACTGCGCTATGTAAGGTAGACAATTGAGAAAAATAAAACATAATTTTCAGAACTTACCTTTTGTAACTTAATAAAATACAGTTACTTTAATTTTATTCACAAAAAAGTGTATGAACAAAAACAGCGTAAGTATGCGATTGCAGATAATGAAATAACTTCATTTGTGTCCTAGAGGCAAATTCTACCATAATTATAAAGGTAAAACTCAAAATTAAAACCCGATTCATTTGAAATCTCGCTTAAGCGTTTTATACAAAGAGTGAATAGATTCTTGATCTACTTTGGAAATAAACATTGGGCACACCCCTTCCATAGTAATAGAACCAAAAAATATATATTTTTGTTCAACGATCTGAATATCTGCTTGTTTTGGCCAAACAAACTCGTTTAATGACGATTTTAAAAATTTTACTCTAAACAAATTTCCATCTAAAAATTCTAAGATTCGTCCCAAGTACCATGCATCAGAGTAATAGATAGCATAATAACACTCTAGGTATACTGTGACAGACTGTGTGGACTTGTGTTGAGCTATCTTCTTAGCGGACTGACTCTTAAATCTTAGTAGGCGATCGGTACTGCCTCTGCAAAAATAATCGACTGTAATAATGGTAATCAAAAGGACCTTGAAAAATTACGTTTGGTGTTTTTCATTCAGGAGCCAACACAATGAGACCTTACGATTAGTTTTTGTGCTGTTATCGTTAACCCTTACTTTTACGAAAGGACTTCTCACGTCTATTTCCTTTAAATTATGATCAACAAAATTGACGTCATCTGTATCGTTTAATATGATACGATCCTGATCTACCTCATCCTTTTCGGTTTCTAAATCGACTAGTTCGTTCATTCTGAGTAAAGTCATGGTTGATGTTGCTGAATTCTCATGTTCATGATTAGTCACTTCGCTTTCTTCATAATAATAATAATAATAATAATAATAATATCCTTTATTGCCAATAATATCGAAAAACACGACAAAGCAACGTCACAAATTGATGGAACAAGCAGAAGGCTTCCTAATTTAACCTTAAACAATAATAATTTTACACTACAATGATAGCAATTACAAAACTAAGAATTACAAAACTAATGAAACTATAATTCATGATAAAAAATTAAATGAGTAGAAACATTTTTGGTGCAACCACTGGTTCAGCTTTCTTTTGAAATTGTTTATATGATTAATGTCCCTAATATTCATAGGTAGCATTCTGTATGCCTTAATACACATATAGAGTGGACCTCTTTTGAAAAAGGATGATTTATGAGATGGAATGCTTAAGTCAGCCCTGTGTCTGGTGACAATAGTCATGGTGTCGTTATAGAAGGCATGATTTTCAAGAAACAATTGTGGGTTCTTCTTCACAAACACCACTAAGGCAGCAAAGTAAAGTGACGGGACAGTTAATACACCCAATTGGAAGAAATATGGCTTGCATGAGGTTCTAGGGTGCAGTCCAAGAATACACCGTATGATGCGTTTTTGCAATATAAATATATCTGAGGCCTTTCTAGCAGAACGTCTTCTATCTTCTATCTCGTCGTTTTCAACTTTGGCTTTATCGGTTACTGTTGTTTTAGGAACAAGACATATATCCGACCAGTTTTTGTCGTTATCGCAAGGTATACCTAATATACCGCAATCGACTTTAGCTTCCTCTAAGGCATTCATACAAATGGCCTCAATTTCGTTATCATCTGGATATCGAATTGCAGAATTCATATTCTCCGCATTTCCAAGTTTTATATTGAGCTTTTTGTGTTCTCGAGGAAACACAAAGCTCTCGGATAGATCGTTTACTGTATTTACAATTGTTTCAATCTTATTCATTCGATTAATAATGTCGAGCATACTAAAGTTGACAATGGTTGAAAATGTCGAGGTTAAAGAGCGAGTAGACCTGAATGCTTGTTCACACGGTTGCGAACTGAAAAGCCATGTCGAGAAATCTGTTTCGTTTTGTAGAAGTTCATTATCTCTGTACTACCTTATTAACTTTATCATTGCATGAGCATTTAGCTCAAGACACAGGTACGAATTTAGTGAAATAAAGTTCTTGGTCATTGAGTATTCAATGGAACTTCGTAGCCAAGATCGCCAAATTCTTAAGAAAAATGTGACATACCAAATCAGTTTGATACGATCGTTAATCAATATTTCTTTACTAAGAAAGGCTTGCAGAGCAAATCTTATCAATTTGAGATACGCAACTGTTCCAGCACTATTCTCCACATTTTCCTCTAAAAGGTTGGCCACTTGAGGTGCACACAAATTCTCGACTGCACGGAAATTCATTTTGTCTTCTCCGCGGAGGTCACTAGAAGTTAATAGGTGCTTATCTTTACCAACTTTTAATAATAACTCCTCCAAGTGCTTGGTTGTGACGTAGAAATCACCCATAGGTAAAATAATATCTGGTTTTAGAAGTTGCGTTCTTAATTTTGTTCCTATATGGACAGTGTCTTGAACACGTAATAATTCTCCACTGTTCAAATCCATTTTGAACCATTCCCACGATTCTTCGCCTTTATGTTGCAGTAACGCCAAGTTTCTCATGGATTTCAAACACCTAGGGTCACCATCAGTTAAGAACCCTAGTACTTCAATACCATGACGCCTAGCTTCCATTTTAATTCTCTTCCAGCGTGATGTAATATCATCACTTGCAAAACAATTGTCAGTTCCAAATATAGTGAGGCAAAATGAGGGACTCTTGTCAATAGGAGCTTGTGCCATTACCATATATGCATATTCAGCTTTCTTTTTGTTGAGAAAATACTCTTGAATTTGATGAGCGGATGTTGCTTCGAAATAATTGCTCCTTGGCAAACCATTGGAAGTAGGTATTACAAAGCCGACTACTTTATTATTTTTGGAATTGTATTGAACTCTACCAGTAATTTTTGTGGCATCCTCGCTGATCCATACAAAGTTTGGTAAGCCTCGCTTTGAAAGAAATTCAGATAGTTCTTTGAATCGGAGCACACCTTCATCTGCATTTGTATTAGTAGCATTTAAATGTCGACTCAGAGTTGTTATGGATGGAATTGCCTGTGGTAGATTTGAGTACAAAGTTTCATACAGCAGTCTTCCACCGACAATAAATAAATATAAACAAAACTGTTTGATTTCGTCGTCAAATCTATTTGAATTCTTAGGTTTATTTTCATTTGCATCGGTTGTTTGAATCAAGCAATTTAAAAAATGTGAAACATTTTCCAATGTATTCTGGGTCTCCCTGGATGTACAGTTTCTCAGGAAAGACGCTTGCTGAAGTAGCAAATTTCTGAGTTCTTTGTTTTCCTGGAATATTCTTTTAACATCATCCACTTGTTCAAAGAAGTTTGTAATTAACGGCTGGTTCTTAACCCTCTCTCTACTTCGCTTTGCTCTTGAGCCTCTCGAATTTTTATTTGTGGACAGTTCAGCCTGAAGGTTTGCAGGGGCGATCGAGGGTACGACAGAAGTTGTGGGTTGGCGTTTCATCAGGTATGTAGCAGGATTACTCGCCTTTGTTATCCTGCTACTACCAAAATTCTTATCTTGATCTTCAGGAAAGATAATTTCTTCATCAGAATCTGACTATAATCCGCTTTCGTGAATTATGGGTTTGAACTAAGGCTATTTATTTCTTCCATTTCCTCATTACTTTCAATTTCGAGTTCAGTTTCAATATCCACATTTTCTGAGGTTGCTTTCTTAGACTGTTCCTTGATTAATTGTATGGATGAACCAGAAGTGGAGCCAGAAGTGCAAAAAGATAATATACTTGATTGTTCGCTCCCCTTCCTCACATGTTGAAGCTTATTTTGAGCCTCATTTGGATTTTTCGTTTTATTCTAGACATGCTTCAAAAAGTGCGTGTAAAAATTTGATAGCATCCGGTGATATTTTCCATTTTTATTCATTTGCTTTCCCCGAAGCAAGAGTAAAATTCAGTGTTTTTAGTATGAATACAGGGTGCAGGGTAGTACACATCGGATTGACCTTAAGTTAAGGGTGGCATCTTGCCGGATGGAAGAGAATTCTGGGAAATATTAAAAGAACACTATACAGGTTCCAAAGAGTTTGCAATAGGTTAAGACATTACGTAATTAGAAGAAAATAATTTTTCAAATTTCTTTAGCATCAGGGTTTAGCGAGGGTATTTACAACTTTTGTATGTAACTTTCATTGTCTACTCAAAATGAGGGTTTTTTTTTAATAATAAAAATACTCGAACTATTGCGGCCTGTATGCTTGCCTGTATCATTAGAAATAAACGGTTCCGCCACATACATACTTTTTTGGATAAGGTGTAAGGTAAGGACTCCACTTACTTTAATTTTTACTTTGCAGAAAGAACACTGGATCGTACACTTTAAACCTCCACCAATATTTTGGCTGCATTCATACTCGGAAACACGCATCTTCTCCATTAGCACCGTTGTCGAATTTTTCTTCAATATTTAATTTTTCTCCATCACAGATTTAACCCAATTCAAAATTAGAACTTTCACGGTCTTTGCTTGTTCGTTCAGGTCAATCGCAATGATTGACGGTGCATTGAATTCCGGGATAGAGTCGGCAATACTTGCTGCAGATTGAGATCTTGTCGAGGATTTTTTTTATAAAATGGACCAAAATACTCTTCGTACTGGTTTTCCTCTATCAAGTCCATCAAATCATTCCTAACAAATGCTTCCACCTCGTTTAAATCATCTTCGGATATTGCTCCAAGCGACACTCTGTTTCCTAGCCCGTTGATTTTTAATATGTTTTTAACAAACAAGAGAAAACATGTACTTAAATTGTTTTCAATGAACTCAAAAAACTGATCTTCTGATTCCATAATGCACATGAACACCGATAACGAGGAAGAAAAGACAACTGAGAACTGAGCACGCAAATATGATGGTAAAGTTGCAATGCCTGCCGGTCACTTGAAAGCCCTCCGCCCCAAGGACTCAGCGTATCTCGATATTGAACAAGTCAATTCCTGGAACTACTTTCGGAAACAATCTTTCTTGGAAATACATTAACCATAAAATGACAAAACGTCCAAAGATACGCATTTTCAATAATATTAAGCTTCAGTTACGCAATTAAAAAGTTTGCTGTATATTCAACAGTTCTATAGCTACTCATAGATACCTATAATTTTCATATAAATAAACATTGGTAATTTTATGAATTTATTGGCAATTTTGTAATTTATTGGTAATTTTGGCAATTTATTGTCAATTTTGGCAATTTATTGGCAATTGCGTAATTATTTGTAGTTTTGAGAATTTATTAGCAATTTTAGTAATTTTTTGGTAATTAAAGTAATTTTTTGGCAATTTTAGTAATTTTTTGGTAATTTTTGTAATTTATTGGTAATTTTTGGCAATTGGCAATTTTAGTGTACACAATTTTACCTGGTGGTCAACCCCTCGATTTAGCTACTTTTTCCATTTTGACTTTTAAACCACATTCCTGTAATTTTTGGAAAACTAGATCTATACTCTGCATATGCTCCATATCGTTACACCCAGTAACAAGAATGTCGTCCAAAAAACATACTACTCCTGCTATACCAGCAAAAAGCTGTTCCATAATATTCTGAAAAATGGCGGGAGCTATTTTGATGCCATATGGTAAACGAGTATAGGCAAATAACCCTTTATGAGTGTGGATTGTACACAATTTCATAGAATTTGTGGTTAATTTTACCTGTTGGTAAGCTTCCGATAAATCAATTTTAGAGAATTTTATACCACCTTTGAGTTGTGTAAATAGATACTCAATTCTTGGCAAAGGGTAAATTTTATCCTCCAAAAATCGATTAATCGTTATTTTGAAATCACCACATAGGCGTACACTTCCGTTTGGCTTTAGAACTGGGACAATGGGTGACGCCCATTCTGAAAATTCTATTGGAACTAAAGCTTTAATTTTTACCAATCTTTCCAACTCATATTCTATTTTTGGTTTCAAGGCAAACGGAACTGGCCGCGCTTTACAAAATATAGGTGGAACATTTTCTTTTAATTTCAATTCTACCTCAAATTTATTGAATGTACCTAAACAATTTTAAAAAATTTCCTTATATTTAACAAATAAATTTTCCATATAATGCTGATGATCTGAATACAGTATTTTAGAAATACCTAAACCTAATATTTGTACATGTTTCCGTCCCAACAGGGGAGGACCACCATTTTTAACAACATATGTTTTAAAGATATAGGATTTATTTTCATAACACACATTAAGATTAACAAAACCAATGGGTTAAATTGTAAACCAAAATAATCTTTTAAAATAAGATCATTTTTATACAAAGTTTTATTTTTAAAATAAATATTGTATGTGTTCTCTGAGATTGCAGAGTAAGCAAACCCAGTATCTGCTTGAAATGTGATTATATTATTTTCCACCAATAAGTTTATACAAATAGGATCGCAAAAATTTATATTATTTTGAACGTCAAAATTATTGCTTTCAATGCTGAAAATAGATTGTTCAATTTCTGATTCTAAAAAGTTATTTGAAACGTTTCTATTTGTACACATGGGCTTCAAATGACCTTTCTGACCACACCTGTGGCAACCGAAATTTGTATACCTACATGCACTCGATTTATGATTTTTACGGCCACACACTAAACACCTGTTTTCACGATTGCACTTAGCTGTGTTAGGTGATGACCTTGAGGTTGCTACTGGTAGCGGCTTCTTCCCGGAACGGTGCTGGTGATAGTGGACATCTGCTGACTCCTTCCTGCCCAGGTGTACATTGAGCGCTGACTCTTTTGATACGGCAATTTTGACCATCGACGTGAATGTACAGCTGCCACTGGAAGCATCTTCTTCAAACAGCCTATCCATAATTTGGTTATCACATAAGCCAGTCACAAATACATCACGCATAAAAATGTCCAGCTCATTCCCGAATTTACAATTGCAAGCCAAACTTTTTACACGAGCTGCCCATTCCGAAACGGATTCACTAGTTTGTCTTTTTGCGTTCAGAAATTTTAATCGTTCCGCAAAATACGATTTTACCGGGGACAAATGGTCACTAATAGTTTTTATTAAATCCTTGAAGCTGTGTTTATCGGGAGTATTCGGAAAACATATGTCTCATACCAATATGTAAGTTTCTTCTGACAAGGAATTTGTAAGGATCGCGCGTTTTCTATTTTCATCGTTAATCGCGTTTGCAATGAAAAGTTGCGATATCCTTTCGGTAAACACTTGAAAGTCCAAACTTTTGTGGTCGAAAATTTGAATCGAACCCACTAAACTTGTTTGAGATGCTCGTTGCTGTTCTTCAACCATTTTTGAATTGAAATACACTTGCAACTCTTGAAACACACTTGCTTTTTCTATTTTTTAATCCTCGTCGCCACTTTTGTTACTGTTGTGACCAGGTGGCCAATAATATACAACAATAACTTTTTAATACTTTATTTAGTTGACACATAAATAAGTGAACATTTTGGTTTCACAGCCAACTATTAACTGCCACGCGCGGCGTGCGCACCACGCATGCCAATCCAAGAAAATAATAACTTAACGTTATTTAAATAGCATACATTACATTATCTACAAACAAAAAAATTAATACGTTCATAGCTGAATGATTTGTAATATAATATCTATAATATAGTTTTCCTTAATGTGTATCTGTGTGTCTGTGGCACAAAATAAAATCTCACGTTCCGGCTTCACAGATGTTTATATTTGTTTAGGTTTTGTTTTTCTTATCTTAGCGCTCGATCGGAGCTTGACCTTTCGCGTATCCTATTTCACGTGCGCGTAGCGCGCAATTTGCTTGTTATGTATAATTACCCGAAACTGCTGTTGTTGTAACATCTAATTGATTATCGTCAGGATTTTCGGTAGATAAAGTATCTTCTTTATTGCACATGTTGCACTTCGTTGTAAAAATGCTTCGAAAACCTATTCTTCTTTCACTAATAATGTCCACATTAGAAAAGGTACATCCAAAACCCACATGTTTGAAAGACTGGAGGGATTTAAATAAATACTGAATATTCACTATTCTTCTTCCAGTAAATTCAAATTATATTTGAGGTGTTTCTGGTTCTAAAACCAATTCGGGCAGTTCTTTGACATCAGAAACCTTTTCCACTGTATTACAGATTACTGAATTTTAATTTTCAAAAAAATCGGTTTCCATAGGGTTCGTATTATAATCCGCCACAGAACAAGCATTTGAAGAATCACCGTCACAATCTCGTTTTTTACGTTCCAAATCGCGTATACGATTTAAATGCTTCTTCCGATTTCGACGTTTTGATAAACAAGAACCAACACGTTTATTTTCCATTGTCACAAAAATTATTACACGAAATTGTTAATGGAACTCCTCACGCACACTAACTTTCAGTATATTACTTCTTATCGACGATCGACGGGAAAGCAATAAAAATTTACTATTGAGGAAGTAGACTTGCACGTACCCACCTAAATTCGTATTACTCATCCCTAAAAGCGTTCTAATTAGTTTATTTAGAGAGTTTTCCAAGTTTAACATATTCTCCGTGTTGAAGAAGTTAATAAGGTACCTAATTAAAATATTTTTAGGGATGAGTAATCACCATTTAGGTAAGCATTGAAAGTAGATAACAGTAAAGCTTTGATATAACAATAATGGGCAATTTATAACATCATTAACGATGTCTAACACGAATGCAAATACACTGTTGTTATTCATTATAATAATATTGTTCAAAAAAGCCAGTAAAAGTTTAGGGTTTTTAATCAGAAATACAAAATATTTTAAATCCTCAAAAACTGTATAACCCTTTTTTACTATCTCGTTACAAGTCACTTAAAATATGCGTCTGTTATTTGGTCACCACAATACCAAATTCACACTAACCGCTTAGAGGACGTACAAAAAAATTCGTAAATTATTTACATTTCCAAACTTTAAATTTCACCCAACTCCCCTTGAGAAAAGGGGTTTGGCATACAAACATTTCAAATATAGTTCAGATATAGTTTAAATATAGATTAAATATAGTTTAAATATAATTAAATTCAATTGGTTTAATTAATGTATTTTTTTGTCTTCTTTATGCTCACGCTTAGAGCTGTATTGTTATCCTTTACCTAATAGACTTGTCTGTCCGGGACGCTGTTTCAGCAGCCAAACCGTAAGAGATAGAGAAAAAAGTTATCAAAGTTATATGTTTGGATTGGTCATGTCAGGTCAGGAACCGAATTTCAGTCACGTGACACTTCCGGTTTTCGAGAAATCACGTGATTTTCGTCCGTCCGGGACGCTGGTCCGTCCGGGACGCTGTTTCAGCAGCCAAACCGTAAGAGATAGAAAAAAAAGTTATGAAAGTTATATGTTTGGATTGGTCATGTCAGGTCAGGAACCGAATTTCAGTCACGTGACACTTCCGGTTTTTGAGAAATCACGTGATTTCCGTCCGTCCGGGACGCTGGTCCGTCCGGGACGCTGGTCCGTCCGGGACGCTGTTTCAGCAGCCAAACCGTAAGAGATAGAGAAAAAAGTTATGAAAGTTATATGTTTGGATTGGTCATGTCAGGTCAGGAACCGAATTTCAGTCACGTGACACTTCCGGTTTTCGAGAAATCACGTGATTTTCGTCCGTCCGGGACGCTGGTCCGTCCGGGACGCTGGTCCGTCCGGGACGCTGTTTCAGCAGCTACTCGAGACGTTGAAATTTTATCAGCCACGAGTTGCATATACTATTTTTTCTACAAATTTTCACAAATTTTAACAAATTAATGCACTTTAGAAAAACTTAAACATAAAGTGACATTTCTCTTGTCAACAATTGAATGTCAAACAGTTTGAAATCCTAGTAGTCCGAACATTTCAATCTCTAGTGGTTGAAATGCAATTTCACATGTCAAAATGACTGATTTCAATGTCATGAGTAGAAGAAATAAATAAAGACATTTATCATTGGTTTAATCCCTTGTTAAGATTTGGCTTTGTTACTTTTTATGCTAACCCTAATATAATATTGATAAAAGAAAATAGTTTCGAACATTTAGGTAAGTACATTTTCAAAAGTTCAGAAACCACAACAAATAAATAAGTAAGAAATATTTGAACATCAGCGGACTGCAGGTATACGGCTATTTACAAGAGTAATCAGTAGTAATCCATTTAAATATAATCCGCTTACGCCGCATGGTACCTACCTGTACGTCTAAAACGGCCAACAAAATTATATTTGGTCGTTAGGCAACTCAATATACAAGAATTAAAAGTTAGTTTTAAGTACACGCCGCCCTTAAGAGTTAACTGCCTTGAAATATATGGTGTTCCTGAGATGAAGGGTGAAAATACATTAACAGTGGGCAATGCAGTCAACTTTAACTGGGAAAATAGTATGGTTGATACTACAGAACGCCGATTAGGTAGTGACGATGGACGTTCTGATCAGCCGAGAGGAATCATCAAATTCGTCCGCAGACTGGACAAGAAGGCATTTCTGCGTGGCAAAAAGATTAAGAGGAATCTTAAGGTTAGTGATTTATTATTTAAAAAGCTACCAGGACAAAACAACTTTGTTTATGTAAATGAGTCCCTAACGCATATATTTTTAAATAGTGCTCTAGCGGAAAACTTTGACATTATAATTCTCACTGAAACTTGGCTGAATTCGAGTATCTATGACAGTGACATACTTGATACCAGATATACTATATTTCGTAGAAACAGAAACTTACAAGGAACTGGTAAACATGATGGAGGTGGAGTCTTGGTGGCTATTAAACACAAATATGTGTGTGCGAGGTTGTCAGAGTTTGAGACTAATCTTGAAGACTTATGGGTTAAAGTTAAAGTGGGTCCTGAAATTTTCTACATATGGGCCGTTTATTTTCCTCGATTGACTCCATTGAGAGATTATACAGAGTGTCTAAAAAAGAATTACATCTAGTTACCTGTGAAATTGGTTTACATGTAAATTTTTATGTGCCACTAGATTGTTATTGGTATTGCATTATCCAGAGCTGTCATTAATTAATTGTCAAAAAAAAGTAAATATTCACTTCAAATAGTTTTAATTATAAAATATTTGTTAATACAACACAAAATGTACACAGTGCAAGAAAACATTTTTATTATTGAGGCATATTTTCGATCAGGACAGTTTATAAATGGGGAATGGCAATATTCCTATGCGACTTGTAAGTAGCAGTTTCGACTGCAGTTTCCTAACAGAATTGTCGAAGAAACTGTTTTGCTGCACCACATTCGTTGCGTTGTTGAAAAATTTCGAGCGACAGGAAGTGTAGAAAAAGGCAAGTCTACCGGAAGGCCAGCCAGTAAACCAAACATTATTGAAAATGTCGAAGCTCTTGTCGTAGAAAACCCAAAAATGTCAGTGCGTCGTATTTCAACTCAGACAGATGTCCCTAGAAGTACTGTTCACAACATTTTGAAGAAGCGACTGCACATGCATCCATATAAAGTGTCTGTTGTACATGAAATTCGACAAAGGGACCATGCTAGTCGAATACATTACTGCAACTGTTTCCAAGAAAATTTAAACAACAACTATGTTCTTGATTTAAGTTTTTTTAGTGACGAGGCGTGGTTCCATTTAAGTGGATTTGTAAATAAACAGAACTACAGAATGTGGTCAGTCGATAATCCACATAACTATGTTGAAGCTCCTTTACATCCTGTTAAAGTTGGAATATGGTTAACTGTGTCACGTCGTAGGATCATAGGACCAATATTTTTTCATAACACCATAAATGGTCACCGTTATCGAGAACAGCTATTAGTGCTCTTTTTGGATCAACTGCACCCCGATGAATTTAATGGTGGTTACTTTCAGCAGGACTGGGCCACTGCGCATACGACAAGGGAAAATTTAGAATTTCTCGAGCAGAGCGATGTATTCGTTGTAT